>JAJPUD010000010.1:1417264-1469210 GCA_023553655.1 Myrmecobius fasciatus | reverse complement strand
AGAGAGAGAGAGAGAGAGAGAGAGAGAGAGAGAGAGAGAGAGAGAGAGAGAGAGAGAGAGAGAGAAAGAGAGAGAGAGAGAGGAGAGGAAGGAAAGAAGGAAGGAAGGAAGGAAAAAGGAAACAAGGAAGGAAGAAAGGAAAAAAGGAAGGAAGGAAGGGAAGGAGGAAGGAAGAAAAGAAGGAAGGAGCAAAAAAAAGAATAGGAAGAAAGAAAAAGTAGAGAAATGAAGTAAAAAGGAAGAAAAAATGAAAGAGAGGAAGCAAGATGACAAGAAAAAGGGAAAAAAAGAGAAAAAGATCATCAAAAGTAGATAAAAAGAAATTTAAATAGACAAACAAGCAAACAACAAAGCAGGGTAGAGCCAGTCAATGTAGGAACAAAAAGCTCTATATTTATAAAATGCGATAACATATATAAAGCCTTTTGTAAACCTTAAAGTGCTATATTGTTGCTGGCTATTATTACTAGTCATTACTTCCCAAGTAACCTCTAAAAATTATACTTTTATAATTATTTTATTTTATTATAATTATTACCCAATAATTTGGTGTTTATCATGGTAACTCTAGCCATCAAGGAAAGGTGAAATTATGTTCATAACCCTTTGATCCTCTGCATAGAAGGCAAAGAAATATTTAATTGATTCTTAAAAAAAGATTTCGGTGCAAAAATGGTAGAAATAAAAAGAAAAAAAAAGTTTGTTGTTTGAAGGAGAAAACTTAGCTGTTGAAAATGATTTTTTCCCTGTGAATCTCACTGTTACTGTAATGAACAATCAATTTTTTTTATTTAATAAGCTGAAAGAAGTTAGAGTTTAGCCATACCTAAGCCAGGTAAAAAACAGATGATTTGTGAGGAAATAGGGAAAAACTTTCCTCCTTATAAATCTTTTCTCCCCATAGACACATTAGTATTCACTTTCACTATGGAAGTTTGGTGGATGGCTGGGGAGGCAAAATCCTACTAATCCCTTAGGACTTTTACCTACAGTACAAGAGCCAGAGTGTGTTCCCATAGGTTAAATGTAATGAGAATTTTCAAAACATATTTTAAAAGCTTATTTTCAAGCAACTTTTGAGGAAAAAGATTATGTTGAATAGCTAGGGATAAAATTGAATGGAAGAGTAAAGCATATTTATTTTGGATAGAAACTTATTTAAACAATTTTAAATTAAATCAATTTAAATCAATTGATTTTTTATTTTTTTAACTTGTTCCCTCTTCATTTAGGACTCTGAATTTGTACAGAATTGATCTCAAGAGCAGAATGTAATTCATTCATTGGCTTATTTTAAAAATAAATTTTCTACAAAATTATATCAATTATACTGAGGACATATTTTGAGGATATGGGAAGTTTTCTAATGTTTTATGTGAACTCTGAGTCATTCCCTCTTCTGGAACATTTGTATAAGGTTCTGTAACAAAACACCTTTCTCTAGACATTTCACTAGGGACTAGTTAAATTTGCAATTCATCTTAGTTGAGTCTATGTGGAATATAAACAGTGTAAGGGCATTATGGTGACAATTCTACCATCTAATGCAGTACTTTGTTAATCCTTGTTGGCCAGAACAACATCCTCCAAAAAGCATCTTTCAGTTTACAATTAGTTAACAGAATTAGTTTGCAAACACTCATCCTTATATAGATAAGAAGGTTGTTTGGGGTATAAAATGTATTTTCCTAAAGAAATGATGTTAACCATTAGTTGCTAGATTTCCTGGCTGATGCAAAGAAAGTAAATGAATCAACAGTGTACATGATATTCCATAACATTCATATACCATAACTTATTCAGCCATTCTTCAACTGATAGGCATCCACTCAGTTTGAAATTCCTTGCCACTATAAAAAAGGGCTGCTAGCAAACATTTTTGCACATGTGGCTCCTTTTCACTTCTTTATGATCTCTTTGGGATACAAGCCCAGTAGAAACACTGCTGGATCAAAGGATAAAAGTAGGTGTGATTAATAAATTGGAATGGCATGTTCCCTGCCCATCTGAGCAGGGGAAAAATGATGGCAAGGATGTAGGTGAGACTTTCTATGAGCTTATCTTTGGAGGTTACCAGAAGAACTTAGTTGCTGGCTAGAAGTGATGGGCTCATAATTGGTTATTTATGGTTAAGTTCTTTCCACTCAATCAGTAAGAATTTATTAAGCATCTACTATTTGCTAGATACTGTGCTAAACTAAGCTGGGACTATAAAGAATAGCAAAACATAGTCCCTCTCCTTGAGGAGCTCATAGTCTACTGAGTCAAAAGAGCATAAACAACTATGTAAAAGTTAATTACATGTAGGATAAATAGGAAATAATCAACAAAAGGAAAGCATTAGAATTAAGAGAGATTGATTGGAAAAGTCTTCCCATAGGAGGTGGGATTTTAGTTGGGACTTGAGGGAAGTCAGGAGGAAGAGATGAGGAGGGAAAGTGTTCAGGCATAGGGGATGGCCAACGAAAGTGCCCAGAATTGGGAGATGGAGTATCTTCTTAGGACATTTAGAGGTTAGATGTTTATAAGTGTGAGTAGCAGTACTATCTGACTTTTTCAAAGTCAGTGTAAGAATTCTTTTGTGACTGGAAAACACATCATGTGACTCTTGCTATTTGAGTGAAACACAATTTGTATTTCAGACTGAACCTTCCTTTAACTTTATTGGGAAGGCATGTTAAGTTGTGACAGGTAGTTTCTGATTGCATTATTGAAGATCCCACTCTTGTGACCTTCCTCTCCCAGCATGCCTAGTGATTCAGAATCCAATGGAGTTGGTCATATGGTCAGCACAAGTTTGCAAAACTGACAAAAGGGCAAGATTAGAACTTTATAGAGAAGGAGCATAAAGGAGAAAGGATTGGTTGAGATTGGATTCTTTCTATAGCAATGCAGAAGGATTGGTTGAGATTGGATTCTTTCTATAGCAATGCAGAGGAAATGATACACCATGTATATAAATATGACATAATAGAATGTAATACAGGAAAAAGGAGAGATCCAAGCAAAGGATTCCAAGAAAATCTAAAAGAGAGATCATTTTTAGCTAAGATGGCTAAAGGGAGGATCAATAGAAGAAATTTCTGCAAGGGATGGGATAGTCTTGGTGAGTCTGGCTAAAATTGCAGTTCCTTTATGTAAATTTCCAAAGTAAATAGCTAGCTTCTTTTCCTTATTGACGAAGTGAGTTTCAAACAGAAACATTGTTTTCTTGAAATAATGTTAGAATCTTTACATACTTATGTTAATGTTGTGAATTCCCTATGTCTCTCTCCCTCCCTTTCTCTTTCCCTCCCTCCCTCCTTCCTTTTTTCTCTTTCTTCCCTCCCTTTTTCTCTCCCTCCCTTAATTCGACCTCCCCCTCTCCTATAGAAGCCTTTTTCAAAATTGGATGTGCATGCTGGTTAAAAAAATCCAGTGTTAGAACATAAAATCCTTAAAAATTGACATTTATTTTCTATTGACCATTCCTATTTTAATAAAAGTATAATTGAAATGATTTCTCTTAGGATTGTCATCTTAAAATTTCTGTGCTTTTTTTCTTTTGAACCAGAGAAAGAGAACCAAATCTCTTCTAGCTGCCGCTGTTATCTTCTCAGCCTTCAGTCCCATGTGATAGAAACCATTGATGCATTTGTTACATTGTAAGTGGGGAAAAAACAATTAACCATAACTTTAAAACTGAAATTAAAACTCTTAGCTATACTTCAATTATTTTAAGTGACTTAAGTAAACCTTGTGTTTTAATGATGGGCCATTGAAATGACTAGAGCCATAACAGGGCAAAAATCTCATTCCCTGTAACTTTTCTGATAGGAAATTCTTTGTGTATTTAGGAGAGTGTAACAGGAGAGATGATTGCATCTCTTCCCTAGAGAATATTGTGAACAGGGTAGGTAGATATTCATTTGTTAGAAAAGGCTTAAGAGATGATGCAGGATACTGAAATATAGTATATCATCAAGCCTCTTTCCAATTTCTTTGTTCTGTGAATGCTTCAGATTTACTAGACTCAGTGAGTGAAAGCCAAATAAAGTGGGCACCAGTCTTATGTATGAAGCATGTCAAGAATCTGACACATTTTCATCCTCTGAAAAACCAGAAGACATCAGTCCATTTTTTTATCCTCTTACAAAGTCCCCATGGGAACTTTACTGACATAAGAGAAAATCCTGTAGCTTTCATAATGACATGGGCCGATGGGACTTCTGGGTATTGCCCTCCATTTCATTCACTTTGGAAATGAGCTTTTCAATTTTCTTGGCTTCTCTGTGCTCTGGATTTATGTCTTTATGCCAAGAGTGGCATTCATACAAAACATCTTATATTGAAAGGCAACAATATAAATTTAAAATACCAGACTCTGGCAGTGAAAAATGATCACACATTCTTCTACTTCAAGGACCTTTGTCCTCAGGTCATAAGTGTCTCTGAAGGAGCATCTCTTGACCTCTGTTCCATAGGGATGACTCCTGCCCTTTGCAGAAGACAGTGATTATCATAAACCCTTAAATGCTGCCAGTATACAAATTAAATTAAATGTTTGTAAAAGGAGTTTATAAGGGGGGAAAAACTCTTTGAAGTCTTATTTCATGTTAGCTGTGGATGATTTGAGGTCAATATTTTCTTCTACGTGCCCAGATGAAATAGGATGTTTCCTGTATTTTCAGACACTTGTGAAGTTTTCAGGGCATACATTCCTATTTATGGACTGTGTCAATGTGCTCGGGTTATTAATTATTACAGAAATAACAAAGAGGAAATGACATCAGCAGGGCTAATGAACTATGCAGAAGCTTTATTCATGCTGAATACACTATTCATTTACACAAAAAGATCATTTCTCAATTCAAAGAGGAATATTCTAATTTAAGGTCTAACTTCAGCCCTGCCATAATCTCTATGGAAACAAAGCTTTCTACTGTGCCTAGTCTCCTAAGTAGCCTCATTCCCTTTGGTAATTGGACAAATTGTAGAGGCAACAGATCTCTTTCCTCTTTCTCCCAAGAGCTCTTTTAAAATGGGAAAGAATTTAACCTTCATGTATTTCTGTATTTTTCAAAGTAGTAAATATCGAGCCAACTTTGTGGACTTCATACCTTCTCCTAACTAAAAGTGTTATTGTAGCCTAAAGATTTATTCATAAGTACATTTTTCAAATTAAAATACTTGAGATGTTGGAAAGATAATTGCTCCTTGATTTCTTGGTAGCAACACTTAATATTTAGAATTGGAAATAGAGAAAAGATTTCAAAGAGGAACTTTGAAAGAAATGCAAATGTTACTTAAAAAAATAAGACTGTTAAAGAAAATATTATTGTGTATGATACAGTATATTCCATTTTGTATTGAAAAATTTTAACTTTTAAAGTGGTAATAATTCTTACTGAAGAATTTCTTCCTTTAAAAATATATATCATAAAAACAGGATAATGAATGAATGTAAAGAGTTTAATTTTTTTTAACTCTAAGGAACATAACTTACCCATTTTTTAAAATCAGAGGTTAATCTCTTAGTCACCTTAATTTTAGTTTCCCATATATAGGATATATATATATTCCCTTATATATGTGCATATATATATAGTTTTAAAAGAATTTTTTAAAATCTCTGAGTGAAAAAATATGAGTAGGAAAGCTTTTAAACTGATCAGTCAACCCATTCTTTCCTCTTTCATGTTTCTATATTGCAAGACTTAATTGTTTCTTCATTTGTAAAATGAGAGGGTTGGGCTATGGTTTCTAAGATCCCTTCCAATTCTAGCATTCCTATAATTTTCTTCATCTTTGATCATACAGAGAGTTAGTGGCAGAGCCCAAACTGGACCCCAGGTTCAACTGTTCAGTACCTTTTTTTTTTTAACTACAGTGGGAATGCTTTTTTAGCTTAATATATGAAAATTCTATTGTAGTTGGCTCCATTGTTTAAAATATATTGAGATTATGTTCTCTTCCTCCTCATAAACCCAAATAGCATTATCATATTGTATTTACTTAATTTAATTTGTAGACATCTTTTAGAATACAAAGTCTTTGGGGGTGGGGACTGGATTTTGTACTTCTTTTATATTTGTAGCAAAAACCCATACTTTTCTATATAAAGCATTTTTTTTATTAAAGCTTTTTATTTGTATGACATATATATGGGTAGTTCCCCAGCATTGATCTTTACAAAGCTTTCCATTACAAATTTTACCCCCAGTCCCCTCCTCTCCCCTAGATGGCAGGAAGTCCACGACATGTTAATAATGTCGAAATTCTTGAGAAGTTATGCAAGAAAAATCCTATCTACAAGAAAAAAAAGAATCAGAGAAAGGCAACACAATGCAAGCAAATGTCAATAGAAATTATGAAAATGTTACGTTGTGGTCCATATTTCATATCCCTCTCTCAGGGTGTATATAGTTTTCTTCAGTGAACAATTAGAACTGGTTTGAGACAATTCTTTGCTGCAGAGAGCCATGTCCATCAGAATTGATCATCATGTAATATTGTTGTTGCTGTGTATGATGATCTCCTGGTTCTGCTCTTTTCACTCAGCATCAGTTCATGCAAGTCCCTCCAGGCCTCTCTGAAATTGTCCTGCTGGTCGTTTCTTACAGAGCAATAATATTCCATAACATTCATATACCATAATTTATTCAGCCACTCTCCAATTGATGGGCATCCCTTCAGTTTCCAGTTTCTAGCCACTACAAAAAGGGCTGCCACAAACATTCTTGCACATGTGGGTCCCTTTCCCTCCTCTAAGATCTCTTTAGGATATAGGCCCAGTAGAAACACTGCTGGATCAAAGGGTATGCACAGTTTGACTTTTTGAGCATAGCTCCCAATTGCTCTCCAGAATGGTTGGATCCGTTCACAGTTCCACCAACAATGTATTAGTGTCCCAGTTTTCCCACATCCCCTCCAACATTCATCGTTATCTTTTCCTGTCATTTTAGCCAATCTGACAGGTGTGTAGTGGTACCTCAGAGTTGTCTTAATTTGCATTTCTCTGATCAATTGTGATTTGGAGCAACTTTTCATATGACTAGAGATGGTTTTAATTTCATCATCTGAAGATTGTCTGTTCATATCCCTTGACCACTTATCTATTGAAGAGTGCCTTGAATTCTTATATATATGAGACAATTCTCTATATATTTTAGAAATGAGGCCTTTATCAGAACCATTAAATGTAAAGATGATTTCCCAATTTGATGCTTCCCTCCTAATCTTGTCTGCATTTGTTTTGTTTGTACAGAAACTTTTAAACTTAATATAATCAAAATTATCCATCTGGTGTTCAATTAGGAGTTCCAGGTCTTCTTTGGACATAAATTTATTCCATCTCCACAGGTCTGAGAGGTATACTATATTACGTTCCTCTAACTTGCTTACAAAGTCCCTCTTTATATCTAGATCATGAACCCATTTAGATCTTATCTTGGTATGTGGTGTTAGGTATGGGTCAAGCCCTAATTTCTTCCACACTAGTTTCCAATTTTCCCAGCAGTTTTTGCCGAATAGTGAGTATTTATCCCAAAAGCTGGGGTCTTTGGGTTTATCGAATACTAGATTGTTAAGGTTATTGCCTAGATTGTCCTGATAACCTATCCTGTGCCACTGATCGACTGCTCTATTTCTTAGCCAGTACCAAACGGTTTTGATGACCGCTGCTTTATAATATAGTTTTAGATCTGGTACAGCAAGGCCACCTTCATCTGCCTTTTTTTTCATTAATCCCCTTGAAATCCTTGACCTTTTGTTCTTCCAAATGAACTTTACTATTATTTTTTCTAGATCTGTAAAATAATTTCTTGGGAGTTTGATTGGTATGGCACTAAATAAGTAGATTAGTTTGGGTAGTATTGTCATTTTTATTATTTTTGCTCTGCCTACCCATGAGTACTTAATATTTTTCCAATTGATTAGGTCTGATTTTATTTGTGTGGAAAGTGTTTTGTAATTTAGTTCGTATAGTTTCTGACTTTTCCTTGGCAGATAGATTCCCAAATATTTTATCCTATCATCTGCTATTTGGAATGGAATTTCTTTTTGCATCTCTTGCTGCTGAACTTTGTTGGTAATATATAAAAATGCTGATGATTTATGTGGATTAATTTTGAATCCTGCCACTTTGCTAAAGTTGTGAATTGTTTCTAGTAGTTTTTTAGTTGAGTCTCTAGGGTTCTCTAAGTATACCATCATGTCATCTGCAAAGAGTGATAATTTGGTTTCTTCATTTCCTACTCTGATTCCTTTTATCTCTTTTTCTTCTCTTATTGCTAAAGCTAACATTTCTAATACAATATTAAATAGTAATGGTGACAGTGGGCAGCCTTGTTTCACTCCTGATCTTATTGGGAATGGTTTTAGTCTGTCTCTATTACATATGATGCTTGCTGATGGTTTAAAATAGATGCTATTGATCATTTTAAGGAAAAGCCCATTTATTCCTATACTCTCTAGTGTTTTTAATAGGAAAGGGTGTTGGATTTTATCAAAGGCTTTTTCTGCATCTATTGAGATAATCATATGGTTTTTGTTAGTTTGGTTATTAATATAATTAATTAAAGCATTTTAAATAAATGTTTATTGGATTGGATGGAAATAAACCTGTTAGGTATCTTTATCTCTTTCTTGGGACATTGTTTATAGTTGTGGTGCATTAGAAAGAATGGTATATTTCAAGGAGCATGACCCAGATTCTAATTCTAGTTCTACCACATGCCACCTGTTTGACTTTGAGCAGGTCACATCCTTATTATAAGTTTCATTTTCTTCATCTCTAAGGGGGGGGAGTGATCTCAAGGCTTTCTCTTCCAACTATATGATCCTTTGCTCTCAAAGTATCATGCTACCAAAATCTCAGGACTAGGGGTAGTTGAAATTTATTGCTTTACAAAAAATAAGAGAAAAGCTGGAAAATATGCGCTAGTGTGTTGTGTATTTATTTGATTACACTCCCTTGCCCAGTCTCCTCATTTGAAAGATGAAGAAACAGGGATCCAGAGATAACAAACAATTTCTCTCAAATTGTAAAGCTTGTTTAATCAATCCAATAAGTATTTATTATGTTCCTACCTTGTTCCAGGCACTGAGTTAGACCTGGGGATTTAAAGAAAACAATAAACTCTTGGAGTTTATTGAAAAGAGCTTGTTAGTGGTGGGGCCAGTAGTAGAACCCATGACTCGCTGTTCCATCTCAATATTCTTTCCACCACATTACCCTGTATCTCTTCCATCATGGAAAGGAAGGTGGGGGCTGCTAGAGGCCAGCTAGGGAAGGATGGGAGGTGCAGGGGTGGCTAAGGAAAAATCAGAACGGGTGGCAGGAAGGAACTAAGAGCCTTTCTAGGCCCTTCCTATAATCCCTAGATCTGTATAGGTTTAACTCTAAATAGCATCTTCCCATGAATTTGGGTGAAGAAAAGGCTGACATCAACATTAGTGCCAAACTTAGCAACTTGCCTGTCTGAGGAAACTAGACTGATAACATCCTGCATCAGAGGTCCTTGCAACACACTTTTTGGAATAAAATTCTTTTCTTTTAGTCATGGAATCTAAGAACAATTGATTTTTAAGCTGCAAGGGACCTTAGGGATCTTCTACTGCGAGCCCCTCCTTGTACAGATAGGAAACAGAGACCCAGAGGTAAAGTAACTTATTTGATTGAGATTACACAGAGCCAAGATTGGAACCCTCACTCTCTGGCCCCAAAAGCAGCTCTTTCCTCATGGACTCCAAATCTCGTTTCATTTTTAATAGGATAATTGGAAAATATTGTGTACCATGTAAACACAAAGTGGTGTATAATTATTATTTGAGGAAGATTTTTTTCTAAGTTGATTTGAAAGAGCAATATTTAAGAAACACCAAAAACTTTAGGTTTTTTTTTTTTTCTATTTTAATAGCTCTGGGATGTGAGTCATCAAAACTTCTAGGTAAAAATAATTGCAGCTCATTTTGGTCATACAAATATACAAGAATACAAATAAGTGTTCTCCCTGCTTGCTATAATATTCTAATTCCATCTGTTATAGAAGGGACACAGAATATTAGATGGGGGGAAGGTGGGGAACTTAGAGATCATCTAATAAAATCCTTTTATTTTACAGTCCGATAAACTGAGTGTCAGAAAGGATAAGTAACATAGTAACAAAGCCCAGTACTTATTGTATTATCTCCTTACTGTCCTCTAATATGCTATATAATGCAGAAAAAAGTCCGAGTAGAAAGATAAATATTTCCATCAGAAGCCAGTTGCTTAGGATGAACACATATAGTTGTGAATGGCCCCCCTGAACATGCTGGTCTATTGCTGTTCCACCCCAGACTTCATTATTCTTTTTTTCCTTCCTATACCTGAGAGTCTAAATCCAAGCCCTGTTCTTGAAGACAGCTTTCCAAACAATTGTTTCCTTCTAGACACGATGAGGCGCACTAAGTGGTTATTCAGAGTGCTTCCCGAGCTGCGAATTGAAACATTATGTCACTTTGGCACTGAGGCTCATGCAAAATACAAGAGCCATCACGGGAATTCCAGTAGTTGCGACCCACTTATCCCCGGCGGGCAGGCAGGCAAGCAGGCAGGCGGCTAGGAAGCTGTTTACTCTTGTATCCCCTCTCTGCTGACGTCTGCTCACTGAACAATGTCATCAAATTTCCTGTTTTTTTGGCTGGTGGCTAGTAAGCTGTCCCACTTTGTTACGGCTTTACTGCCCAGAGATCCCCAGTGCCGGATACACCCAGCAGACAGGATGTAAGATTAAATGCAGCAGAGCTAAGTAAATAAAGTAGGTGTTCAGTGCTGAAATACAGCTGTCTAGTTAGCAAGAGGATAAAGAAGGGGCCTGCTTTGTGCCCCTTCCCCTCCCCCTTTATTAACCCAGAATTAGGTAAGGAGGAAAACATCCTGCTTTATTTATGCTTTTTGTAAAAAAAAAAATGTTTTTCTTTAGAAAAATCAATCAAAATCATTATCCCCCAAATCATAGTAATGACATAATGTCTAAACAGTCATGATACATTATCCTTCATAAATGAAGATGAAGGGGCATTAATGTACTATTAATAAAGATCTATCTTTAAAGCTACTTCCTTGTAAGCTCATTGAGGATCAGGATTGTTTTATTCTTCTTTGTACCCTCCATTCACCATTGGGATTCTTTTTTTTTTTTTTTTAAACCTTTGATCTGGACCTCAAAGAATGTGTGAAACATTTGCTGGTGAACATTAGTAGTTCACTGAATTTCAGAAAAACTGGAACTTGTACATACTACATGGTCAGCAAATGTTTATTGAATGGATGAATAACTGATTTTGTGCTGAGCCATCAACCTTCTCTCACCTGGAAACCCAGTTTGTAACCAGTAGGATGCATTTTTATGAGGTTACTAGACTTGGAGATGGAGTCTGTGGCCAAGGGAATTAGTTTCCCCCTAAAAGCTTCCAATGATTCTGGACTAAGATCCCAGCTTTGACATTTATGAGCTGGGTGACGATACATAAATTATTTCACCTTTCTAGGACTCCGTTTTCACTTCTGTAAAATGAAGCTAATAATGCTGGCACTCAGAATTGTTAGAAAAGTGCTTTGTAAACTAAAAAAAAAAAAAACTGGGGAAATGTGAGCTTTTATTCAGCTCATAATTCAGGCATATCCATCTAAGTAGACTAGACTGCTTTCCCTGTCTTTCTCTTCTCTGAAAGTATTCACACATACTCTAGTGGTTTTATATTCAGCTTTTCCATCCACATTCTTTTTTTCCCCACTTAATAGTATTTTGTTTTTTCCAGTTACATGTAAAAATAGTTTTAAATATTCACATTTATAAGATTTTGAGTTCCAAATTTATCTCCATCTCTTCCTTCTCTCTTCCCTCCCCAAGACAGCAAGCAGTCTGATATAGTTTATATATGTATAATCATGATAGACATATTTCCACATTGGTCACAATGTGGAAGAAAATTACATGAGATTAAAAAACCATGAGAAAGGAAAAAACAAAACAAATAAAACCCCAACAATCTTGAAAATAGTGTGCTTTGATCTGCATTTAGACCCCCATAATGCTTTCTTTGCATATGGATAACATTTTCCATCAGTCTTTTGGAATTGTTTTGGGTCATTGTATTTCTGAGAAAAGCTAAACCAATTAAAGTTGATCCTCACACAATGTTACTGTTAGTGTTAGGGACAATGTTCTCCTAACGCTAATCACTTCACTTAGCATCAATTCATGTAAATATTTCCAAATTTGTCAGAGATCTATTTGCTTACATTTTTTACAGCACAAGACCATTCCATTATGTCATATACCAACTTGTTCAGCTATTCCCCAACTGATGGAGTATACCCTCATTTTCCCATTCTTTGCCACCACAAAAAAGAGCTGCTGTAAATATTTTTGTACATGTATATCTTTTTCCATTTTTAATGTTCTCTTTGGGATACAGACCTGAGTAATATATTGCTGGATCAAAAGGTATGCACAATTTGATTGCCCTTTGGGCACAGTTCCAAATTGTTCTCCAGAATGATTGAATCAGTCCATCCCTCCACCAACAATGCATTAGTGTCCTGATTTTCCTACATCCTTTTTCAACATTTATCATCTTCCTTTTCTTTCATATTAGCCAATCTGACAGGTGTGAAGTTAATTTGCATTTCTCTAATCAATAGTGACTTTTAAAGCATTTTTTCATATGACTATAGATAGCTCTTTTTCATCTGCCCATTCATATCCTTTGACCATTTATCAATTGGGGAGTGACCCATCTTAAAAATTTGACTCAGTTCTCTTTTATCTTTGAGAAATGATGCCTTTATCAGAAACACTGGCTGTAAAAATTGTTTCCCAGCTTTATGCTTTTCCTTCTAATCTTGGTTGTATTGGTTTTGTTTGTGAAAAACTTTTAAAATTTGATGTAATCAAAATTATCCATTTTGCATTTCACAATGTTTTTTTTTTTTTTTGTTTGTTTGTTTTTTTTGCTAAGGCAATTGGGGTTAAGTGACTTGCCCAGGGTCACACAGCTGTTACGTGTCTGAGACCAGATTTGAACTCAGGTCCTCCTGACTTCAGGGCTAGTGCTCTATCCACTGCGCCACCTAGCTGCCCCTCACAATGTTTTCTATCTCTTGTTTGGTCATAAATTTCTTCCCTTTTCTATAGATTAGGTGGGGAAACTATTCATTGCCCTCCTAATTTGCTGATAATATAATCTTTTATGTCTAAATCATGTACCCATTTTGACCTTATCTTGAGGTAGAGTATGAGATACAGGGCTGTACCTAGTTTGTGCTACACTGTTTTCCAGTTTTCTCAGCACTTTTTGTCTAATAGTAAGTTCTTATCCCAGAAGCTGAAGTCTTTAGGTTTAGCAAACAATAGGTTACTACAGCCATTTATTAAGGCGCATTGTGTACCTGACCTATTCCATTGATTTACCATTCTATTTCTTAGCCAATACCAAATAGTTCTGATGACTGTTGCTTTATAACATTTTAAAATCTGATATGGCTAGGCCTCCTTCCTTTGTATTTTTATTACTTCCCCTGATATTCTTGAGATTTTGTTCAGATAAAATTTATGATTTTTTTCTAGTTCTATTAAATAATATTTTTGGTAATTTAATTGCTATGGCACTGAATAAGTAAATTAATTTAAGTAGAATTGTCATTTTTATATAGGTTGGCCTACCCATGAGCAATTGATATTTTTTCCAATAATTTAGATCTGACTTTCTTTGTGTAAAAAGTGTTTTGTAATTGTGTTCATATAGTTTCTGGATTTGTCTTAGCAAACACTTTATTTTATCTACAGTTATTTTAAATGGAATTTCTCTATCTCTTGTTGCTGGACTTTCTTAATAATAATTATTATATATGTATATAAATGCTAGTGATTTGTGTAGGTTTATTTTATGTCCTGCAACTTTGCTAAAGCTGTTAATTATTTCAAGTAATTTTTTAGTTGGCTCTCTAGGTTTCTCCAAGTATACCATCATATATCATCTGCAAAGAGTGACAGTCTTGTTTCTTCAGTGCCTTCAATTTATTCGTCTTCTCTTATTACTGTAGTTAGTATTTCTAGTAAAATATTGAATAATAGTGGTGATAAAGGGAATACTTGTTTCATCCCTGATCTTCCTGGAAAAGTTTCTAGCTTATCCCCATGACAGTTAATGCTTGCTGGTAATTTTAGATAGATATTACTTATTATTTTAAGAAAAGCTCCATTTTTTTTCTCTATGCTCTCTAATATTTTTAATAGGCATGAGTGCTATGTTTTGTCAAAAGCTTTTTCAGCATCAATTGAAATAATCGTATGATTTCTATCAGTTTTGTTATTGATAGGGTCAATTATGTTGATAATTTTCCTAATATTGAACCAGCCTTGTATTCCTGGTATACATGCCACCTGTTTATAGTATATTATCTTCATGATAAATTGCTATAATCTCTTTGCTAATATTTTACTTAAAATTTTTGCATCAATATTCATTAGGAAAATTGGTCTATAATTTTGTTTCTCTCTTTTGGCTCTTTTTGGTTTAGGTCTCAGTATCATATTTGTGTCATTAAAAGAATTTGGTGGGACTCCTTTTTTGCCAATTTTTTCCAAATAGTGTATATAGTATTAGAATTGACTGTTCTTTAAATGTTTGGTAGAATTCACTTGCAGGCCCATATAGCTCTGTAGATATTTTCTTAGGAAGTTTATTGATGATTTTTTTTCAATTTCTTTTTCTAAAATAGGGTTCTGTTTAAGTATTTTATTTTATTTTCTCTTAATCTCGGTAATTTATGTTTTTGTAAATATTCATCTGTCAGGTCTATTGAAATACAGTTGGGCAAACTACCTCCTAATTGTTGCTCTAATTTGATTTGGTTTTCTTCTTTTAAAAAATAACCCAAGTTTTATCCATTTTTTTCATAAAACAACTTCTAGTTTTATTAATTCAATTGTTTTCTTAACTTTCAATTTTATTAACCTCACCTTTGAATTTCAGAATTTCTAATTTGGTGTATAATTGGGGATTTTAACTTGTTTTCTTTCTAGTTTTTTTAAATTGTATTTCCAATTGACTGATCTCTATTTTATTCATATAAGCATTGAGAGGTATAAAATTTCCCCTAAGAACTGCTTTGACTACATCCCATAAATTTTGGCATGTTGCCTTATTACTGTCATCCTCTTTGGTGAAATTATTGTTTCTATGATTTATTAGAGTCATTTGACCCACTCATTCTTTCTATGGCCCTTTATTATATGTAATTTTTATTTCAACATCATCTGGAAAAGATGGATCTAATATTTCTGCCTTTTTATATTAGGTTGTGAGGGTTTTTTTGTTCTAATATATGCGCATTTTTTTTGTGCAGGTACCATATGCCACTGAGAAAAAAAGGTATATTCCTTTCTATACCCATTCAGTTTTCTTCAGAGAACTAACATTTCTACTTTCTCTATAATTCTAAAAAAACTTATTTTTTATTTTGTAGTTAGATTTATCTAATTCTGGAAGAGGGAGGTTGAGGTTCCCCACTAGTATAGTTTTGCTATCTGTTTCTTCTTGTAATTCCCCTAACTTTTCCTCTAAGTAGGTGGAAGCACCACTTGGTGCATATATGTTTAGTATTGTTATTACTTCATTAACTATGGTTCCTTTTAGCAAGATGTAGTTTCCTTTCTTAGCTCTTTTAATTAGATCTACTTTTGCTTTATCTGAGATCAGCATTGCTACCCCTCTTTTTTTTTTAACTTCAGCTGAAGGTTTTTTTTTTCATTTAAATTTTTATTTTTATTTTTTATTTTGCTCCTTTTTACCTTTACTCTATCTGTATCTGTGCTTCAAATGTGGTTTTTGTAAATAACATATTGCAGGATTCTGTTTTTTATTCCACTCTCCCATCCATTTCTGTTTTGTGGAAAAGTTCATTCCATTCACATTCACAGTTATAATTATTGTGCAGTTCCCACCATATTATTTCCACCCCCATTTATATTTTTCTCTCTCCTTTCACTCTGTCCCTCCTCACCAGTGTTTTGCTTCTAACCATTGCCTCTCTTAATCTGTCCTCCCTTTTTTTTTTTATCATTGTCACCTTTCTTTCCTTTTCCCCCCTCCTACTTCCTTATAGGGCAAGAAGATGAATTTCTATTCTCAACTGAGTGTTCATATTATTCTCTCTTTGAGCCAAATCTGATGAGAGTAAGATTCAAACAATGCTCTCCCCCTCCTTTCTTTCCCTCTACTGTAATAGGTCTTTTGTGTCTCTTCCTGTGATGTAATTTGCCCTGTTCTGCATCCTCCTTTCCTCTTCTACCAATACAATCCTTTTTGTACACCCCTTAATTTTTTATGTTATCATATCAAAGTCAGTTTATACCCACTTATACTCATACCCTCTGTACACTCCTTCTAACTGCCACAATAAAGAGAGTTTTCAGGAGTTACAAGTGTCATCTTCCTGTGCAGAGATGTAAACCATTTAACCTTATTGAATAACATGTTTTTTTTTTTCCCATTTCCTGTTTACTTAAAAAAAAAAAACAAACAAAAAAAAACTTCTTGTGGATCTTGTATTTGAAGATTGAACTTTCTGTTCAGTTCTGGGTTTTTTTTTATCATAAAGTTTGAAAGTCCCCTATTTCTTCAAATATCTATCTTTTCCCCTGACACATTATGCTCAGTGTTGCTGGGTAGTTGGTTCCTGGTTATAATTCAAACTTCTTTCCCTTCTAGAATATCACATTCCAAGCCCTCTGATCTTTTAATGTAGCAACTGCTAAGTCCTATATAATCCTGACTGACTCTTTGATATTTGAATTGTTTCTTTCTAGCTGCTTGTAGTATTTTCTCCTTGACCTGATAATTCTGGAATTTGGCTATAGGAGTTCTTGGAGTTTTCATTTTCGGGTCTCTTTCAGAAAGTGATCGGTGGATCCTTTCAATAATTATTTTATTCTCTGGCCTGGGATATTGAGGCAATTCTCCTTGATAACTTCTTGAAAGATACTATCCAGGCTCTTTTTTTAAAAAAATCATTACTTTCAGGTAGTCCAATAATTCTTAAATTCTTTCTTGGATCTGTTTTCTAGGTCATTTGTTTTTTCAATGAAATATTTTACACTTTTTCCTATTTTTTCATTCTTTTGATTTTATTGGACTTATTTTTGTTTTCTTACAGAGTCATTAATTTAATACTTGCACAATTCTAATTTTTAAAGAATTTCTTCAGTTAGCTTTTCCATTTGGTCAATTCTACTTTTTAAGCAGTTGTTTTTTTCAGTGTTTTTATTTCCCCATTTGGTCAGTTGTATTTTTAAAGAACTTGTTTTTTTTTAGTCATTTTTGTTCTTCCTTTTCCAAGCTGTTGACTTGTCTCTCTTATCTGATTTTTTAAAAAATCTTTTTGAGCTCTTATAAGGAGACCAATTCATCTTTCCCTTTGAGGCTTTGCATGTAGGCATTTTGATGTTGTTATCCTATTCTGAGCTTGTGTTTTGATCTTCCCTGTCACCATAATATAGTCAGGGATTTTTTTCTTCATTTTGCTCATTTTTTAGCCTATTTCACATCTTTTAAAGTTGAGCTCTGTTCCTAGGGTGCAGAGAAAACTGTCCCAAACTTCTTGTGTTGAAGGTCTTTCCACTCCAGCAGGGCTTGGGGCCTCACAGTTGTGTGAGGCTGTGCCACCAGCTGCTGAGCCAGGAGCCAGGGGCCTCAGTTGCTGATCTGTACTGCAGCTAAGAGCCTCTGGGTGGTTTGCTCCAACACCATCTGCATTAGATTGTACTCCCCTTTTATCCAAATGAGATAGATCTTTCCTCAAGTCCTTTTAAGCTATCTTAAACTGGAAAATTGTTTCATTCTGTCTTTTTGTAGGTTCTATCACTCCAGAATCTATTCAGAGGCTTGATTTAACTTATGTCTAAGGAAGATTGGAGAGAGCTCAGACAACTTCCTGACTTTTCTCTGCCATTTTCCATGTACATTCTTAAGTCCAAATAATTCAATGGGGGGGGGGGAGGAAGGGAGGGACATATCTCAATAAAAATAGGGGGGCAGCTAGGTGGCGCAGTAGTTAGAGCACCAGCCCTGAAGTCAGGAAGACCTGAGTTCAAATCTGGTCTCAGACACTTCCTAGCTGTGTGACCCTGGGCAAGTCACTTAACCCCAATTGCCTCAGCAAAAAGCAAAAAAAATAAAATAAAATAAAAATAAAAATAGGAAAGAACAAAATTGGGGAGCATGTCTTTGGATTCCTAAGGAAACCTCCCCAGAACTCTTAAATCCTTCAATGGCCTGTTTCAGAATAGGCAGTGACTCTCACTTTCTACAGGAAGCCTTTTATGTCCCTCCTACCATCTCCTAGTGCCTTCCATTGTCCCTCTGTACACACACACACAAACACACACACACACACACACACATGCTATCTTGAATCTATCTTGTTACTTATATAAATATGTTGTTTTATGTGATATAAGTTCCTTGAGGGTAAGTATTTTTGTATTTGTATCCCTAGCACCTACTATAATGTTTGACACAATAGATGCTTAATATATACTTGTTAATTGATTGATCACAAAATAGTTGGGATCCCATAACTTACTTATAGGAAGGCAGAAAAAAAGACATGTACAAGTTATATTGTCTTGGAAAATTCTTAGGAAAAGGATAGGACAAAAGGAAGGATTTTTAAAAAATGAAAATGAAAATTTTTATTCTGAATCTTAATATTAAAAAGAAATATTTCCATATACACAACAGACTACAAAAAGAAAAAATGTATATAAAATCATGAATCTCCATTTCATATCACTTGCTTTAAAAATAATATATACAAATTCCACATATTACTTTAAAAATTGTTCTGCTTATCAGTGTTTCTTTCTGAATTTCCTCCAATTCTCTTCTATACATTAAAAAATTTTCAATGCCTTTTTTTTTTGCAACTTATTTGCTAACCCTTCCCCCCATTAAAAATAGAGGGGGGGAAGCCTTTATGACATACACACACATACACACACACATATATATACATACACACACATACATACACATATCTTTATTGGGAAGGGTGGGAATGTTTATGTGTGTATATGTACATGTGTATACACATATACACACATACCCATACATGCATATATATATTTATCCTGTGCCTTGAGTCCATCACTTCTCTGTCAGGTAGCAAGGGATGCTTTATCATAGATCTTCTGGAGACGTAGTTGGTAATTGCTTTGATTGCAATTCTCTTTCCACACATTGCCCATTTTACCTCTTATGATGGCTTCTACCCCCTATTTCATTAAATTAAATTCTTCCTCCTAGCCATACAAATCCTTAATTTCATAAGATGAAAAAACTGAAGCAAAGAAAGGCTAAATGATTTGTTTTGGATCACACAGAGAATAAGCAACAGGAATAGGATTTGAATCTCCTTTCTCTTGGTTCTCATCACTGCTTCTGTGGTTAATGCTCTAATTACATCTTTAGAAATCAAGGAATTCTGCTTCAAGATAAGTGACCCTGAAATCTCTAGACTTTTTTTTATTCTTTCCTGGTCATATGTTCTATAATAGCATAACACATGCAAAGGGATTTCTATTTTTGCTCTGATACAAGGGAAGCTCTTTATGCAAATGATTAATTAAAAAACACAAGTACTTCCTCTCTGTTCCCATAGCCTTAACCCTAAATAGGGTTAGATAGAACAAGACTCATTCAAGAGCCTGGCTATACTCACCTTTTCTCCCCCTATCTGCTGCTGAAAGAATAACCATTCTTATTCATTGAGCTGTTTATGGCATTTCCCCATTCAAATAATTGCCAGTAGCTTCCTGTTTTCTTACTATGTCAAGTTCTTAGTCCTTTTCCTGGTTCTTCCACCTATCTGCCTGACTCTTCTTTATCTTTTCTGATCTATTTCTCACTACTTCCAGCTACATGCCCTAGCCAAATTAGATTACTCAAAAAAGTCTCCCAACATATCCAGTATTTTCTCTCCTTTGGGTCTTTGATCATATTATTATGTACATATAGTATATAATATGTGTTATTATCTATTATATATATGTATATATATATCACTTGGATTCTTACTTTCATTTTAAAGCCCAGATTAAACACTATTTTCTCTATGAAGTTTAATCTCTCTGCCTCTTAGTTTTTAATGACTTTCTTCTTCAGACTTTGTATGGCAGTTTGTTTTATATTTCATTAATCTCACATAATATTGCATATTATAGTTTTCTATGTATATGTTATAGCAACCTATTAGAATGGACACTCCATAGGGGCAGGAGCACTTTCTTATTCAAATTTTATCTCTTCTATAAGTCTATCATCATGTTCTATATACAGTAAGTAAATGTTTGTTGAATCAAAGTACACACAGTTTTATGTTACTCATTTTAGTTTGTCATGTATGAAGCATTAAATCTTTCTCTTCTAGGCTCTCCTATTCAATTAGCAGATCCCTATTCCAGTATCAATCCTTGGGGTCAATATTTTCTTCCTAGATTACTCAATTTCTGCCCTCTAAATCCAACTGAGATATTTTACCTCTATTGCTTGGGCCATAGAAGTGTGGGACCTTGAGAATTTGTGTAAGAATTCTTCATGGTATAATGGAAAGAATTCTGGATTTTGAGTCAGAGAATGTGTTTCAATCCTGGTTCCTTTCTTGATTATTAAAATACTTATGGGAGCCTGGGTTGTAGTACATGGGATACAGTGGAAATAATATTGAATTTGGAGCTAGAGGAAAGAGTTTAAATGCTGCTTCTATTTTTCATTCTGGTACTGAAGCTTTGACACTTAACCATGTTGGCTTTCAAGTTCCTCATCCGTAAAATAAGGAATTTTTGTGACTACAAAAAAAGAATTCTTAACCAAACAAGGAATAGAAGTCATCATAAAAAATAAAATAAACAATTCTGGAGGGAAATCTTTGTATCTAATATCTGTGATAAAAGCTTTATGTCCAAGGCACTTAGGGAATTAATAGCAATAGATAAGTGACCAAAGGAGATGAACAGTATTCAAAAGAACAACTTTAAACTATCACTGACTATGTGTAAACATTCCAGAGGAGTAAAAATAAGGGAAATGCACAATGGAACGACTTTATAGCTTCATCTCATTGCTGCAAAATAAGCAAAGATAATTTTAAAAATGGAAGCAGTTACTGTTGGGAGAACTGTGGGAAGATAGGCTTTTTTTTTTTAATAAAGCTTTTTATTTACAAAACATATGAGTGATTTTTCTACATTGACCTTTGCAAAAACTTTTTTTTCCCAAGCTTTTCCCCTCCTTCCCTCCACCCTCCACCCCTAGATGACAGGTAATCTAATACATGCTAAATAGGATAAATTTTATGATAAATACAATATATGTATACATATCTATACAGTTATCTTACTGCAAAAGAAACATCAGATCTAGAAAGAGAAGAAGAAAAAACAACCTAAGAAGAAAAACAAAATGCATGGAGATATTCACAGAAAGCGTTAAAATGCTGTGTTGTGGTCCGCACTCAGTTCCCACAGGCCTCTCTCTAGATGTATATGACTATCTTCATCGCTGAACAATAGGAACTGGTTTGAATCACATCATTGTTGAAGAGAACCATGTCCATCAGAATTGATGATCATATAGTCTTGTTGCTGTGTATAATGTTCTCCTGGTTCTGCTGATTTCACTCAGCATCAGTTCATGCAAGTCTCTCCAGGCCTCTCTGAAATCCTCCTGTTGGTCGTTTGTTACAGAACAATAATATTCCATAACATTCATATACCATGATTTATTCACCCATTCTCCAACTGATGGGCATCCTTTCAATTTCCAGTTTCTTGCCACTACAAAAAGGGCTGCCACAAACATTTCTGCACATATGGGTCCCTTTCCCTCCTTTAAAATCTCTTTGGGATATAGGCCCAGTAGAAACACTGCTGGGTTAAATGGTATGCATAGTTTGATAACTTTTTGAGCATAGTTCCAAATTGCTCTCCAGAATGGTTGGATCCATTCACAGTTCCACCAACAATGTATCAGTGTCCCAGTTTTCCCACATCCCCTCCAACAGTTATCATTATCATTTCCTGTCATTTTAGCCAATCTGACAGGTGTGTAGTGGTATCTCAGAGTTGTCTTAATTTGCATTTCTCTGATCAATAGTGACTTGGAGCACCTTTTCATGTGACCAGAAATACTTTCAATTTCTTCATCTGAAAATTGTCTGTTCATATCTTTTGACCATTTTATCAATTGGAGAATGGTTTGAATTCTTATATATTTGAGTCAATTCTCAATATTCTTTAGAAATGAGTCCTTTATCAGAACCTTTGGATGTGAAAATATTTTCCCAGTTTACTGCTACCCTTCTAATCTTGTCTGCATTCATTTTGTTTGTACAAAAACTTTTTAACTTGATATAGTCAAACTTTTCTATTTTGTGATTAATGAGAACCTCTAGTTCTTCTTTGGTCACAAATTCCTTTCCCCTCCACAGGTCTGAGAGGTAAACCATCCTACATTGTTCTAATTTGTTTATAATATCATTCTTTATACCTAGATCATGAATCCATTTTGACCTTATCTTGGTATATGGTGTTAGGTGTGGGTCAATGCCTAATTTCTTCCATACTAGTTTCCAATTATCCCAGCAGTTTTTGTCAAATAGTGAGTTTTTATCCCAAAAACTGGGGTCTTTGGGTTCATCAAACACTAGATTACTATTGTCATTGAGTATTTTGTCCTGTGAACCTAACCTATTCCACTGATCCACTACTCTATTTCTTATCCAGTACCAAATGGTTTTGGTGACCACTGCTTTATAATATAGTTTTAGATCTGGTGCAGCTCGGCCACCCTCATTTGCATTTTTTTCATTAATTCCCTTGAAATTCTTGACCTTTTGTTTTTCCAGATGAATTTTGTTGTTATTTTTTCTAGGTCAGTTAAATAATCTCTTGGGAGTTTGATTGGTATAGCACTAAATAGACAGATTAGTTTAGGTAGTATTGCCATCTTTATTATATTCGCTCGACCTGAAGATAGGCTTTTTAAAAGAACCATAAAAGACATATGACTTATCTTGCAATCATAGCTTTAGAGCTGGATAGGGACTTCAGAGACAATAGCCTAATAACTTGGTTTTACAGAAGAAGAAACAGAGACAGGGAGATGAAATTATTTTCCCAAGATCACTCAAATTGTATTTATCAGGGGTGGAATTTGAATCCAGATCTTCTGGTTCCATAGCCAGTGTTTCCTTCAATTGGTTCAACTATTCTAGAAAATAGTTTGGAATAATTCAAGAAAAATAACTAAATTCATACCTTTTGACTCAGAAATCTTATTCCCAACCAGACTTCAGTGAAGTTAAAGGCAAATTTATAATTTTTGTGGTAGAAAAGAATTGGAGATGAAGTGGGTGCCTATCAGTTGAGGAGTGACAGAAATGTTATTGAACCATATGAGAATATATTCATACTTATGAAAAACCCAGAGAAACATTGGAATACTAAAAGTATGTATGACTGATTTTACTAAAATAATACAAATAATGATAAAAATAAAATGAATCTGAACTCTGCATAGTTATAATGATCAATCTTGGCTCAAGAGAAAACATGAACAAAGTCATCAGACTTCTTTTAAGTTGGGGTATATGGATATGGAATACAGCCTTTCCTCAACGTTGTACACTCCCCATTTTTAAAATAACTTTTCTCCCCCCCACATTCTGAAATCACAGTCTCCCATTGGACATCAATTCAGTTCCTCTAATTCATTTATTAAGTGTCTACTACCTTCACATCGTTGTGCTTTGCTATTCTTCTAAGGGGAAAAAAAGGGAAGGAACAGACTCTTAAAACATTCCATTTAATCCCAACATTCTACGTTATGTGAAGTTTTTTTTTTCTCTATACCTCTTACATAATGACATAATGACATTTTCACTTTGATATGCGATTATTCAATATTCCACAATCTAACCCCCATTAATCAGAGTAGTTCTCAAGGAAATGCTTTCCTTTTGTTTCTTTGCTTGGGGTGAGGGGGAATTGCATAAACATACCTTTCCCAAGTCTCAAAGGAGAGAATTGAGCAGTGATACATTTTACTTGAAAGATGCATTATTAAAGAAGTGGAAGTCTATTTTTTTTTTCCTTCATCTGCACCTACAATTTAATTTGGGATTTACAATAATCTTTGTGTTTCTTCCTTGACTTGTAAAATATGAATGGTATTGCTTTAATTTAGGCCAAGTCTCAACAGGTAAAATAAAACTGTCTTGAGATAATGTGGCTCTACTCCATCGCTACCCCCAATGAAAACAAAATAATGTTCATGGTATTTACCCAAGTAATATTTCCCAAAAATAAAATACTTGAATCAAAGACTTTTTGCCTTGTATATGCAGAATCAAAGGCATTATATTGTCCAATGAATGCATATGTCAAAGTCAGTGTTCTTACATGACAAGAAGAAATTTATTTTGGAATTTATCCAGATAAATTGATTTTTTTTAATTGAGTATCAAGCTGTAAGATTTGTAATATCTCTTACTATGTTATTTTTATTTGATCAGCTCATCATTCTGTAAGGTAAGTACCACAGGTATTATTGTCCTCATTTTGCAGATCAGAAAATTGAGGCTTAAAAAGGTTAAATCAGTTGCTCCAGGGAAAAGAGTTTTTGAGAAGGTTTTCAAACCCAAGGTCTTTCATCAGCTGATTTCTGTTCTGCCAGAAATTACTTTTTTCTTGATTATTAAAAGGATAATTTCAGATAAATAGATACTTCAATTACCATCATTTCTTTAACAGAGAATTCCATTAAAAGTCTACTGCTCCTGGCAGCCAAGTGGGGCAGTGGATAGAGCACCAGTCCTGAAGTCAGGAGGACCTGAGTTCAAATCTGATCTCAGACACTTAACACTTCCTATCTTCCTAGGCAAGTCACTTAACCCCAATTGCCTCAGCAAAAAAGTCTACTGCTCTTTCCAGTATACTATGTGACATCAATATAAAGAAAGTTATCAGAATTGAAAGATTCAAGATTCATGTTTCCATTTTGCTTGATTGTATATCCTGATCACCTTTGATTTCCATTACTTGACCTAGTTCTGAATTCAGGACATTATTCTAAAAGCAAGGAGGAAGCTCAGGGTAGAGAAAATTAGACCTGGAATCAGAAATCATAGATTCAAGTCTCAATTTGATTTACTTACTACCTGTGGGGCCTTTTTCAATTCTTTTGATCCCACTAACCCTCATGGTTACCTATTTTTGAAATGTAAGTGATGCTTCTGGTACTAGTTTCTCACGGGGTCATTTAGGCAAGAACCCCTAGTCATTAGGTGTAAGTGGAATGAAATTATAACTAGTCCATTCACCAAGGAAATGGAAGCAGGTTCAGAGCATCATCGGATTCTAGAATCTCAGAGCCAGAAGGTTCCTGGGAAGACCCGAAGGCAGATTAGATGAAATGACTTGTCCGAAGTCGCAAAGCGTTTTCACGGCAGATCCCAGACTGGAACCCCGGGGTCCTGGCACCCATTCCAGACATCTTTCCCTGCCAGGAAGTGTGTAGATGTGGGGAGCTGCTGGGAAGGCGCAACCAGGCAGCAACAGGAGATTGTGGGAGACCACAGATTATAGGCAGAGGATACAAGCATTTTAAAAAATCCTTTCTTGGGATGTGCTCTGCAGAATATCTATGGTAGAAAGGGAGAGTTTTGACAGAGGTCAGCAAGATGCAGCCGTTGTGGCATGAGCCATGTATTGACCATAAAAAGTCAAAGACCACGCCACTTGACAAGGGAGCAGCCCCGGACTGCTGAAAAGGATTGGTCTTCCTGACCTACTTTATAGATGATCCGTAGTCCAGAGCCCAAAAGTTAGTTTTGGTACAAAACCATAACAATGTGTTACTGGAGTATAGAAAATAAAACAATTAGGAAGTCAGTTTGTTTGTTTTGGCTTTGAGGGAAGGACAGAGAGAGAGGAAGGGGGGAGGGGAAGTCTGCGGACAGAAGAGTTTTGCTGGAACATAAAGACAGCTGCATTCTTAGGGCTGGAGCCCCCTATGTGCCAGTTTTGCCGATCTTCCCCTCACCCCCGCACCTGTCCTTCTTCTCATGGACTCTATCATTTAGGATCATAGCATCCCAATATTGGAGCTGGAAGGTTTCTGATGCCCCCGTTTCCAGAACCTTGCTGAGGATTGTTTTAAGTTTTGATGAAGCAATCAAAAAGTCTACTTTCTCCTCAATCTGTAGAACTACCCATGTCATTTGGACACTCTATTGGCTTTAGTTGGTCTCAGCTACTTTATTGTATTCAACGAGGATCATAAGACTCTTTGGCCTGGTTGCTTCTTAGGATATCTGAGGGACAGTGATCCCCAGGGCTTTGCTTTCTTATCAAAATGGGAAAGATAGATCTATATATGCTAGGTGAGTGCCTGTCCAATTCAATGAGACAAACATTTATTAAATGCCCATTATATACAAGGAATCACGTTGAGGCTTTCCTTTTAAGAGCTTTGAATTTAGAATCTGAGGGCTTGGCTTCCAATGCTCATCTGTTCTCTTTCCTACTTTTATACCATGAGCAAATCATTTTATCTTTCTGAGCCTCAGTTTCCCCATCCATAAACTGAGGAAGGTTGGACTTGATAGCCTCCAAGTCCCTGTGGTTTTATGTCTAAGACCCTAGGATGATCCTTGGAGGTCCATCTTATATAGTCTCTCCTCCATGGAGCCGACATATACATACATGGATATGCATATATACATACATACATATACATAAGTTAGGAAAAAGGATTCTCATTCATCTAAATTAGAGACATTGCCCTACTGATGATACAATACTGGGCAGCATGGAGTTAATATTCTTATCCACCCCATCTCTCCCTTTTCCTCCCCTCCAAACATATACACCAGACTGCAGATTTTTTGAGGGTAGAAGAGGTTCTATTTTTCATCTTTGTACTCCCATTGCCTAGCACTTGGGAAAATACTTAATAATAATTGGCTTATGTATTGTCCTTTAAGAGTTGGAGAGTGTTTACATATATATTACATCTGATCTTCATAACCACCCTGGGAGGTAGGTACTATTATTATTTCTATAGTACATAGCTAGTATGACTTAGAATCAGCATTTGAATTTGGTCCTTCCTGACTCCCAGTTCAGCAGCCTATCCATCCACGGAACCTCTTAAATATCCTGATGAAACTTGGGTTGAATTGAATTGAACTGGATTGACTTGAAGCCCCAAATACAGATAATCTTATCTTTCCTGGCAGGCTCCATTTGCAGGCAGGGATATAGGCTGAATGATAAAATAAAGAAGTGGTCACCTAAACAGAAGCTACTCATCCTTCAGACTCCAGACCTCTGGACAAATCATCAGGCCAAAAACAAATCTATTTACTGGGCTTCACAGAGAGAAAGAAGAAAGGAACTAGGGTTCCTTCTCCCTGAATCTATTCAGCCTTCCATTTTTTGAGTAAACTATGGAAAGAAAGGGGATGCTGAAAATGAAATTCACCCTTATTAGTTGGAACCTTCTTCCCATTCAGATGCTAATGCCAGGTAGATACAATGGGATTGTCCAGTCTCCCCCTTTCCTTTCCCACCAGGATTATCTAGTCTCCTCCTTCCCATATCCCAGCAATATGGTCAAAAGACATGTGACAAGAGGAAAGAGATTGATTAATCCCAAAGTCTGGATCATGGCTAGTAAAGAGAGAACTGCATATTGTTTCTCTGGTGCTATCAGACTTTTCTTCAATTCCTCTTACTCATATACCTCACCTGTTGCTGCTCCCTAAACTTAATTAACATCTTGTTTTGGGAGTTTATGTCAGAAATACATGATGGTAGCAGGCATATTAGACAAGCACACACATGCGCACATACACACAGAAAAAAAGTAGTGTTCTGTTGTCAAGGGAATTGCCCCCTAATTTTTTTTAAACAGTAAATGTTCTGCTTTGATTAAAATTAATGATTGTCTTTTTTAATTTCAGTCATCTTATATTTCATAAAAGGGATTCAGGCTTAGCCAAAACTTGCATTGCAGACTGCCTAATCAAGGTACAAGGTTGTTCTTTTCATAAAAGCAGGAAAGTAAGCTCTTTTGTCAGCTGAATCTTCCTATTAACCCCTATGTGGCATCAATATATTATTCCTATTCAGTTGGTGGTTAACTGAAACCCTTTCAGATGTTTTTCATGTGAAATACTCCCAAGTTAGATCATCCCCATTCTATATTTATACATTTAATTTCATGAATGTAAAGCATAAAATTTTACATTTATTCCTGTTAAATTTTATATTATTGGCTTTCCCCTGGTATTTTAATCTACTGAGATATTTTTAAATCTTTTAGAGATCTTATGTTATAATATGATGAACTTGAAATCAAGAAAACCTTTTTTGAATCCTATCTGAGGTACTTAGCTAATTCTGTGATCTGGGCAAATCATTTTACCACTGTCTTAGTTTTCTCATCTGTAAAATGAGCACTGGGTTTGGATTCAGGAAGTCTTCCTCCTAACTTCAAATGTGGTCTTAGAGATTTGGTAGTTGTGTGACTCTGGGCAAGTCGCAACCCTGTTGACCTCAGTTTCCTCATCTGGAGGTCAAACACGACTGAAATAGCTCATCAACAAAAACTTGTAGTACTTAGTGTGCAAAGATGTTGTGAGATTCAATGTAATAATGTCTATAAAACACTTTCCTGTATAAATATTGTTAATTATCTGACATTAGTTATTCCTCAGCTTTGTTATTTACAGGTTTAATAAGTATTTTCTCAGTAGAGAATATCTGATTTTAATATTTTCACTTCACTCACTGAGAAAAGCATCTGGTGATACACAGCATTGCTCTACCCCAAATTTCCAAATCAGGTCTTCAAATTTCTTTAGCATTCTGATATTTGATTCATCCAATCTTGGAAAATTAAAGCTAAAATAGCTAGAAACTATCTTCCACTCACCTTACCTCTGTAGTTTCCTTCACATATTATTTGTTACATTTTCTATTTTGAAAATTATTCTTTTTGGAGAGAACTAGTACCAAATAGGAACTGAGTAGTTCTGACTTCTCTCTGTCACCTATTAGCAGTAGTTAACACCTTCCTCAAACAGTGAACCTATTACCACAGCTTTTAAAATAATTTTAAAAATTTCCCTGCAGCATTTTTTCAAAAGCTTCAGTTCATATGGGACTATAGCCTTTATGAATCTGTGTTGATAGGCTTGTGATCACCCTTTTTATATTCATATTTGGCTCCTCATTTGATCTTTAGTACATTTTCCATTAATACTTGAGCTAAACAGATGGCTCACTTGAACACTGCATTGGTTTGTTTATATGCTTTCCACTTTTCTTCCTCATTGATGTGATTTCTGATTATATTGTCAGAATTTCTTTTTCAGGGTCATCTCAGATAAGGCATATTCTCTTTCAGAATTATCTGGCCATGAGATAGTGTCTTTTCCTTTTTGAAGTTAGGTGGAGTTTTTTTGTTATTATTATTATTATTGTTGTTGTCTAGGACACACATAGAAATATATACAATATTCTCTTTCTCTGTTATTATAAATGTCAAGTTGATGTGGTCACTGTCTCCTAAGGTTCCTGTCACTTCCACATTTTCAACCAACTCTCTTCCTTGTTTGTCAGAAATAATTACAAAATAGGAGTTCCTCTTGTTTCTTTTTCTACCTTCTGAGAAAGAAAGTTTTCAGTAAGATACATTGAGAATTTATTGGATAGTCTACATTTGGAAGAATTAGATTTCTAGTAGATGTAAGAATAGTTTAACATCTTGTCAGTTCATGTTATTATAGTTTGAAAAAATTTTATAATCTGTACTAGAAATACATGTATACAAATATGTACTATAAAAAGTTATAATTATATAAATGAGGAAATTGGTTGTAGACCAATAAATAGAATATGCAGTACCAGTTTGAATAATGTGACTATTTCCTGGAATTCATTATTTTTGTACTGATCAGTGTGTAGCTAAATAACAAAATGAGTATTGGAAAGGAACTTAAATACATACTAGTTTGACTCCATTTTATAAGTAAGGAAGCTGAGGCATTAGAAGGTAATATGATTTGTGAATATCACATGTCACATTGGTGAGTTGCAGAACCAGGACTAGGACCCATATCTTCTCTTTTCTAATCATGGGCTCCCTTTCTTTCCCCATATGGACAAAACATAGCCTTCTTCTACCTGGGTTAGTGACTTAACCTCTCTAACACGTAGTTCTTCATATATGAAATGATGTATCTTTAAGGTCTCTTAGAATTTGGATGGTCTAAGCTGGCATCTACCCCTGCAAACAAACCTTTTCAGCTGCCTTATTCTTCCCTTCCTTGGCAATTGGGGATAAGTGACTTGCCTAAGGTCACACAACTATGATGGGTTAAATGTCTGAGGTAGATTCGAACTCAAGTCCTCCTGACTCCAGAGCTGATGTTCTATTCCCCTAGCTGCCCCCCTCCTCCCCCATACTCTTTCAGTAATGACATAATGAGATTGTTTCACATTGAAGCAATTTTACTTTTCAAATGGGTGCCTCTGGTATCAGTTGGGCACTGCATATTCAGTGGGCACATTTTCAGTGTTTTGTTCTTGAGGTTTTGTTTATTGAGAAATCAAGAAAGTCAAAACCTATGGCGAGGTGTTTCCATAAATACTAGCCATGGTGCGGTACTTCATCAGAAAATTGAAAAGCCATATTGGCTTAGTAAGAACTTCTGTTCTCTAAAAGAAATGTTCCATGAATAATAGCTGAGTTATACGAAAACTTGCAAGTTTAGCAAATCTAGCAACTTGTTGGGGAGCAAGGAGTGGGAAATAAAGTTCATGAATAGGCAAAAGATCATTTAAAAAATTTATAACAGCAAATGTAGTAATACAAAAACATGGATACAATTAGAAATAATATGCATTAGTCAAGATTCATTTATTCAGCAGCAGTTATTGAGCAATTACTGTGTACAAAGCACTGTGGTAAGCATTAGGGATGTACAGATAAATTCTCTACAAGCCTTGCTTTCATGGCATCAATGGGAGACCTCATCACATAGTGGATAAAGGATTGAACTTGAAATAAATAAGACCTGAGTTCAAATCCAGGTTCAGGTCTGGAGCTCTATTAGAGCTCAATTAACTTCCTTCAGCCTCAGTTTCATCATCTGAAGAAATAGCACCTACCTCAAAAGATTTTTGTGAGGATAAAAGGAGACAAATTGTGTAAAGCACAAATATTAGCAACTATTATCATAGTCTAATAGGGAAGGAGGGGAAAGTATACAAACATAAAGGAGAGTCTAAACAGTTAACAAGAAGAAATTTGATGAGTGATTTAAATTCGGTATATGCATGTAGGGTCAATGACCTGTTCAAAGGCTCAGCAATGGAAGGTGGAGGGAGGGGTATGTGAGGGACAGAGAGGCCAGTTTGGCTGGGTCACAGAAGGCAGGAGGTAGGGTAATGTCCGGTGAGATAGGTGGAGGCCAGGTTGTAGAGGGATTTAAAAGCCAAATGGACGATTTCGTATTTTATACTAGACATCATAGGGAGTTACTGGAGGTAATTTAGTGGGGGAGTATATAGGGATATAGTGGGATCTGCCCTTAAGAGAAATCACTTGGAGGAGTATGTAGAATGGACTAGCATGGAAGAGGTCAACTGGGAGACTGTTAGAATAATGGAGTGGGAGGTGATGAAAGCCTGAACTAGGGAAATAGGTGTGTGAGACAGGAGACATGGTTGTATGCGAAAGATATTATAGAAGTAGACATGGTAACATTTGACAAATAATTTTCTGTGGCTTGAAGGGTAACAAAAAGTTGAAAGTAATGCTGAGGTTATGACCATAGGAGACTGAAGGATGGAGATACCTTTGGTGGTAGATGGTGGGACTATTTAATATTTTATGAATTTTCTTTTTAAGATCTTTTATGAATCTTAATCTTGGGATTTGCTTAAGGATGTCTTTCCAGTAATAGTTGTGAAAAGTACTATGTTTCATCTTATTCCATTTTTTCTTACAATTTGTTTATGTCCTAAAGGTAGAGTATGCAATTGGAACTTATTTTAATAAATGGTATAAGATTCTGATCTATATTTAATTTTTGACTTCAGGTTTTTCTATTAGTTCTTGTCATTTAAGAATCCTTTCCTTACAGCTTATGCTCTTGAATTTATTGATAATTGGAATGCTATATTTGGTTTATAGTCTTCCTTATCTGGTTTATTCCATTGACCCACTTCTCCCTTTTTGAAATGATACCAAATAATTTTTATGATTACTACTTTTTTATATAATTGAGGCCTGGTAATAATAGACCTATTTAATTCTTGATTAAAAAAATTTCTTTTGAGAGCACAGCTTTTTATTCTTCTGAATGAATTTATTGTTTTATTTAATTCTATAAAATAATCCCTTGGATTGGAAGTTTGATTAGTAGAGCACCAAATCCATGAATTAATTTAGGTAGTGTCATCATTTTTTAATCATATTGATGTTGCCCAATCACAGACAATAAATATCTTTGTATTTATGGTCTTAATAATTTTTAATTGATACTTGTATTTGTTTAAATCATGAATGTATCTTGATAGGTATTTATTGATTTATTCAGATATTTATTCACTTCATAGTTATTTTGAGTGGAATTTTTCTTCTCTTGTTTTTTTTCCCTGTTTTTGTTAGTACTATTTAGAAATGCTGATGATTCTTACAAAATGCTCACTATACAGATGAAGAAACGGAGGCCCCAGAGACTAGAAGCAATTTGTCTCAGTCCAAACAGAGTAGTCATCAGAACAGGCAGGATTAGAACTCCAGTTTTCTTATCCTAAATCCAATGCTCTTTGTACTTCATGTCATTGACCCCCTTAATTTTCTCTGTTTACATTTGAATTCATCTATTTCTAGATCCCTGCCCAAGGATTACTCTTTGGACTATTTAAACTAGGTAGAGACTTAATTTAAACAATTAAACTTGAAAATGGAGGGCCCAACCCAAAGCACAATTCCTGAATTAGCTAATCTCTTTTAGTGAGGTAGAGCCATCCTGTATCCTGTATTGATTGTTTTCCTGCCTTACTTCATTGACAGAGTTTGATTTTAATCTTGGCAATGATCTATAGGTATGTTTTTTTTATATAGTAATAAAAATAGAAATGGTTTATTCCAGGACTGTTCCACTGTTATATAGTAGGTTGTTAAATGATTTACAAACTGATATCATTGGGAAACATCATTCCATAAATGTGGTCGCCTAAAATCCTTTTATTTCTTTTAACTTCATTTCCTTTTTGTGTAAGTCAGATGATTATGTTCCCCAAATAGAAAAGTCCAATTTCTCTTTTTTTTCTCTGCCATTTTATTCTAGAATATTCACTATTCCAAAGTAAGAAAGGTTTTCTATATAAAATTATAGTCATGAAAAAGGCAGACAGTTCCGATAGTATTGTGATGAAGAGAGCCATTTGCACCCAGAGAGAGGACTGTGGGGACTGAGTGTGGGTCACCACATAATATTTTCACTTTTTTTTTATTGTTGTTTGCTTGCATTTTGTTTTCTTTCTCATTTTTTTTCCTTTTTGATCTGATTTTTCTTGTGCAGCATGATAATTGTGGAAATATGTATAGAAGAATTGTATATATTTAACATATATTGGATTATTTGCTGTCTAGGGGAGGGGATGGGAGGAATGTAGGGAAAAAATTGGAACACAAAATTTTACACATACAACATAGATAATGTTGAAAATTATGTATGCATGTGTTTTGAAAATAAAAAGACTTAATAACAAAAAAGATAAACAGAAAAAATCCAAAAAAATTAAAAATTTAAAAGGCAGAGCCAGAAGAGAACTCAAACCTTATCTTATCATAGGTTATAGGATCTCAGATTTAGAGTTCAAATAGATCAGGTAGATCATCAAATAGATCAGGTAGATCATCAAATCCAGTGTCTTCATTTTACAGATGAAGGCTCAGAAAGAGCAAGTGAATTGCCCATTGTCCTAGAAGCAGCAGGTCTATTGACAATGCAGACAGTGTTTGCCCCACTAAGTCATATAACATTAGTGCAGAAAATTATTTGAATTCATCCTGCATATTTTATTGTATTGGAACCAAGGACATTATAATTATAATTTCAAGTAGTGTCCTGATGATTTCAAGGGATTTATTATTTGCACCAATTAGAACCTGGCTGTAATAAAACTGTTAATAATGTGTCATTAAAGAAATACACTCCAGTAGAGTATTGATATTTCCACAAGGGCTATCTTAAGTCTAAAGTTGTTAGAAGTACCTATGATTTCTTATTTCCATTTATCAAACTAAGTGGCCATAAGTATAATCCTTTAGTACTAGAAAATGATCCAAAAATGAAACAAGGAACTTCTATTCCAGTAGGGGAATAAGACAGATATCTACAAAGCTCTAAGCTATAGCATAATAGCTATTCATTGGAGAGATCCAATCTGGATGATATGAAAGATTCAAGATGGGAAACTTCACTTATAGCTGAGGGGGCAGGAAAGCTTCAAGAATGCTCTACCTGTGACCAAAAGAAAGGCTTTCAACAGATTGAGACAACTAAGTTGGGAGAACTATTCCAAGAACATATATGAAAACTGAATTCCAATCCTGTCTTTAACCCTTAGTAGCTGTGTGACCATGGACAAGGTCACTTGACCTCTCTTCTAGTGCCTTTCTCTGTTAAATATTTCTCATTTATGCTGTATAAAGGTTGAGTTGTATGTAATTAATCTGCATATTGTCTTTCACATAATAATGTAAATTTTTTGGCAGGAACTGTCTTTGGCTTCTTTTGGTATCCCCAGGATTTAGTACAATGCCTGGCACATGATAGGTGCTTAATAAATGTTTGTTGATTTATTGATCCTAAATTCTAAAAATTTAGATTTAATTCAAAGAAAAACTTCTTAACAATTAAAACTGTCTAAAAAAGAAATTATCCTAAGTAGGTAATGAATGACTCCACCTTCACTGGAGATAATTCACAATGACTGGTTGTCTACTTGCCAGGAACATTGTGGAAGAGATTCTTTTAAGATATCTTTCAGCTTTAATATTCTGTTTTGTAACTGTGTAACTTTACATATGGTTAGCTTCTCACAGAATGGGAATGGGTAGGGAGAGTTACAAGAATTGTTCAAAGTGTTTAGCTACTCCAGGTTCACCAATAGTCTCCTGTATGTATGCTAAGACTATATATCAGAACCTTATTATGGATTTCCTTATAATTCAGCCTTAAAAATATGAGCTTTAATTTTTTTTTCCTCTGAATTCACAGAAGCCATTGGATAAGAATCTTGCATTTGGACTACAAATGGTCAAATTAAAATTTATAGATGTGATTCTTAACATTCAGCTTTTTAGGCAGACCCCTGTTTTGAGCTTAATGAAAATACATTGATTAGAGTATCTCAGAATGGACAAGCATGGATAGGTTAGAGAGGACATTAAAATGGATAGGATCACAGATACATCTGAGTGCTTGAGACTGTGAAAAGGCATCCCAATTTAGGCTCCCCCTTCCCATCCTATGTATAGAATACTTCTGGAAATAAGCAAGTTAGAAGTCATGTTGTTTCAGATACCGGAGGCTCTGATGAGTAGCCTACAGAATCTAGTCCCTTCAGTTTGCCAATAGAATATCCCTTTCTACTTCTTCTCTCTTTACCTTTCTTTTATCTTCTCTACCTTACTACCCCTTTCCCCTATCTTTACCAAAGCTGATTGTCAGATAAAAAAGAGAGGAATAGGCCCTTACCACAAAAAGGTTAGGAAGCCCCATAGCAGACAAAGGGACAACTTTAGATTTTGCTGAGATCTTCTACCCTCCATTGAATTCCAGATATTGTCTGAAATTGCCTCCTCATCTTTGCAAGTTTTTGTAAACTTTTGCAAAGCAAATTGGGATTTCTAAAGTACAGTCAAAGACTCACTAATTTGGGTTTGGTTTTTGGTTGAGGATGGGGGGGAGTTGTGTTGGGTCAAAACTGGCATAGTTATAATTCCTCTAGTGTTTAATAAAAGGAACAAAATGATATAATAAATGAAAGTCAATGAGTCATAAAAAAATTTGGAGTGCTATGAAAAGGACTTGATCTACTTTAGATTGCCTGAGGGAGGCTCTCCTGTCCATTCGTGGCCCAGTGTGGAATGTACTAGTAGAGTTTCTGAATGAGAATGAAAAAAAAAAAAAACAAAAAACCACCAATTACATGGAACATTTGGCTAGTGCTGTTTCTTAGCCAATTTCTCATTTTGGAGAAGTATATTTGGTCCCTTTTCTTTATTTTCCTCCTTAGTTGAAGATTGGAATGTAGTGTTCCCTCCCGTCCTTTACTAGAGATTGTGCTGTCTTTGTTAACTATTAAACAACCTTACAAGAAGAAGGTTATTGATTACTTTCCCAGGTCTGTTATTTTATACTCAAGTTGAATTTAGGTTCCTAAGTTCATAGTTGTAGAACTAAAAGGAAATTGAAAAGACAGTTAGGTGATATAGTAGATAGAGCACTAGGCCTGAAGTCAGGAAGATTCAAATCTTTACTAGCTATGTAATCCTGGGTAAGTCACTTAACCCTGTCTGCCTCAGTTTTCTCATCTGTAAAATGAGCTGGAGAAGGAAATAGTAAACAATTCTAGTGTCTTTGCCAAGAAAATCCCAAATGGGGTCAATGATAAATTAGATATGACTGAAAAAAATTACTGATCTAATCTAATCCCCTCATTTTAAAGATGAGAAAATTAAAGCCCCAAAAGGTTAAGTGATTTACTCAAGAACTTCCAGATAATTAATATCCAAGTTAGAATTTGAAGCTAAGTTTGAAATAAGTTAGATATGAGAAAATCCTTAATCTGATTGATCATCCAGATGACAAGTGGGGGAAAATCTGAGTTTATGTTGGCACATCAATACTAATTTTTTTTTATAAGAGAATAATGAATCCTCTATTTTCCCTATTGGTAATCCCATCTAATGGATATGGCCTGTTGTAATTCAAGTTCATAACTTAAATGCAGATATTTAGTGAGAGCCTGCTCTGAGGAAGGCACTGTGATGGGCCACATAAAGACACAGAAATGAGTCAGGTATACTCTTGTTCTTGAGGAGCTTACATTATGATGCATTGTGGGAATAGCATAAAACATGGACACAAATAAAGTAGAAGATTAAAGTACATGAGAGAATGAAAGGCGATAGCTGTTGCTGTTTGTCTTTTGTTCTCCAACAGGACCAAGACATCAGGAGATGATACCATGAAATGCAAGTGAATTAGATTTAAGTAAGGAGGCTGGGCAAGGTCACCTGCCTCACTTTCCTCTCCAGAGCATCTGGGTCCAGAGGCCAGATACAGATCAGGATGACTGGAGATGGCCTTGGATGAAATGGGAGACTTTGGCTTTTTTAAGCTAAGATCTTCCACAGGTCTCAGTTTAATGGAGGCTGCACCCATTTAGTGATTAAGGCTGGGCAGCAATTGAGGCAAAGAATCTCCTCTTTCACCTAGTCAAAAAAAATTCTAAATAAATAAATGAATGAATCTGGGAGGGGAAGACCCTGGCCAAGGCTATGACAGTTCAAAGGAGAGAAGAATCACTTTTGGCTGGGGGAAGGGGAAAGTAGAGAATTTTTTTTTTTAACAATTAAATATCATTAAGTTAATATAGCAAATGTCATTAAGTTAATACATCTAGCTCAATACAGGACTTGAACTAGATGACCTCCTGGCTCTCAATCTATCAATCCAAAAGTTAATGTTATGTTAATAATAGGGGAGGAGCTACACAGTATAGGGGACAGAGTTCTGGACTTGGCATCTAGAGGCCTTGAGTTCAAATTCTAACTCACATACTTAATAGCTATCTGTGTGACTATGCAACCACTTAATTGCTTTCAGCCTTAGTTTTGTCAACTGTAAAATGGGAATAATAATACCATCCACCTCATAAAACTTTTGAGCAGATCAAATAAGAAAACATATGTTTTATAAACCAAGCTTATACAAATGCTAGCTCTTATTTTTGTTATAATAAAGTTGTTGCTGAGTGATTCTTCTAAGTACTTAGTAAATAAATGAGACTCATTCTTTTTTGTCTGTCCTTTTAAAATAAAATCTCTTTGAGGGCAAGCATTGTTTCATTTATCTTTTATTCTTCAGAATTTAGCACATATTCCTGTAGACAAGTTTCAGGCTTATGGAATACATTGATTAGAATATCATAGAATGGATGGGCATGGACAGGTTGGAGAGGACATAGGCATTCAAATAGGTGGGATCACAAATATACCTGAGAAAATGAGGCAGTTTAGGCTCTCCACTCCCATCCTCTGTGTAGAATACTTCTACAAATAAGTAGAAGGTGGGAAACTAAAATGTTTCAAATATTGGAGTCTGATGAATAGCCACCAGGACGTAGTCCCTGCTGTTTGCCAGTGGAATTTTTCTTTCTTCTACTTCCATTAATAAATGATCATCAGTTGATTAATGTGCAAATAATAGCATTCTTTTCATGTAAAATGTATTCTAAACCAATTTTCTTCAGCTTTTTTTAAATTGCACACATCTCTGTCAGGGAAAAGATTGGGACCAAGTATGCATATTTAAATGTGTGTTTATTTATAAACTATATATTCCTGGAATATAGTCGACATTTAATTAATGCATGTTGAATGAATTTGGCCTATTAAATTGATTACACATGCCCTGGCAATCTTGTTAAAACTTTCATTTGCTTAGCAAACTTTTTTCTTGGTTTGGGCAAAAGTAAGCTTCAGTCCAATTCAGGATAATATATAGGAATTAAATTCTGAATTGGTGGAGACCAAGTTACTAAGGCTTCATTTTCTCTATGGAGTAGTAATACTTTTTAATTAGGAAAAATAATTCACTCAGGCCATAGGGCATTCAGCTTTCATTAAAATAAGGAGAAACCAATACCTTCCCAACTTCTGTTCATTGTTCTATTTTCTTTGGTGCTACACAGAAGTATAATTCCTTTCCCAACTGACATACTTTTGAATGTTTGAAGACAGCTATCATGTGCTAAATGTACTCTTCTCTAGATGGAGCATCACTAGTTTATTCTGTCATTTGTATGACATAGTCTACAGTCCTTTCCCTATCTGGCTAACCATTTTTGGAAATCACTTTGCTTTGTCAATGTGTGAGTGTGCATATGCATGTACACACACATGTGCATTAGATGGTGGAAGGTTCTGAGGCTGAACCTACGACATAATTGCTGGGGGGAGTCACAGTGTTTAAGCTCTCTTCACTAATATATCTTGGCAACTAGTCTGAAACTTAGTTTTAGTTATTTGGAGTATGGAGAACTGTCAATAATGTTCTTTGCAAAATGTGTGGCACAGAACTGAACTCAGCGTCTTGTTGAGTCATTTCAGTCATGGTCAATGCTCAGTGGCCCCATTTGGGGATTTTCTTGGCAAAGATACTAGGGTAGTTTTCCATGTTCTTTGCCAGCTCATTTTTACAGATGAGGAACTGAGGCAAGCGGGGTTAAGTGACTTGCCCATGATCACACAGCTAGTCTGAGGCTGGATTTGAACTCAGAAAGATGAGTCTTCCTGATTCCAAGCTCCGTGTGCTCTATTCATAGTCCACTTAGCTGCCTCACTCCAAATGTAGTTACTTAAATTACATTGGAACTATTAGCCCTCTCATTTTAAACACTATGTCTCTATTAATGCTTAAGAATATGTTTCTTTGTTTTGGGGGGTTCTGTGTTATACTATTGATGCATAGCTTAGAATCTGCTAAAACCTTTAGATCTTTTTTTTTAAAACCTGCTTTTTTGCCTGGCCCTGCTTCCCCCATCTTGTATTTTTATAGTTGAGTTTTTTTAACTTAAGAATAAGGCTTTGCATTTATTCCCATTAGATTCTATCTTCTTAGATTCAACTTACTGTTCTAACCTATAAGTAATTTGGAGGGGGAGAATGTTGACTCATCCGTCACATTAACTATCCCTTTCAGCTTCATGGTATTTGTAGATTTGATAAGTATGACATATATCTCATCATTCAAATCACTGTTATAAAAATATGAACAGCACAGAACCAAGGACAGATCCTTAAGGGGTACTTCACTTTGGATGCTGTAAGCGATGATCATTTCATTGTGCATATTGTAAGCTATTATTTTAATTCTTTCTCTCAAGGTTGCTATCAATCCATTAATCATTTCTCTTTGGGTATACTCATTCAAACACTTTCAAATCCACCTAACTATAGTATCATGTCGTCCAAATTTCTCTATTTTGTCCATAAAGTAATCATGAGAAACCTTGTCAAATGTCTTGTGAAATCAAGCTGCATTGTGTCCATGGCAGTCACTAGTAATCCTGTGTCATAAAAAGAAAAGAAAATTGTTTGGCATGAGGTCTTCTTGATCAGTCCATGCTGAACTTAATGATGAGCTCTACTACTTTTTCTAAATGCTCACAAATCATCCCACTAATAACAATATTTTGCCAAAAATTAAAGTCATTTGCCAGTCTGTTTTTGTAGAAATCTTTTCTTTCCTCCCACCATAAAAAAAGGAACATCTGCCCCTCTCTCGTTTTGTGATCATAGTATATTTTCAGAGCTGGAAACTTGATCTTATAAATAATCTGAGGCCCAGAAAGGCTGACATGAGTCTCATAGGTGTGAGAGGGCATGCCTAAGACTCACACAACTCTTATGTCCTGGGATACGTGCTTCATTTTATGTTTCTTCTGAGAACTTTGAATGTGACCAGCAGTCATGCCCACTAGATCTTTCTATATCCCAGGATGCAGAATCTGAGGGCTGGACTACCTGATCTTGACTTTCCCTTCCTGCTCCAAGAATCTATAACACAAACTCCCAGAGCATTGAGCCATCTATTTGTTGGTGGAGAGCTGCACAATTCTACTTCCTTTTCCTTTATCACAATATTTAAAAGAAGATGTTTGGAAAGGGATTGTAGCTCCCATTTCTATTTAATCTGTGATAGTTGGTACCCAACCCATGGTGGGAAAGAAGGGAGAGTGTTTGGATCTGCTTAGGGTAGAGTTGAGGACAGAGCTTGCTGTGGGTTAGACCAAGGGTCCTCCATGGCACAAGCTAACATTTCTTGGACAGAGGAATAGGGAAAGGCCATAGCTGGAAGATTCCCCCCCAAAGGGAGTGACTAGAAGTTGGTGGACTGATCATAAGTAGATTGAGTTGGTTAGTGGGAATTCAGGATACTGAGTGGAAGGTATCAAAGACAGACACTGGTGTCCACATTGTAAGCAGGGGTTAGTGTCTGGGGATCAGGTAGAGATGCTACCTGGGGACAGGTTTAAAGATTCCTTACTAAGCTAACAGAGAGGGTCTGGTTTGTCCCCAATTCACAACATTCAGTTTCTTTGAAATCCTGTGTGATGCAGGTCCCACCTTGTGTCAAATTAGCTGTAGCTATCAGAATTATTAAATAATAGGCCCAAAAGTTTAAGGGACCTCAAAAGTCATTTAAGTAAATTCTTTCATTTTACATTATGAGGAAAGTCAGGCTCAAGAAAGTTGTAACTTGACCAAGATGGCCACAAGTTCTCCAAAGTCCCCCCAAGCTTCCAAATATTATTTACAGAGCAACAACCAATCATACTTATCCTTACCTTTGGTGCCTTCAAAAATCTCTATCCAACAAATTCCCCAGTAAAAGCCTTCTATTTCAGCCAGGATCCTCCTTATTGTTTTCAAAACACACTATTTAATGATCATTTATTTAATTCCTACCATGTGCAAAGTATTAATTATCTTGAGTGATCTGAAAGAACAATGATGCTTTTTGAAAGATATGGGGGAAATTGGAGTTGGAACTAGTGTTGATGTTGATAAAGGAGAAAGAGTGGGAGATAAATCATGAGTTTGAAATTAGTTTCTACCTTATGTGGAAATATACAGAAAGTAGTTGGAGATACTGTACAGAATTGAAAGCAAAAACTGATTTAGAGTATCATTCATCTTAGTCCCCTAATAGATCTCTGAAACTTGTTCACTGTCTAATTCTAGCTCTCTGGGAGTTACCCTGAAGGAAATTTCATTTTTAATTGGTAGCCTTGATAAAAGAAGTCAATTCTTAAGAAGTCTTCCTTTCTCTTACAGACAGTAACAGATGTACAATTTGGCCCCATGAGATTCCATCAAGATCAGCTTCAGGTAATATCAAAACATGGGTAATCATTCTTTGTCATGTTTCACTTTCCAACTCTAGGTGAATCTCACTTTGTACAATCAATGTTGTACAAAAAAGCTGTGTAAATCAGTTAATATACACACACACATACATATATATAGGTATTTTTTTTTAGAAATTTCATACTTGAAACACACTAAGAAAGATTGCTAATTATAGAAACTTATCTATAGTGGTTCTTTTATATTGTCAATAATCCTATCTTGCTTTGTCAGCTTTGGAAATCCATATTTTCATTAATTATATTAGCTTAAAGTGGGAACCATGTATACCTTCCTTATTTATCTGACCAAGAGTCAAACCTGGCTTTCAAATTCTATTCACATCCAACATAATCTTCCACATGCTGATGCTCCTAGTCTTAAAACTAGATTTTGGATTCTAATTAATAACAATGGTGCTCAGCAATGGGAATTATTTGGTGTTGCCTGCACTGATAAATTAAAAAAAAAAGCATGTAAAATGTATAGATTGTTCACTCTTTTTTAGAAAATATTCAACAAATCTCATCCATTTCAACAAATACCTAAAATATGCTTACTATATGTAAAATATGCATATAGTTTGCAAATGCTAAAGTGGCAAAGTTAATTATATGATCTTCCCTGTCCTGAAGGAGAAACCTTCAGGGGAAATGAGAAACCCTGTCAGCCTCAGGGAAAGCTCCTTCGTTGCTATCTCAAAAGCAGAAAGTCTGAGCAATTCTTGATCATAGAACATCACTCTGCTATTTTCATATTCATCCTTCACAGAATTAATTGCATACCTCTTGATTTTCCCAAGTTTCCTGAACATCACTTAACTAAGTCTTTGGTGTTCCTGGTGATATTTCCTTGGTTCTTTGCATCCACATTCTCTTGTGTTCTCATGCCTGCTCTGGACAATACCAATAATAGGCTATGTTATTTTTCCTCTGCCTCCAAGAGCATTCCCCAGAAGGAAGTCCAAAGCTGATCTTCCATTCTGTGTCTACTCTTGCCTGTCTGTAAGGATCTGCCATAATGGTCTTATCATAGATCACTGGGTTTTGTAGAATAGCTTCCATGTTGGATTTTGGTTGACCTCAGATTCATAATGATGTTATGGATATTACATAGCCATCAGAGACACTGTGTACCCAAATGAACCTACAAAGTCTGTACCCAGATGAAAGACTCAGTCAGAAAACCCCTAGTTCTCCCAGAAGAGCCCCCACTTCCACTATAGCCCTGAACATTAAAATCTTTCATGCATTCTATAATCCAGGAAACCTCACCTATCTCTTCCCCCACAAAATCCTCCATTTCCCATTTCCTGAAATTGCATAGACTGTCCATACCTGGAGTGCCCTCCTTCCTCATCTCTACCTCTTAGAATTCCTGGCTTCCTTCAAGATTCAGTTTAAATGCCTCCTTCTACAGGAGGTCTTTTATGGTCCCACCAGCTACCAGTGCCTTCCTCTCTCAGTTACCTTCCATCTTGGGTAGATCTATTTATTTATAGTGGTCTCCTGCCCTAGAATGTGAGCTCTTTGAAGACTTTTTTCTATTTTTAAAAATTGTTTGCTTCCCCAGAGCTTACCACACTGCCTGATATATAGTAAGCAATTGATAAATGCTTATTGAATAAATGATTGGACAGCAATTTTGTAGATTCTAATTTTTTAAAATATTATTTTATTTTTTCCAATTTGTGTAAAGATATTTTTAACATATTTTTAGATGAAATTTTGAGTTCCAAATTTCCTCTCTTCCTCTTCCCTTTCCTCTTCCCTAAGGTGGTAAGCAGTTTGATATAGGTTACATGTATACAATCATGTAAAATATATTTCCATTTTAGTCATGTTATGAAAGAAGGAACAGAATAAAAGGAAAAAAAAACTACAAAAAATAAAGTGAAACTAGTATGCTTAGATCTGCATTCAGACTCCATCAGTTCTTTTTCTGGATGTCGTCAGCATTTTCCATCATGAGTCTTTTAGAGTTGTCTAACTGTAATGCTGAGAAGACCTAACTCGATCATAGTTGATCATCTCACAATGTTACTACTACTGTGTACACCATTCTCCCAATTCTGCTCATTTCACTTAGCATCAGATCATCTAAGTCTTTCCAAGTTTTTCTGAGATCTCTCTGTTCACTGTTTTTTATAGCACAATAGTATTTCATTATGTTCATGTACTACAACTTATTCAGCCATCTTCCAATTGATGGACAACTCTTCAATGTCCAATTCTTTGCCATCACACAAAGAGCTGCTATAAATCTTTTTGTATCTATTCTTCCTTTTTCCTTTTTTTCTTGATATTTCTGTATCTTTTTCTCCCTCTCCCTAATAAAAATTTACTCCTCAACTTCTTATGAATCTACCCCAATTCAGGGAGGATTCCCTGAAATGAAAGTTGAAGCTCATTTAGAAATAGTCCACTTTTTTTCCTTCACCAATTTACTCATAGTCACAAAGACCACTCTTTTCTTTATCTGAGTCCTGTTTGGAAATATTCCACATCCACAGGCTTCTTAAATACATTATCTCAACCTGCCAACAACAGTTTATTTCTGGGTTTTGGTCAGTATTTTTCAAGTCAAACTTTCAAGTCAGGATATTCCTCTTTATTTCAATGTACGATTGCTAACCCAACTATCTATTTTAGAAACTGGAAGACAGATCTTCAGAGTTTTCTCTGATTGTTCAGAATCATTGCTTCCATACCCTTGTCCCTTCCCTCTGACTAATGACCATTGTTCCACTAGTCATTGCTCTGGAAAGTTCATGAAGACCTTGAGCTTCAACAAATTGTTCTGCAACCAGCCTCTATGCTTAGAAATGACCAAGAAGAATTTGTGGTCCTGAAAGTTCAAGACTCCTGACAGGGGCATGACTTCTCTTCTCCCACCCACTCAATAAATTCCTTGGCTGTCCAATGTATCTGAAATGTTTCTCTTACTCATTTCTATCTACTACCTTCCTTCAAGTCCCAACTAAAACCCCATTTTCTCTGGGTTGGACTTGATATATATCCTGGTTTTATTCATAAGATCATAGCTCTAGAGCTGGAAGGTTTCAGAGGTCTTCTGGTCCCACCCATTCATTTTACCAAGGAAGAAACTAAGACCCAGGGAAATGAGAAAATTTGCCTTATTATACAGGTAATGAGTGTCAGAGGTGAAATCTGAATCCAGGACCTCTTGATTACAAAGCCACTGTAATTTTCCACTTCTATGCTGTTTGATATTTCTCAACCACATTTTCTTTGCCACTCTTTGGAAACAGACCTCTTGGCCAGACCCTAATTTGGCCTCAACCCCTATTCAGCAGAAACAGATCAGACAAATCCAGGCCTGAAAAAAAGATTATGATACACAATAATGTGAGATGAATGTATCAGAGAAATATGAACCAGAGTTAACTATATACTTAAAATTGACTTTCTTTAGAGTGCTTGTACAAATTTTAAGTTAGTAATATTTTGAGTGTTAAAGGTTTGAGTGTTACAGTTGATCATAGCAATAGCAAGGCATGAGGCCCAAGGTAAAACACTTAATAAATATTTGTCATATATCAATTAATCATTCATTTCTTGAGCACCCAAAGTATACTTAACAAATGAAACAGATATAAGTTGTATCCTCACTGGATATATTAGGCAAATTAAGGAGGGGAAAAATGTAAAAAAGCATTATTTCTTAGCAGCTGCAATATACACCCCCCCAAAAAAATTTTACAGATTATATAAGAACATTTTTTATTAGGAAAAATTTTTGTGTTTGTGCCACACATTTAGAAATTTGTATGTGTTTGTGTATATGCATATGTAATATATATATAGATAGATATTCAGGTATGTATGTGTATGTATTATATATTTATCCACTAAAAAAACTAATTTGTTATCATTACATCACTATAAGGAGAAAGATGCTGAAGTCACAATCTGTGGTTGGTTTTAAAATATTTGTGTTCCTTTGAATTAGGTACTTTTAGTGTTTACCAAAGAAGATAACCAGAGTAATGGATTCTGTTGGGCATGTGAGAAGGCAGGGTTTAAGTGCTCACTTGCAAAGAATCCTCAGTCTGCACTTGAAAGCTTTTTGGAAAAACATCATGACATCATCATCATTGATCATAGACATCCCCGGCAGCTGGATGCAATAGCACTGTGCAGGTAAGAATGAGCTTCAGCTTATTGATAGAAAAGCAGGCGAGAGACAACAACATGCCCTAATAGATGACTGGCTAATCAAGGCTACCAGCTCTGGGATCATGGTCAAGTGTCTTAACTTCTCAGTATCCCAGATAACAATCACCGAGCAAGTCACTTAACCCTGTTTGCCTCAGTTTCCTCATCTGTAAAATGAACTGGAGAAGGAAATGTCCATCACTCCAGTATCTTTGCCAAGAAAACCCCCATGGGGTTATGAAGAGTTGGATATAACTGAAAATGATTTAATAAGAAAATAGTGTGCTTTAGTTCTATACTCCTACAAAGTAGGGTTATATAATAAGTGTTGTGCTGTGAGTAGAGTAGCAGACACAGATCAAAGTAATTTCTTAAAAGAGAATCTTTAGCTTGGTGTCTGATGAAAAAAAAAAGTCCAAGGGAAAGTCAAATATATTGTTATAATAATGATGATGACTGACCCCCTTCATGCACTTTAAAGTTGACCTAATGCTTTAGGTACATATCTTAAGCCCCCAACAACAACTCTTATGACATTATCTCCATTTGAACAATGAGGAAATTGAGGCTCAGAAAGGTTAATGGCTTGCCTATGATCACCCAGTTAGAAGTACTAAAATTAGAATTTGAACTCAGGTTTTCTTGATCCTAACACCTATGCTTTTTCCAGAAATCTACATTGCATAATTAATTGTGGATGCATATGGATATGCATATGTGGATGCATAACCATTGAAATTTAATAGTTTTTAATATGTCCATTTTTAGAAAGAAAAATTGTTTTTAATAACACACAATATTTTCAAATCTTGACTAACTGGACTCCTCAAATAATAGGATTTTCCAGGGAATGAGATCATTAATTTTATAGAATAGTATATATATTTAAATAGTATGTAATCAAGTTTCTAAGCAAAAGATCAGGAAAACAAGTTAATACAGGTCTTGTAGATATAAAACCATTATCAATCATCAATAACTTGGCTAAGATTGGTTTATCAAACCTCCTTGCAAATTGCCCAGCAAGACATTAAGGAAAAATAGCTGTGACATTAAAAGGGCATTGGCCTGGTTGGCAGGAGACTTAGGTTTTTGTCCCAACTCTTCTCTTTTCACTAGCTATGTGACCTTGCGCAAGTGGCTTTATTTCTCTAAGTTTTAGTTTCCTCATATATAAGATGAAGGGATTATCTTTTTTTTCAATAGTATTTTATTTTTCCAAATACATGTAAAGATAATTTTCAACATTCATTTTTGTAAGATTGTGTTCCAAATTTTTCTTCCTCCTTCCCTCATATCCTCAGTCCCCAAGACAGCAAGCAGTCTAATACAGATTAAATATACACAATGATGGAATTATTTTAAAGAACCTCTAGAGTCTCTTTCAGCATTAACATACTAGGATGTGATTTAGGATTGGTTAGTTTTAATGGGAGAGGGGACTAATTTACAAATACTGTTCTCACTAAAATTAAACAGTTTAGAATGTCAAGAACAGATGCAAGTGGGTCAAACTCAAATAGAAAGATTGCATATTAGCTTAGAAAACCACAAATTAACATTATCTCTGTTGTGTTTCATTAGGTTATTTATTTGATAAACATTTCCCAGTGACATTTTTAATCTAGTTCAAACCCAAAGTTGATGCCTCTGACTTAGAACACAAGGTATTCATGTATGAAAGAAATAGCCTAGTCGAGGACCCCAGGGTGATCAGGAAAGGGATCTCAGGAAGGAGAAGATAGTAACAGGAGGAGGATAGAGGGGTGGATGTTAAAAATGAACTCTGTCACCTTCAACAATTTTGCCTAAATATCTATGTATAACACTTCACATTGAAAATTCGTCTTCAAGGAAAGGGCCCCACATGTGCAAGAATGTTTGTGGCAGCCCTTTTTGTAGTGGCTAGAAACTGGAAACTGAATGGATGCCCTTCAATTGGAGAATGGCTGAATAAATTATGGTATATGAATGTTATGGAATATTATTGTTCTGTAAGAAACGACCAGCAGGACGATTTCAGAGAGGCCTGGAGAGACTTGCATAAACTGATGCTGAGTGAAATGAGCAGAACCAGGAGATCATTATACACGGCAACAACAATACTGTATGATGATCAATTCTGACGGACATGGCTCTCTGCAACAATGAAATGTTTCAAACCACTTCCAATTGTTCACTGAAGAAAGCCATATACACCCAGAGAGAGGGATATGAAATGTGGACCACAACATAACATTTTCATGCTCTCAATTGATATTTGCTTGCATTGTGTTTCCTTTATCTGATTTTTCTTTCTTGTAGATACGATTTTTCTTGCATAAAAATGATAAGTGTGGAAATATGTATACATATATTCGATTTGTCAAATATTTTAACATAATTAACATGTGGACATCCTGCCATGTAGGGGAGGGGTGGGGACTGGGGGTAAAATTTGTAACGGAAAGCTTTGTAAAGATCAGTGCTGAGGAACTACCCATACATATGTTATGCAAATAAAAAAAAAGAAAAAAAAAAGAAAATTCCTCTTCATGTTGATAACCCTCTAAGAGAGTTAATTATTTTTTTAAATTGTCATCCACATTATAAGGTACTTAACTTCAGACAGAAAAGTATTATTAGAAGTATTATATATTAGAAAAGCTTTCAATAACTGTTTCAATACTAAAACATCCATGGAATTGATGAATGGAATGCTTAATTAACTCTGCTATGTAATAGACAATATAGTGGGTACAGACATGAAGAAGACATGGGTTTTGATCTCACGAGTTTTACAGTTTCATAGGAATAGCCCAATTAAGTAAAGTATGTAGTGCTTTTTCCCAATTGATCAGAAACTTTAATTAACCAAAATATAAAATTCCCTTTAGCTAATCAAGATCCAATGGTATTATAAATGATGTTTTTTATTGTTTGTGAGGACAAAATGTCCACTGTATTATATAGTACCAAGGTTATAGAGTCAGCTGCCCCAGCTGTGATTTGTAATCGTTAATCCACAGCAGGTTGATTAGAAGATACTATCTTTAAGGAGGAGCATTTCATTAAATATGATGAGAATGGTCAAATAATATTGCTATGCAGTTATTTGAGGGCTTTATTTTTTTGATATTTATAAAAAAAATTTTCAATGAAAGCTGTTAAAGGGAAGGAAAAATTAATGGAAATGCTTGCTAATTAAAAATGAAAATAAAATTATTGCAAATAACAATAAATAATGATATTTGTGAATACTTTAAATTTTGCTAGGTGCTTTATGTACATTATCTCATTTGAGTCTTACACCAACTTTGTGAGATAGGTAATTCAGGAATTATACCTATTTTAGAAATGAGTAAATAAGGCCAGAGAGGTTGACTTGCCTATGGTAATACTTTGTAATCATCAGAGGCAGTTTTTGAACTTATCGCTTCCTAACTCCAAATCCAATTCCTAACTTCAACCATTATTCTATACTGCAGGAAATCAAAAAGGTACTATCAAGCCAAGAGCAAACCATTATCTTGAATCTCCTTCAAATTCTCTGAGTAGGAAGGGGTCCTGGCAGAGAAATGATGTCATGGGGCCAAGTAGCCTAATGCCCTAGGAATTACTTTTGGTATCTTTCCTATCCCATCCTCCAGTTTAAATCTCTGATTTTCACATCTTTCTTAGTTGATGTTGAATAGAGTTGGAAGAGAGAATGGAAGGCCTTCCAGGTATATTTTAGAGGTCACAATCCATAATCTTAAGCAGCCCACCTGGTAACCTTTCTCATTGGTTATGCAATCACTCAATTGCAATTAAAGACCACAAGCCTCAAACAGCCTTGCAAATATTTTTTGCAATATGTCAGTTCCTGCCAGAGTTTTTCCTGCTAAAGGTTACCCTTCTGTCTAAACAATCTGTATAAAATCATCACAAAATATTCTGAAAACTTTAGGAAAAGTAGAAAGCTTGTTGTTCCCTTCAAGAGGTTCCCCCCCCCAAGTGCTTTCAAAAATGTTTCCACATCTAATTGATGTTTTGCCAAAAAAAAAAATCTATGTATTAATTTATTTAATAAAATTTTTGGAATAAGGAAATAGAGGAGAGGCAGCATGGGTTAATGGAAGAGGCTTGTTGGTTTTAAATTCAGGAAGACCTGACTTAAGACTTTGCCAATATCTATTAAAACATATTGGTTATGTGACCCTGAGCAAGTGACTCAGCTTCCCAGTACCCTTGACAATAAAGATTATTAAGTTATAGATAAGTTGCTGATCTGCATTGGTAGAGGGAATTCCCTACACTGATGAAATCAGGTCTAGGCAAAAAAAATTATTTTAGAGATTATAAAAATAATTAAGGACATTATTTCATTGTTTTATGTCACTGATATTCATTTCCCTATTTTAAATCTGTTCTCTTTATTTTCGTTATTTTTTTTGTTTCTCTCTACTATTTATTTCTCTATATCTCGGCTATTTATCTCTCTATTTTACCTCTATCTGTTATTTCAACTAATTGTTTAATTGCAATGTTTTCTGTCACTGCTATTCAGTTTGTTATCAGTTTCCTGTTTAATATCTTCCTGTTGTCACCCATTTGAATCCATTAACACTGTCTGAAGTTCTGCCTTTCCTCCCCCAGAACTGGGCTTTCTTCCTTTGTTTTACAAATAAGGAGAAGTTGAAATGTTTGTTTTCTTTAAAGGTATTTTTGAGAGTTGAATCTGAAATATTTTTGGTTTTTTTTAAGGTCTTTCAGAGCAACTAAATCCTCAGAAAACACGGTTATTGTTGGTGTAGTACGAAGGTAATTTTTTTTTCCCTTTGGTGTGAAGAATCATATGAAATGTAATGTTTGTTCATATAAAAATTTAAGTACTTTGCACAGTCTTAGAATGCTGGACTGTGTGACAAGCTTTCTCTCTGACGTCATATTCCTTCCTTTTCCTTTCTGCTCATTGGAGATTTTAGCAGTATTTTCAGCTCCATTTAACTCTGTGGATTAAACTTCAAATCAGTTTCTAGACTGAAGATTAGGTCCTGACTGCTTCTTGCCTCCAAAATAGGCAAGCCTGGAGAAAATTGGTTCCCTTAAATGACTATAGCTATCTGTGAGCTGCAAGGAAGGAAGAGACATGTTGATCACCTTGGGACACATTCAGAGTTGCCTTCGGGTGGGACGTTGTGTTTACAGTTGTAGTGAAATCCTATCTGTTCTTTAACTATGAGAGCAAAATTCTTCCTGCTCAGGGGGTAGTACAAACTTCATGTTATTTTTAGGAGTAATTCTTCTCTGGCTCATTGACTGAAACAGTTTCATAGCCACGTTTCAGGATTGTAGGTCTGGTGGAAGTGTCAGCTCGGTTTTGTTGTTTGTTTCTGAGTGAATTAGAGAAAGAGGTGAATTTCAGAACAGCATGGCCTTGGTGAGAGAGAGAGAGAGAGAGAGAGAGAGAGAGAGAGAGAGAGAGAGAG
>JAJPUD010000010.1:1375777-1417254 GCA_023553655.1 Myrmecobius fasciatus | reverse complement strand
GAGAGAGAGAGAGAGAGAGAGAGAGAGAGAGAGAGAGAGAGAGAGAGAGAGAGAGAGAGAGAGAGAGAGAGAGAGAGTGTGTGTGTGTTTCTGTTTGAGAAGATAAAGCTCTGATATTATATGTCTGATACTTAAAATGTTTTCAAGTTTAAAAAAAAATTGGAGTTTGATTGCCAAATCAAAGCCGCATAAAGTTATTATCCAGAATGTATTCTTAAACAACTTTAATGTTTTCAAGGGGTACAGAAAGGGGAAAACAAAAACCCAAATAAAGAAATAAACATTTCAAAATTAAGGACCTTTGTTCCTTTCAGATCATCATACAGCTTAAACTAAGGTATATTTTTGCACTGGACCCCACTGTCTTCTGTACTAATTAGAAAAAAAAATGTTCAAATGAGAGATGTCAAGTTTGCAAAGTGTTTGTTGAGCCTTGGGTGATATATTTGGAATCCCCTAACTGTTCCTACTTTCTTCCCTCATTTGCTAATCTTATCTTCCTCCTACTGGAGCTCTCGTTTTTAAGAGAATCTAAGACCATTGTGAAGCTTTTTTTCTCAGAAGGCAAATTGAATCAACAAAGAATGATTAGTCACATATTACATGACCAACCAACCCTGTGGTAGGCATTTGGAGGATTGTAAAAATAAAGAACATGGCCTCTGCCCTCATAGGAGCTTCTAGTTTGATGGGTCATGATGCACAGTTGATAGTGATTATATTGGGAGGCAAATACAGGAGGCAATAAGAGACAGGGAAAAAATAATTATGTCCTTTCATCATAAAAAGGTGATGATGGATTAATAAGAAAAATATGTGATGAGGGAATATTTTAAGTAATATTAAATAGCTTCTTTACTTTTATAAACAGAACTGGGCTTTTCATCATTAAAGATGCTGATTTTTTTAGCTAAAATAATTTTTTTTAATGTAACTGATTAGAAAAGAAAGAATTCAAGTTACATTTTTTAGGTTTTAAAATACAAATTGAGAAGCAGGATAAACTTATTTAATTCTGATTCCATTAGAAATCCCTCTCCTTTAACTAGAAATAGTAACTTTATTTAAGGTTGTAAGTAGATATGAAATGTAACTAATACTAGTATCTTACCTTTGTCATTTTCTTTTAAAGGGGAGAACGTGAAGAAGCATCTATTATGCCCCTTATTGCTGCTGGTTTTACAAGGGTATGTAAAGGCATCTTTGAAGTTACAGTATCATGTGAGGAAATTGCTTTAGGATATCTTTTGCATAAATAGTTTTTATTATAAACTCACTAACAATGTCAATAAATACAAAGAAACAAAATAAAGAATAGAATCCTGATTATAGACTCATGTTGGACAAAATATGTTTGTTTTTTTTAAAGAAAAAACTTACAGACTTTAACAAAATAATAGTAAATTATTTATTCTGGATCTTTTTACAATCTCTTCTCATTTCTACAAAGCTTTGTTAGCAATTTAAAAAATACATAGTTGTTGTCAAGTGGTGGATTTTTTTTTTGCCTCCTTTGGAATCACCTCATAGAAACCCATTTCTTTCTGTTCTTCAGATTTGAAGTTTTTCACAGCACTCTACAACACTTGTTCAAAATTTTTCCAGAGAGTCCTCCAAATATTGAATGTAAAAGCCGTTTTGATTTTTTTAACCTCTTAGAAATAAAACCAGCACAAATCTATTTGTACAGATATATACAGTTATATTGTACAAATATATTTGCACTTAAAAAGAAATTTTTAGGATATAGTAGTATGGATGGGATTCTTTGGTCAAAAGGTAGGATCCCTGTGATGCTACTGACTTGCATGTTGTGCCTCAAAGTTTCCCAAGTAGATTAGACCAAAGCATGACTCCTTCAAAAGGTAATGAGACGCCCTTTTCCTCATTAAATTTTGTACTCTTTCATTATTTTTGCAAATGTGATGTGTGCAAGGTAGCATCTCAAGTTGATTTACTTCCATGTCACTGATTATGAGAATTTGGAATATTAGGTAGTACTATGGGTAGAGAGCTAGAATTGGAAGACAGGGAGATTTGAGTTCAAATCCTGTCTCAGACACTTATTTAATTTTTTGACTCTGGGTGAGGCACTTATTACCCTCAGTTTTAGTTTCATCTGTGAATTTACAATAGCACTTACCTCATTGGGTTATTTTGAGACTCAAATGAAATATATGTAAAGTGCTTTACAAAACTTAAAGCACCATATGAATCCTTTTACCACCATCATCATCACCATCACCACCACCACTGCTCCTATTACTTATTTGTGAGAAATTGTTTTAATGGATTCAGTAGACAGCAAAGGTTTTGAATGATAATGACCTTAGAAAGAATCTTGCTCCTTCATTATACACAGCAACAACACTATATGACGATCAATTCTGATGGACATGGCTCTCTTCAACAATGAAATGTTTGAAACCACTTCCAATTGTTCAGTGAAGAAAGCCATATACACCCAGAGAGAGGGATGTGAAATGCCGACCACAACATAACATTTTCATGCTCTTGATTGATGTTTGCTTACATTGTGTTTCCTTTATCTGATATTTCTTTCTTGTTGATACGATTTTTCTTGCACAACAATAAGTGTGGAAATATGTATACATATATTCAATTTGTCAAGTATTTTGTCATAATTAACATGTAGTGGATATCCTGCCATCTAGGGGAGGGGTGGGGAGTAAGGGGGAAAAATTTGTAACAGAAAGCTATGTAAGGGTTAATGTTAAAGAATTACCCATACATATGTTTTGCAAATAAAAAATAAATAAATAAATAAAAAGAATCTTGCTCCTTATCTGGACTTAAATTATGCTTTAGCAAATGGTTTATGTTTTCTTTCTTTAGTTCCTTTAAAGTAATAATTGTAAATATATCTAAATATGATAAAATTCACAGAATTTGATATCACCTGTTGGTATTCCATTCTCTTGAATATATAACTTTTGAAGAGTAAAATGAAAGCTAAAATTAATATTGTAAAAGAATTAGTAGGGATTTTTTACAAAATCACAGTGAGATTTTTCATGAAGCTAAATTTTCTTTTTTTTTAATTTTTTATTAGTGGTAGGGAGATAGGAATGAATTGTTGGGGTATCCTTTCTTATTCACCTTGCTAGGAAGTCTATGTTTATATAATTCTGATAACTAGAAAAAAAGCCATAAACACAATACTACATTCAAGAAGGATGCTAGATATTCAATAATGAGTGGCTACCAGTTAAATCTTTTCTAATGGATACTTTAATTAAAAATTATAGTCTGGAACACTTTATAGTACATATTACTTCTATGAATATAGTATTTAAGACCAATCCTATTGAATAACATAGTAATAGTCAAAGTAACTGGCCTTTACCCAATTGGTTCCCTCAAGGGATCTCATATTAAAAATTAAAGCCAGTGCTGCCTCAGCTGTAGCTCTCCCACTGCAGTATTGTCAATAGCTGTACAACTTCCTGCAGAGACAAAGTAAATACAAATGTTATGTTCTATAGTTGTGTGTACAGAGATGAGCACTAGAGACATGCTGTTGTCCCTTAGATATAGTGTTCATAAATAAATTTTTAAAAAAATTATAAGCCAGAAGTCCCAGTGAACCTGTGTGTCCTTAGAGACCCAAAGATCAGAGTTAAAGTATTCAGATAAAAGAAAAGAGCTTCAGAAGTCACTTAATGGAACTTTGTGTGTTTTAGTCATGGATCATGAAGTCTGGTGTGCCAGGGTGGGAAACCAATCTACAACTCATCAGGTCCTAGCAAGTATAATGAAGTTCTGAGTTGGACTTATTCAAAGATAAATATCTGCTTAACCTAGATGTTTGCAAACATTGAAGGTTCATTGCTTTTTACCTCCATAGATTTAATCCTGGTAGGGTTTGAAGGTGGGGCAGTCTTGGTTTATTTGGCTCTCTAAGACATTCAGAGGCAAAACATTTTCATTACTAGTTATTTTAGCTCAGGCGTTTTTAACCTAGAAGCTAAAAAAAATAATCTTAATATTTTAAAATATTTGTATAACTATTTAGACATAATTGATTCCCATTATAATCCTTGAAATTTTAGTTTATGTATTTAAAAATACCATTCTTAAGAGGGGCCCACAGGTTTCAGCAGACTGAAAGAATCCATAATAGATAATAATAGTTAGCATTTATAAAGTGCTTTATTATTTGCAAGGAACTTTACATATACTAACTCATTTGATAAGTTAAAGAACCCCAGCTTTGACAAATGTGTCCTGACAGTTCTAGTATTCTTCAAAACAAGTGTTTCTGGCTTATATTTCCGAACCAACTTTATTTTGTAAATACTCATAATTTTTCATAGTCTTTTGAGTTTCTGCTTTCTACCTATATGAAGTTTGGATAAAATATTTTATTTTTCCCTCTAGGCTTATTCTGCTCTGCTAAGGTCATTTGAGTTAATTTTAACTTGATTATCTTTATAAGAATTTTTTCAAAAGCTCTTGATATGCTGCTATGGTCTGGGTTACCTGTGCCAGATAACTGACTGCATTTCTTTAAGCAAATTAACTAAGAGGTCCACCACAACAACTCTAAATACCTAGAAGAGAGTTCCAGAGCGAGGCTCTAGAGCTCACACTTGAATGGTGTCCTTGTTCTGAATAGCTTTTGTTGACCAGTGAACCAAAGCCATCTATTTCCTACCAAAGCAGGCTTACTTATTCTGGGGAGCTTTTTGCTGCAGCCTCTTTTCCATGCATGCCTAAACTAAAGTCTCCCATACAAGCAGCACAAGACCCTTTTCTTTACAATGTTCCTATAATGGCAACAACAACAATAATTATTTATATAGCATTGTAAGTTTCACAAAGCTCTTCACATCTATCCTCTTCTTTGAGATTTCGAACAGTGCCTGTGAGTAAGGCACTGCAGGTATGATTAATTCACAAAGCTAGTGTATGTGTGTGTCAGAGGTGGAATCTGAATGGAGGACTTTTTTATTCCAGATTCAATATTCTTTCTAAACAAATAACCAATCAGTTGGCAAGCATGCTTGATGTATGTGTCAGGAATTGTGCTAGGATCTGGAGATACAGAAAGAAAAATGTTCTAATTCCCACCCTTAAGGAATTTATTAGGGGAGACACACACTCATGTAAATGTATACCAAAAAAAAAGCAAAATAAATATAAGGTAATTTTTGGAGGGATGACACTTATAGCTAGGGGCAGGACAAGATCAGAAAAGATTTCCTGGGGGAGGGGGAGCTTATGCAGAGTTTTGAAGGAATCCCGGGGGGGGGGTATGGGACAACACACTTGCAAATTTAGTTTTCACTATTAAGATTTTTCTCCATTGTCTTCTCAAGACTACACAATCAACAGAACAATACATCAAGCCCTGATTTGTAGTTGGCTAGTTTCCCAAGTACAAATACTTACACTGGAAATTTAACTATCGGCTCTAGGGGCTGACTTCAAAATGTCTCAAACTCAAGTGTCCTAACTTCAGGGGTGATGCAAAAGACAGCCAATTATTGACTTGAGAATGTAAGGCAGAAGTATCAACATTTAGGAATCAAAGCATGGAAGGGAAAAAAACACACAAAGAATAAATAAATTTATGTCTTTAAGATAAAATGGTTTAGAGCCATTTCTGACCATGTATGTGTGTGCATATGAGTACATGCATCTTCATGGGATAACTTGAGGAAGTAAACATATTTTTGTTCATGAAAGCACACTTTCTTTTTCCTTCCTTTGTAGAAGTTCCTCCCTAGGATCAGTCCTGGAAACATGGCAAGCACAGTATATGGAGATAGCCCATTTCAGTAAGGAAGGAGTAAACTATTGCTTTTCTCAGTTGAGTCCCTTTTTGGAGTTTTACCTTTTGTCCGTTACCTGACCTTTGCCAGGTAGACAGGTATGACCACCCTTTTACCTGAAGCATAGAGGTCTCCTCTACCAATTTATAGCCAGTCAGTTCTGCTTTTGCGTGAAGGTTGACTGAATTTTTGGGCTGTTCTCAGACATTCTCTTTAAGTCAAAGAGTGGATAATGAGTTCCTCAACCACAAGTGATAAAGTTGGTCACACAATAAGCATTGACTATCATGTGAGACAGTGGGAAGGAGCTACTACCTGCTGGTCATCTTTGTTTTGGAAAATGATGATTTTTTTTTTACTGATTTCATAGTAGCTATATCTGTCTACATACTTTATAATTAATTTAAAGACACAGAGTAAGCCTCCACTGTTTGTTGCTGACAGATTTCAAGTTGGGATTTTAAAAATTGTTTTTGGAGTATATAGGATAGGCATTTAAATGGGAACATATGGTAAATAGAAGGGAACCTGGGATGAGATGAAAAAAGCACTGATTAATGCTGATTTGTAAAAAGTAGTGCTAAATGCTGAGAATACAAATAGAAAGGTAAGACTGTATCTGCTCTCAAGGAGCCCATACACTTTTTGTAGATGTATGGTGAGTTCAGCTCATGGCAGATAGAAAAGCCAACTGATACTTGAGTTTTTGGCAAAGATCGCAGCAGGGCAGATGGCAAGGTCCAAAGGACCTTGAGAAGCAGTGGTAGGGCAAATGATCTATCATGCCAAGAGGATGGTGGATACAAAGGTCAGAGAAAAAGGAGGAGAAAAAAAGGAGGAGGAGGAAGAGGAGGAGGAAAAGAAGAAAGAAGATAGTAGTAGTAGTAGTAGTAGTAGTAGTAGTAGTAGTAGTAGTAGTAGTAGTAGTAGTAGTCGTAGTCGTAATCATAGTAGTAGTAGAGGAGTAGTAGTAGTAGCTGGCATATGTGTTTTAAGGTTTTCTAGGTTCTTTACAAATATTGTCTCTTTTGATTCTCACAACACTGGGAGAGAGATACTATTATTATCCTCCTTTTACAGATGAGGAAATTGAGACAGATATAGATTAAGTGACTAGTCCAGAATTAGAGTTAGTATCTGAGGTTAGATTTGAACCCTGGTCTTCTTGACTTTGGAATAGAGTTGAACCTAGAAGTTGCCTATCCATTCAACTAATGTGGTCAAAGGAGAATTGTACATAAAAGACAAAGTTTAATTAATGTCACCTGGTATGCTTTTATAGTATTAATGAATACTAATGAAATACTCTGGATAGATTAAGAAGAGTTTATACAAGAATGCAGTAGTTTGGAAGATGCCTTTGTGAAACATGGTTGAATGGATGTTTTTCAAGGATTGAGTTGGCTCGGAACTTTGTGATTTGTTTTGGTCTCCCTGAAATATTTGTGCCCAAGAAATGTTATGGCTAAAAGCAAGTTAGCATCCCTAAGCAAGGAAATGAAACTGATTTTTTTCCAATGAAAAAATAACAAGTAGACTGTTTAAATGAGACCCATAAGCACTGTTTGTGGATTTACAAACTGAGCCAGGATCTATATATTTTGAGATGCAAAATGCATGGAAATTCAAGCACATTGCAAATTACTGATGGGCATGAAGTTGGTGGTTTTTTAAATTTTTTATTTAAGGAAGGCAACATATTGTCTTTCAATAAAGAATTAACCTTGACAATAAAATGTAAACAAGAGCTTAAATAATTAATTGTGAGGTTTTTATCCCCTACTGCAGATTTCAGTCTTTTGTAGCAACATAAACACAGCATGAACTTCTTTGACCATGAGTATAGTGATAAGGCCTTTAAAAATATTCAGAATTAGAATGATTTTTTTAAAAAGAAATTTAAGGTTTGGACTTTAGTTTTTTTTAATGTTTTCTCCATAATTTTTGCTGAATAATAATGAAGCACCTTGGCGATTTTTTGCCAGAAGCTTTTTAGTGAGCTTTCTAACCTGTATCACTGTCCAAAGAGATTTATTAGCAAGAATTAATTGCTTTTGGTTAAGATAATGTAATTATTTACAGAAACACATTAAAACCAAAGTGATTCCTGCCTTTCTGTTTGCAGAGATACATAGAGAACACCAATATCATGGCCTGTTACAATGAACTAATTCAGCTGGAATTTGGTGAGGTGCGGTCACAACTTAAACTAAGGTAATTCTGTCACTTTGAATAAGCATGTCAGCGCAGAATGATGCAGTGAGGGTGACCTTGTAGCTATAATTGACTTGTTATTTTGTGGAACTGGAGAGTAATAAATGCCTGGCCATCCAAATTGCTTCTGCCAACTTTTACTGCCCATGTAGAATAGTCAAGGCATTCTTACTGGGTAGTCTGGCCAAAATAACCATTAGGTGGATACGTAAGTGATTGTTGTGTCATACTTAAAGAAAAGCTTTAAATGGTTCACTGGCAGCCTAAGGCAACCTGAGATTGGTCATGGGCCCATTGCTATTTAAGAACAGCAATAATAATAACCCACATTCTCATATGCTTTAATTTTATAAAGCACCTTCTTTGAAGGGGTCTTTGCAGAGGTTGATAGGGAAAGTGTTATTAGGCCCATTTTACAGATCAGCAAATTAAATCTTAGTGCCTGGCCAGACTCCCAAAATTTGTTATTGCCACTGTTAAAAATCAAACCCAGATCTCTTGACTCAAAATTCAGTTTCTGTTTCCTCCAATTTAATCATTCTTTCACCTGTGATTCAGAAGACTGGGTATTTAAGGACTGAGGGGAATAGTAGTGGTGATTGTTCAGTCATGTCAAAGTCTTTGTGACCCATTTGGGGTTTTCTTGGCAAAGACACTGCATTGTTTTGCCATTTCCTTCTCCAGTTCATTTTACAGAAAAAGAACTGAGGCAAATAGGGTGAAGTGACTTGCCCAGGGTCACATAGACTGTGGCTGGGGGCCAGATTTAAACTCAGGAAGAGGAGTCTTCCTGACTCTGGACCCACAGAACTCAATTAAATAAACTTAAGGATGTATTTCAAAGACCCAATTCAATTCACTTATGTAAGCAGCCCATGTATAGTAGCCATGCTGAAGAAGGCCTTGGCCATGAACCCACCAAGCAGCGTGTCTCCTTTCCAGCTGGCGCCAAGAGGCCCCTTATGGAATATAGGACATAGAATTATAGGTGGAAGCTAGAAATGAACTTGGAAGTCAGCTGATCCAACCTTCCCATTTTACAAATGTAGAAACTGAGGCTCAGCAGGATTAAAGTTATTTGCTCAAAGCCACATAGGCAGTAAGTGGCAGAGACAGGATTAAAATCCAGGTCCCTCTGTACCATCCTGCCTCTAAGCAGTGGTGTTAAAAGGCTCAGGAAAGAGTTAAATTTATAGTAGATATCTTCTCTTTGATTTAAAGGCAAAAATCAGTCCTCTAAATCAGTGATGATGCTACCTACAGGCCCAAGTTCCTTAATGAAATTACCTTACACACACAAACATATGAAGCTGTATCATTTATTGATCTATTGTGGCATTGATCAGAGCCTGATATCCAGGAGGGCAAGGTCTCAGTCTCAATCACCAAACAATCCAGTTAACACCACAAAGAGGAAACTGTTTCCTGGCCGTGGGCTGCCCACGGGAGCAGACAGTTGTCTGATCAGTGTTTGCCAGCTGGGACCAGCCAGTAGAGAGTGGATGGCTCAGGAAACTCAGCAACACTCCTGGAAAAGCAATCCAGACCCGCATCCTCCACTGTCACTGCAAAGAGTAGATAGGAATTGGTCTTCTAAGGCTGAGAGTTCAACGCTTCAGTTCAGTTGAACACAACTGAACACAACATTTCAACACTTACCAGGGTGAGATGGCTAACAGGGCCTCTATCGCCTTGAAGGGGAAGGCAAAGGGATAAGCATTTATTATATAGTGCCGGGCATTGTGCTAAGTGAGGCCTTTTAATATCTGATCTCACAATAATCCTGTGACCTGTGGAGTAGATGCTATTATTATCCCCATTTTATATTTGAGGAAACTGAGGTGAACAGATTAAATGGCGTGATCAGGTCTTAGTGCAGTTTGAAGTCATTTAAATCTATTCAAAAACCTCTTTCACATATATTGAACCTATTTACAACTGCCCTAAGACTCTGTGTAGCTCCGGAAATCATCTGCATAGAGGTGATAATAAAATCTTTGGAGGCTGATGAGGTTATCAAGAGAAAGTTCAGAGGGATAAGAAAAGAGGGCCTAGGATAGACTCTGGGGGAACATCTGTCACATTTAGGGAATGTGATCTGGATACTGAACTTAAAAAACAATGGAACCTGAGGGGCAGCTAGGTGGCGCAGTGGGTAGAGCACCAGCCCTGAAGTCAGGAGGACCTGAGTTCAAATATGGTCTCAGACACTTAACATTCCCTAGCTGTGTGACCCTGGGCAAGTCACTTAACCTCAATTGCCTCCGCAAAACAAAAAACAAAACAAACAAACAACAAAAAAACAACAACAATGGAACCTGAGAGAGAATATTCAGACAGACATGACGGGAACCAATAGTGAGTCAGATTTGACAATGGAGAGAAGTGTAAAGACAAGAAGTTTTCCCATGCTCTGTTACTCTTTTGGAAAGACTAGATCAGAACGCATTCTAAAGTATATAAAATCCTTAGAAACCTAGGGTTAGAAGGGACTTTAATCTCACATCCAATTCATAAATCCCTTCTACTATACTCCTAATGAAGGTTTGCCTTTATCACACACACAGGAAAGAACTATTTATTCTTTCTGTCTTAAGTTTTAAGTGAGTATTTAGAATCCATAATTCTATACATGTAGAGCCCAAAAGGACTTTTAATATTGACTCTCAAGCACAGTCTCTCTCTCTTTTTTTTAACAATTGAGGAAACTAAAGCCCAGAGAGGTTAATACTTTGTCCAAGACCCCACAGCTGGTTATTCTTGCTAATTCATTGGCCTTCCCTACATAATGCTTTAGCAATAAATAACAGGGCTGTGACCAGTTAGAATGAGGAAAGTAAAAGTGAGGGCAACTGGGAGGTGCAGTAGACTTGGAATCAGGAAGACACTGACTAGCTGGGTGACCCTGGGCAAGTCACTTCACCCTGTCTGCCTTAGTTTCCTCATCTGTAAAATGAGCTAGAGAAGGAAATGTCAAACCATCTAGGATCTTTGCCAAGAAAACCTCAAATGGAATCTCAACAAGTCAGATGCAACTAAATTGACTCAACAACAGAGGGAGGGTTCAAGGAGGTAGAAAGGGGTGTTTTTAGTTGTCAGGGCTTTGCGGGCCCCTGACAACATTCTATGCTATAATTCCTTTTCTACCTACCCATGAAGGCAGTCCTGTTCATTTCTATTGAAAACATTATATAGCTATACCCATTCTAATCACTTCTTATTTTCTACCTATTAGGGCTTGCAATTCAATATTCATTGCACTAGAAAAAAGTCAAGAAGCCATTGAAATTAAAAGTGAAGATCACATTATACAGGTTTGTGGCAAACTTTTTTCTAAATGATAGAAATGTGCTTTTCTGGCTTAGGGGACTTGGTGCTGATTATTTCTTCTTTCTTTTGGAGAGGAGTGAAAAGCTTAGTTGTTATTTTGCTTTAGATAATTCAGTAGTTGAAAACCCATGAAGTTATTACTACTATATTTCATTTCCAAGGTTCAGGAAACAAGAAAGTTAACATGAGATAAAATATTTCATTTAAATCAAATATAATTTTTACAGAAAGGACTGATAGCTTTTAATGATAGCTTTAGGAATTACCAATGCTATGAAAATAATAACATTTATTTTGAGTTCTTTTCTATCTTAAAAAAAAGAAATTTAATATTCTCATTTGTAGTTCTAGAAATGTCATTTGCCTCTATTACATGTATATTTACATATCTATGTATATAAAATCACATTAAACACTCCTTTTTATTTATAAAGCAACTTGTACAAGTAACATCATTCAAACCTTTATTGTCTCTGGCTTACAAAGAAGGATGATGAGGGTCAGAGAATTTTAAGAGATTTGTCTAAAATCATACACTTGTGGTAATACGATTTTCTACTCCATCATGCTGCCAAATCACACTTTTATCATTTATTTGTTCAGTCAGTTTATGATATGTAGCATGTATAACATCCAAGTTGCAAACAACTATGAACATTTTAAATTAAAAATTTTTTTTAAAAAAGCAATCTGGTCCAAAGTGATATGACTCTCCTTTAGGTATCTCCTACTCTGCTATTTGGCCCACATTCCTTCCCCTCTCATATTTGGTTTGAGCAGGATGTGTGATATTCTTCCTAGTATATAGTTACTATCACAATAATTCTGTGTCAGAAACTTTGATTGAAAGTGTGATTCCCTTTCAACATGCTTCTCAGGCAATGTGTTCTCCTTTACTGTCCTTGCTGGACAGGTTAGTTGGGTCAGTGAGTCAGCACATGAGGTTTCTATTCTTGGAACATCCTGCTATAGCAGGAGTCCTTAACCAGAGGTCCATGAACTTGTTTCAGAAATTTTAGATAATTCTATTTTAATAGAATTGCTTTTCTTTGTAGTCTTATATAGTTTATTTTATGCATAAAAAGATTTCTTAAACAAGGGGTTTTTGGACTTCAGATCTCCAAAAAGATCTATATCACACACACACACACACACACACACACACACACACACACACACATCATAGTTCTGGGCTCTTCTTTGCAGTTCAAGGCAAATTTGAAAAATTTTAAGGGGATTAAGTTCAGACTAAAATCCTGAGAAACCTCTAAAGAACTCACATTCTCTTATCCCCATAAAGTTTCTTGCCCCACCCCACCTCACCCCATCTCTCTGATAAACAGTGACTGGTCTAAACTTGAACCAGTCTCTCTCTAGTGCTGCAGTCCAGCAACCTCGACTTAGAGAAAGCTTCAGTAAATGCTTTTAAGTGGCCATGATGTTGAAGACGATGCCTTCCCCATTTTGCCCCCCTTCTGTCATAGTGTTCTCTGTGGCGGATCTCACATGTCCTTTGGCTTGGGTGTTTAGGCCATCAGGAAATCATGTTGTGGCCAATTTTGTCTCTTCACACCTTCTGTTCCCTTCGTCACTGCCTCCAGCCCAAGTAAGGAATTTAGGGAGCAGGCATTGAAGTTTGGCAAACTGCAGAATTCAAAGAAACTGAATATTAAAAAAAAAACAAACTTGAAGGTCCCAAGATGAATCTTTTCTCTAAACTAGAGCTTTTTTTTTTTTTTCCTTTTTGATTTTGTCCTCAGTTGCTCTGAGGATTACTACAAAAGCCTAATTTGATGGCCTTAATTTAAAGGCCATGAACAGATAAAGTACCTTATAAAATAAGGCACTGGTCAAGGATAGACTTAAGTTCAGATTTCAACCACTTTGATTGACTTCTTTTTCAGTGCTGATTTTGCTAAGTTTCTCTTTCTTTTCCTAGTATGTCAACCCTGCATTTGAGATGGCTATGGGCTATCAAACAGGTGAACTACTGGGGAAGGAGTTAACAGAAGTGCCTCTAAATGAAAAAAAATCTGATTTCCTGGAAACTATAAATTCATGCACAAAGATAGGAAAGGTAAGTTAGAGTCTTATAAACGCTTTCATTTCCTACCCGCAACTAAGGATTCAATGGTCACCTCCATCTATACAGATTAATTCACTCTCCATGAGATTGTGTGAATAACTCCAGTCCTAAATTGCCAGTGGCCTATTAGGCCTGTTTACCTCCCTAGTGTCTCAAAATCAATAGGTCAAAAGAAGAATACATCATCTTCCCTCCAAAACTCACTCTTTTAACTTCCCCATCTCTGACCCTCCCTCCCACGCTCCCAGGAAAAACTGGCTAAGCACAATGTGTGCCTGCCTTCAAGTAGTTTGCAGTCTATCCATAAGATATGTATATGAACAGCTTTACTATGAGACTGTATATTTTAGGGTTATAAGAGGCACACAGCACTGACAGTTCAGAGGAAGGAGAGTTTGCCTGTGGGAGAATCAGGGATGGCTTTAGAGGTGGGAAGGAAGGGAATAGAATAAGCATTTATATAGCACCTACTATTTGTTAGATCCTGTGCTAAGTTAAATGCCTTTTGCAAACATCTCATTTGACCCATATAAAAACCTGCAGAAGAGATGCTGTTATTATCCCCATTTTACAGTTAAAGAAATTGAGTCAGAATTTAAGTGACTTGCCCAGAATCACACACCTAGCAAGTGTCTGAGACTGGGTTGGAACTCATCATCCAGATTCCAAACTCAGTGTTCTACCTACTGGGCCAACTAGCTGCCTCTTTAATGGAGGAAGTGGCATTTGAACTGGACCTTGAAAGGTATGTAGGATTTCTACAAGTTAAAGAACCTCTTGAAATTGAGGAAACATTGTAAGCAAAAGCAAGTTTCTCCAACTTATTCTCTCTCATCAGACATCAGGCTGCCGCTAGATGTCTACTGATTAACTTGCCCCAACTATAATTCTCCAGTTTACTGATTAAACCTTTCCTTTAGCTGGCTGCAGTTTTTATAGACTGGCCTGCAAAACTCCCTTCCTTTAAAGGGACGAGACACATTTTCCATGGAAATAGAACAATTGAACCATTTTCAGGCAGCAGCTAACAGCCTAAAAACAGAAATGTCATGTAATTTCTCCATCTATTTCTCAACTAACAATTATCTCTTCTTACTTGACTACTTTAGTGGGTCTGTGATCTCCCTAATGTAGGTATTCCCTCCTTTGAAGCAGATTATAATTCCCTTGCCTTTCCTTCCCTTATGCCTCCATCTGATCTGATTCTTCTCCATATTCTCCCATATGTCTTCTATAAAGGCTTTTTTTTTTTGTCCAGCATGTAGAGAGTTCTTCTTTGGGGTTTATTTATATGTTGTAAGTAGTAGTGCAGCACTTTACACTATCTTATATTTCTTCTCTCCCTGACATAATCACCTTCTTGCTTTTCTGTTTATATATTTCCTCGATGGTATTCCCTGTTTCACTTCTAGTACATAGGTCATGGTTGTAAATACAGCAGCGGCAATTTGTGTACACTGCATATCTCTCCACTCCCTTTTGGAACTCTTATAACTTTAAACCTTTGGAGACTGTTCTGTTCCTAGTTTTGCAATTATACACCATCACTGGAAGAATATTTGTATTTATTTAAAAAGAAAAAACCCAACCTACAAGGGTGATTTTGCAGCTACGAAGCATCTTGGGATTCCTGAAAACTAAGTACAGTTTTCTAAATACAATTCAGTTCATTTTGTTTCTCTGGTTCAATTCTGGACCCAACTAATTCACTATGCATCTGTAATTATTGTCCCCCACATGATTATCATTATCATTATAGCTAGCATTTATATAATGTTTATAGATTGCAAAGCACATTCCATGTATTATCTCATTTGCTCTTCACAACCACCCTGAGAGGGAGGTTCTCTTGCTATCCCCCTTTTTACAAATGAGGTAACTAGGGTCACACAGCTATTAAGTGTCTGAGTCAGAATTGAATTCTCATTTACTTCCTTCTGACTCCTAGTAGAACACTCTCTGCTGAGCCACATCCCCTGCCTTTTTTGTTGCATGTGTAGATATCACAAGAAGTATCGACTTTCATCCACCTTTCCTTAATAGCATCTATAGTGAATTTCAGGGCTAATAAGTCCATTTGTCAATGAAAGTTACCTGACTGGGAATCACCTAAGGTTACATTTTTATGAATCTTTGTTTTACTAAGTGCTTCCCTCCAAAGTCACCCTGTGAGCTACTTGCATTTCTTGGGAAGAACAATAACGAGATCTTAGCTTAACTTTCTGTAAAGGATAAAAACCAATTCTCCATCATTTTTGGACTCATTTTCTCCCCTGAAGTCCTGTTCTGGGCTCTCATCATGATGTGGAGGGGACATTCGTTTCTTGAAATCTGTACCAGCTAAGCACGAGCTTGACTGCTGCTTTTCAGTCTTGTCTGACTCTTCGTGACCCTATTGGGAGCTTTCTTGGCAAATTCACTAGAGCAGTTCACCATTTTCTTCTTCAGGTCATTTTGCAGATGAGGAACTGAGGCAAACAGGGATAAATGACTTGCCCAGGATCACCCAGCTAGCGTCTGAAGTCAGATTTGAACTTGGAAACATGAGTCTTGTTGATTCCAAGCCCAGTGCTCTTATCTCCTGCACTACCTCGATGCCCCAGCTTCACAGAAACTACAAACCCAAAAAAGCTGCTTCTGATGGACTGGCAGTGCCTGCCTGTCATCTGTGCTCTTGCCTAGCCAGGTTCAGAAAGGGTCATCATCCAGAAAACTGTCTCCCAGCTGATGATTTTTTAAGGTCATGGTCACTCAAGTGGCAAGAATAAAGGTATCTTGGGTTTGCTGTTGGTGGAGGCAGTACCAGCCATGCCCTCCGGCTTCCCCTGACCCATGAAACCACAGAGCTTTGGAAAGATTTGAAGTAAAAAGTTGACTCACTGATTCTAAAGTGAGAATACATTTGAAACTGGAGGGACAGAAAACTTTGTTTTTCTTTTTCATTTTATAAATGAACAGGCAAAAAGAGGGGACAACTGAGTTAGGGAAGGAGAGAATAAAGTGTCTATTCTATCCTAGGCACTGTGCCTCATGAGTACTTTTATGAATATTATCTCATTTGATCCTTCAAATGATCCTTTGAGAGAGATGCTATTATTATCCCCATTTTACAGTTGAGAAACTAAAGGCAGAAAAAAACAAACAAAATGACTTGCCCAGGGTCACCAACCTAATAATTATGAGGTCAAATTTGAACTCAGGATCAGCACTCTGTCACTGTACTATCTAGATGCATAATATCTTAAATTTGGCTAAATAAAAAAAGAAAATTCATATATGTATATGCATATATATAAAACCTGTGTTAATTTTGTTAAAAAAAAAACATGTGATCTTTTAAAATATTTTCAGAACACTTAGGTTTAACTTAAGTAATAGGTAAAATAAAGTTAAATAAATAAATTAAAATTTTGGGGGGTAGTGATTGTCTTCATCCTCCCATCCCAACGCATTCACTTCTCTTTCCCTAACTACTCAATATTTGGCAACTTTTTTCTTATTTTCTTTATATTTATTCTATATTCAGGATGTGTCAAGATTCTTATTGCAGTTTTAAACTTCATATGCTTAAAAGCTGCACAGATACTTACATATTTATGTATGTACTTATATTTCTCATAATAGCATAAGCAAAGTATAGTGTAAAGTATTTAATAACCAGCTCTCCAGGAGGAAAAATGTACATACATCATATTTTTAAATTTAATCTGCATTATTAACATATTCTCCATCACTCTCTTAGATCTATATAATGAACAAAATAATAAATCAAGCCTTATATGATTGTTGATTTGAAACTCTATTTCTTTGGCTTTCATGAGGCTATACTTTTCTGGTTTTCTAACCTTGGTCTATTCTTCATTCCCTTGCCTAGCTCATCAATATTGATAACTTCAACTGTACAGATTCCAAATCTGTGGCTCTAGCTATGACCTTTCACCTGTATTCCAGTATAGTGTCTCTAACTATAGGCTAAATATTCCTGCTTAAATGTTCTTCTATCACCTTCAGCTCAATTTGTCTAAAATTCAATTAAACAAACAGTAAATAAGTACTCCCTATATGCCAGCTATTGTGCTAGGTGCTGGAAATTTTGTTTTCTTTTGGCCCAATCTACAATTTCCATATTGGAGGGAGTGCCATATTTGGAGTCAAGAACAACTAAATTAAAATTCTACCTCCTACACTTAACTGCATCACTCTAGCCAAATCTTATAACCTCTCTCAAGGCTCACTTGGTTTCCTCATCTGTAAAATGGGTACATATCTGTAAAATAGGGTAGGGTTGAGGTAGAGTTAACGGGATGATCAAGTGTAATTAATATTTGCAAAATGTTTTACATTAAATTTAGTATTATGGAAGGCATCTGGGAAATATGTTATAAGCTTAAAATTGCACAAGACTTTTGAGAATAAGTTAAGTTCAGGATCAGGCAACTCCTACTGTAGATTAGCCCCTTGTCTTTGGTGCCTGGTACACTGGCAAGAGACTCAGTGACTTGTTCCTGGTCCTAGAATACAACGTTAGTATGAATCAGTCAGATTTTGCCCCCTGATCCCAATTCTCTGACTTCAAGGCTAACCTTCCCTCTTCTAAGCTATCCTGACTTTTGCACTAGATTTACAAAGATAAAAATGAAATAGTCCCTGCCCTCAAGGAGCTTGCATAATATGTAATAATGTGTACATAGATAAGAGGAATATATATTATGTATGTATAATACATGTATTATACATACATATTATATACATTAGACAAATAACTAGGTCATTTGAGAAGAAAAAAAGCACTAACAATGGGGATATCAGGGAAGTTTTTAAAGAGGGTGTAGAGGTAAACCTTGTTGAAAGAGGATTCTGAGAAGCAGAAGTGCATTTCAGGCATGGAGGAACACTTGGTGAGTGGATTAAGGTGGAAGATGGAATTTTATGTTGAATGCATGGCAGTTGGTTCAGTTTGGATGAAGAAGAGTGTGAAAAGCAGAGGAATGTCAAATAAGGCTGGAAAATTCTTATGGTGGAACCAGGGCCTGAGATACCAGAATGAGGTGTCTCATTGATCAGGGAAGTGACATGAGCAGATAGGTACATTATTAAGACAGGTGTGTGGGAGATGGATTTGAGAGAAGAGAGGATTATTGCCATAATCCAGATAATGTGATTAAAACTTGAATTCAGGTAGTAAATATATAAGTTAAATAAAGGATATGCATTTGAGAGAGAGGTCAAAGTGACAGGGCTTGGGCATTTGATTAGATATGGTGGTTGTGAAAAGGAGAGACCAAGATGACTGAATTTATAGACCTAGGACTCATTGTTTTCTAAGCTCATCATTTTCCCCCTAGAATAAAGCTCTGGTCTTCTATATTTCTATCCTCCTAGTCACCGAAGTTCAAATCTTTCTGGTCATCTTGAATCTTTACTTTCTCTATTCCCCTATATCCGGTCACTAAGATCTTTTTTTCTTAACATTTTTCTCATATCTCTCCCTTCCTTTCCACTCCCATTGCTACTATTGTAATTTATTTTTATCAATCAGTTTTCTCCTTCCTTAACCAGTTTTGGTAACTTCCTTACTATAAATACAGGCCTATAGGATCATAAATTTGGTTGTTGAAGAGACCTCAGACATCATCTAGTATAATTGCCTCCTTTTATAGATGAAGAGACTGAGACCCAGGCAGCATTTACCTACCCTAGGTCTTGCTGGTAGCAGAGCTGAGATTTGAGTCCAGAATCTCTGACTCCAAATCCAGACCCCTTTCTGTGCTGCTCCCTTGCCCTACACTGGCCTCAGTTTCTGCCCTGGCAAATATATTGGTAGGACCTAAACCAAATACTTTTTCATATCAGGATCAGGATCACATCCCATGCTCTGATCACTGGTACTTAATTTACTTGGTTGTGTCCCTGGGTCTATGATCCTTCCTTACCTGCTCTCTGACTACTGTCTTTATCTGAACCATCTGCACTTCTGATCTCTTACCTACATTTGACTTAGAATACCAACAAACTCTAACCCTTAGCTCGTTCCTCCTAGAGCCCAGATGGCCGCTCTGCTCCCCCTGTCCAAGGCCCCTCTTCTTGCTGCTGCCACAGGGAGAGAAATTCGACTGTCTCCTCAAGGCCCCTTGGATTTTTCAGGCACATTTGATCTGACTAATCCATCTCCAGTCTCTGTGACTGTTCAGTGGTCCTCCCAGGAATTTCATATCTCTGCTTCTTGTCTGGCTCCTTCAAGATTCAGCCTTTCCTAATTCTGTCTCTCCCTTAATTGCTAGTGTACTTAATCCATCCCCAAATTATTTTATGTCCATTTATATATTTTATTTATATATGTACATGTTTTGATATAATATAGGCTCCTTGAAGGGAGAGACTTCTTTGTTTTTTGTCTTTATATCCCAAGTGTTCAGCTCAGTGTATGACATACAGTAGGTGCTTAATAAATGCTTATTGACTTATTAATTGAAGTATAGAGGATGTAGATCAGTCTCCTTGTGGTCCCTAGGAGCCTAGGATCATCATTTTAGAGCTGGAAGGGTCTTTGGAAGTCATAATATCATGTGGCTGAAGGAACATCAGAAATCATGTAGTCCAATCCCCCAATTGACATCAGAAGAAAAGTCCATTTATTTTCCTATAGTCAATCAAGCAGGCAGAGGGAGATTTGGGTTTGGAATCCAGGTCTTCTGATTCCAAAGTCATGCTCCTTCCTCTATGTTTTTCTTGTCTGAAGACTTCAAAGACATGAACAGAGACCAAGACTCTTGGATCTCTGTAGCAGATTGGGGGTAGTGTATCCTAAGGGTTCCAGTTACCTCTGCATTTCAATTATGGAGGATAATGCTGTGAAAAGTACTTAGTATATAATGAGTCCCTCCCACCAGCAAAGGGCCCACCCACTTGGGCTTGCAGAATGGTGACCTTTGTCAATAAATAACCCAGCCAAGATATTGAAGGCTGAGTCTGGGGTTTGGATCACTTTTTATCCTTAAGTGTCTTAGTAGTGTTAAATGAATTGGAATGCAAACTGGGAAATGTTCTGAGGTTTCTGTTTTGAATACAAAATTTAATGATGCTTGAACTCCATTTATAGGAGTGGCAAGGAATTTATTATGCCAAAAAGAAAAATGGGGATAATATACAACAAAATGTGAAGATCATACCTGTCATCGGACAGGGAGGGTGAGTAGAAAGAAATCCATTGCTTTAGTCAATGGATAATACTTTTGTGTTGCTTCAAAACTGATCTTATAGTGTATCTATTTGAATACGTTAAAAACCTCAGCAAGGTCATAGACTAACTAGAAAATGAATCTGACATCTTCTAAACACATCTTTAGAAAAGTGGATTTTTTTCTTAATGATGATTTTTAAAAAGTAATTGTTTTCAGGAGATAATAAGGAAGACTATCTTTCTCTGTAGAATGCTTTTTTTCTATGTCTTATATCCAAAAATTATCCTCGCCCCCCATTTTCTTCCACACAAGAATGTCACTTCTCTTAAAACCTTTTCTCCCCACCTGTGCTGCTAAATAAAATCTCAGAAGTGACACACACACACAAAATAATATTCAAATCAAGTCAATGAGTATTTATTAAGCACTTAACATGTGCAGGCACTGTGCTATCCAATGGAAAAAGGGACACATTAGCTCAAGGCTGAAGACAAAATGTTCAGTTTACAAATGGCATTGCCAATGAAAAAAAATACTGGATGAAATATGTTATTCTGCATAGTCTAGGCCTTTACTCCTAAAAATGTTACTTTTCCTATAAAGCAGGAAAAGCAACAACTTTAATTTATTGTTCAATAATAATTTTATTTTATATTTATTTACATTTGTGTAACCGGTCCAAGAGAAACCAAAACTGTTTTGTTTCTCTTCTTTTTCCCAGTGCTTGACACAAAGTAGGTGCTTGATAACTTTTCATCAAATGGATTGAATGAATGAGATGATTCCCATAGATGACTCTTGTAAACTAGGTGAATTTCACTATTCTGCAGCATGACACATGGCAGTACTCAGCCTTTAGTTCTGAAAATCTTCTAAGTATATCTTAGGAATAACAGAGTTGAATACCTATTGTTTAAGAAAAAATACTCATTTCTTTAGAATCAGATCCTTTTGAAGTTTTATGTTATTAGTAACTCACCATGGCAATTTTCCTTCTTTCCCAAATTTTATCTTATGATTCACTAGAAGAAGATACCACATTTCAGCTTTGCCTCATTATTGAAAAGCACCTTCACAAGCAATAATTTCTTTAGGGAAACAATGATTTCATTGACCTTGTTAAGAGAATGGGAAAGCACCTGCCAGTTGGGCAGGCACAGTCAGACTGATATGTGATTTTCACCATGATAATGAAGAACTATCTATATTTAAATATAAGGGTTTCTTTCTCTAAATGGGGTATGGCATATTTATCAAATTAATTGGAAAACCATGACCAGAGCCTGAACTCAAAAGGAGATGTTGGTTAAAGAAGGTAAGGAGATGGGACACAGAATGGTGGAGGAGTGAAAAGAAGTTTTAGTTGAGCTTCTCCAAAAGAAAAATAAATGTTATGTTTAGATAATCATTCATTATCATTACCTAGGATCACATACATATATAGGCCAAAAATTGAGAAAGAAGAGAATGTGGACATGAGTGCTCCATAAACTGTGTCAGTCAAATCCAGCTGAGATTTAATTGTAGCTGTTTGGATCAGAAACTATACTGAACACATCCTGTCACATGTTTTTTATTTTATGTTTTATCTTTGTAAAAAAAATTTAACTCATATTTTGTTGGGCATGGGGGTACATACCTATAATCTTTGACACTGGGAGAGAGCAGTTTGAATTAATTGAGTTCAGGAGTTCTGAGCTGCAGGAGGGCTAAAGATCTATGAGCCCCTTAGAGCAGAGGACCACAAGGAAGCCTAAGGAGGAAGCTGTAGTTATCCCTTCCATATGGCATCTTTCTCTATCAGAGTTTCAATATATTGTGGGTCATCTTAAGAAACTAAATGGGAGAGGCAGCTAGGTGGCACAGTGGATAGAGCACCAGCCCTGAAATCAGGAGGACCTGAGTTCAAATGTGATTTCAGACACTTAACACTTCCTAGCTGTGTGACTCTGGGCAAGTCACTTAACCCCAATTGCCTCAGCAAAAAAACAAAAACAAAACAACAACAACAACAAAAAACTAAATGGGAATTTGGGGGGAATTTTGTGGAAAGTGAAGATGACGTGAATATTGGCAAATGACACAAAAAAGTATTGTTACTTAATATTGACCTACATAGAGCCTATGACCAAATGCTTAACCCAAATTTTACAATAAGGCACTATGAACACCCTGTAAAAGAAAAAAGTAAATTTAGACTTTTTCTCTGGTATGAAGAAAGAGCCAAAAATTTTTTTTCATAGATTTCCTAGGTTATGGGAGCACCACATCCCTAACCTCTGTGATGTGGAAAGCATAACTATACTCTTCTAGCCCAAGAGATATAGGATGAACCAGACTATCAAAAAAATCAATAAAATAATCAAACCAATCATTGAATGAAGCTACATAGAAAACTAGGGTTCTTATTCTATCCCACCAATTTATGCAATTCTTTGATTAGTAAAAGATTAATGAAGTGATTAAAATGACTGTTTCTTTATTACTTCCTGGCACTAACCATCTCCCATAACATAATTTTTAAGAACCACATTAAAGGAAGATTTTATGTCAAATTATGTACAGTTTTTAATAATCACTTCAAATTTCTTGGAGCCAATCAAAGGCAGAATTGTAAGTGTGGATAACTGTCTCTTTGTTAGGCCGAGTTACAAAATAAGCTACAATGTTATGATGATATTTTACTGGGAATTTTTCAATGATGTAGAATAAAAAACAACTTCCTGGGTCTGAGCTAGGATTGAATCCCTTCAATGAAGAGTAGAGTTTCCATGTGTTGCCTCCTCTGCCTTCTCCTCTCAGATCCTCAAGTCCCTACAGAATGTAAAACACTATTCTATGTGTCCGTATAAGGACTTATACTAAAGTTTAAAAAAAGTAAACAAACATGAAAATGAACAGAAAGGTTTCTTTCCATTTTTAGCAAACCTCAATTTTCAGAAGCATTTGAAGGTAATAAAAATGTAGCTTCAAAGGAAGCAAAAACTTTTAGTGGTAGTAGCTCAGAAAATGACACCCATTAGGGCAGGATTCTGCGAAATGAAAGTTGTGCTTTAATTTTTCCCCTTTTCTTTTATCTGAAAATGATTGAATTCTGTATCTCCAAGACATTGCAAATTACAAAGTCCCTAAGACAAGTACTTTCTCTGTTTTCCCAAAATATCAGTGGTATCTTGTGCTCTCAATTTTTCACCATCAAAAAAAGGTGCTGAATTCTGTAAAAGTTCAGCATGTTATGATTCTACTTGCAATCAAAATCATTTCCAAGTTAAATTAATAAATTTACCATCTTTGTACAAAGAAGTATAATTTTTAATACACTAACCATTAGTTTAAGAGCAAACTGGAAATTGCAAATCAATTTATGATGGGCTCAAAATTTCCAGAAATCAGACATCTCTTAAATTTGTAGGAAACCCCTTCTTTCCCGTTCTGTGCCTAAACAAAAAAGTCTTATAAAAAAAAAAAACTGTGCTCAGTCAGTTATCATGCTTCCTATGGGAATGAGAAAAATAAAGCTTTTTTTCCCTAAAGAAACTTTAAACACAAGCAGGGGTGAATGTTAAAAACTATTTTGTATGTATTTTGAAAAATAAAAAGTTATTTTTTAAAAAAGAAACTTTAGAAAGAACTTTGAAATCTACTTTATAAACACCTTTCCGGGACTTCATAAAATAGTCAAGGGAAATGAACAACTTCAGAATTCAGCTGAGATGGCTTGTTGTGTTGTGAGAGCAAATATGACTAATGAAGCTTCATCCTAATCAAACTGTGAAGAACAACTTCACTGTCCTGAGCACCCTTGAGCTGGTTAAGTTCCATAAAAGGTAGCCATAATTGCAGTGAATGTAAAATAAGCATCTTAAAAGAGAAATTCTGTTTGCTGTTTCAAGTCAAAGCACTGCCCCCCTGCCCTCAGCCTCAGAATTTTGTTGAGTGACAGCTTTTGCTTCATTGTCTGACCCAGTGACGTAGTTACTGAGCATAAGATTCATTCCTTTGTAGGGAAGAATTTGTTTTCTTTAAAGAATTACTCATCTTTCTACAGAATCATAAATGGATGTTCCTAGACCCCCTGCTCCTTTATCAATGGCCTTGGATAAAAACAAGAAAAGTAAATATCATGTCCTGAGCATTTGTGTACTGGTTAATATCTTTGACTGTTTTTTTGCTGTCCTCATAAAAGAAAACTAGACTGGGTTAATCAGCATGGAGAATCAGAAAGAAAATAATGCTTTTTTTTTTTGCTTGCAGAAAGATTAGACACTATGTGTCCATTAGTAGACTGTGCAATGACATCAATAAGGTCAGTAAAAAGAGGGCTATTACCCAATATCAGTTCCAGCAAAAATAATATCAATGAGTAATTAAGGAACATGAACTAATGTCTCTGAGTGTTCATTTATAGGTAGAAAAAACTTGTGAACGTGTTCAGGCTGAATCTCAAACAGGTAGGATGTCATATTTTCCTTCTGTTACTTTTTACCAGAGTTTCTGTGTCTCATCAGCATGGGTAGTGATGTACAGCCAAATAACCCCGGATTTTCCTCATCAATTAAATGTGGGTAATAGTGTAAGGGTCAACTAGGAAATACATGTAAAGCTTTTTGCCAATCTTAACAATTATATGTAAATGTGAACTATTACTACCAATAATCACTGTCTCCAACAATATAGATCATGAACCACTAGCATGTGAAAGGCTCTATTTCTATGTCTCAGATTGTTTAGATACCAGAAGAACATATGAGCTGTGCCTCAGGTGTCCTTATATGATGATCCCCTTTTATTTTCTGGTACTGTTTCTCTGATAACATCATTATTACTACTTCTCTTGTGTAATTTCTAAATTTGTTAAGTTTACACAGAAGAGATTTTAAAAGACCCCTTGACACTGAAGGAATTTCATAGTATCCTGGAACAAAAATAACTTTTAATTAGCAACAAGATGACATTTCTATACCTTCCTGTCCTGTTAACTTTGAGACTTGGCAGAATCCTAACTATACATGAGTTTGCTGACTTTTGTATGATTTAGAGATACAAGATTTTATCCTATATCCAATTCTAATTTAAGAAATATTTGAGAAGTACCTGTCTGTCAGGCATAGGAGATACAGTATAGGAGATATAAAGATGAAGACAAAAGCAATTCTTGCTTTCAAAAAGTTTATATCCTATTGGTTGGAAACCATAGATAGACAGGGGGTAGAACTAAAAACTAGAAGAATCAGGAAAGGTCTCTCACTGAAAGTGGCAATTGAATTGAAATAGGATTTCAAGGTGGGGCAGCTAGGAGAGAGAGAGAACTTCTCTTGAACTGTGTGAACCACTGAATTGGTTAACCCAAAGAAATTATTTGATGATATTTAGTAAATCATTTGCTAGAGCAACATATGGCAATAAGCAAAAGGCTTTCCTGATGAACACATCCACAATCATGTCATTTAACATATTTTAACCAAACTCCACTGTGTCCTAGTGTCATTCAGCTTTTGACTCCCTTGTAACATAATTCTAGCAAACCCCCCCCCCCCGGTTCCCCATAGCATTCCTTCTTGCTATTATATGTTAGATGTGTTTCATGAAGCTAGGGATGCCAGAGGCACACTACTTTAAAGCATGATCCTTGCTGGGCTTCTTGAACTCTAGATTTTCGTCATGCATACCTGTTGCTTAGAAGAGATGTCCTTTCTTAACAAATTGTGATACAGAGATACTTACTTAGCTTCTGCTCTAATCAGACTAACTTACTGAGGACTGAACACATTTTGCTCATCCTCATCTTTTGTGTTTTTTTTTTCTTATACTATTTTCCTGGCCTTGAGTTTAAGCTTCCAATGAGACCCAACTTAAGGCTCAACTTTTGGACAAATGATCCTACCTCTCTAGGCTTTCTTAGTCTTCTCATCTATAAAATAAGGACATCACCTGGACTATTGCAGTGCTTCCCTGTTGGTCCCTGCACATTCAAGTCTACTTTCTATATAACTGCCAAATGGAGATTCCTAAAGCATAGTCTGACTCTGTTAATCTTCCCTTTAATAAATGCCACTGGCCCATTACTACCTTTAGGATAAAGTGTGAGCCCTGTTTGGCATTTCAACCCATCACAATCTGGCTGTAATCTACATTGCTAGGATTATTATACAAAATAGTCTATGAATCAGCAAATTAGTCTTCTTTTAATATTTGCCTTCATGCTTTTGAACAAGGCATCCCCTGTAATGACAGTAATGTACTGCCTTCTCACCTCCATCTCTTAGAACCCTTCGTTTCCTTGAGAGCTTCCATTTGAGAGAGTGCCCAGGTCAGCCACGCTCACATCTCTCCTGGCTCCACTTCTGACTCTTCCCTGACATGGGCCCCTTCCCTGCCCATAACCTCCCCCAGCGTTTCTTTTCAGCTCCTTTTTTCTGTGTTGTCTTCTTTTTAGCTCATATTTATATTCCCAGTATTTATCACTATAACTGAAATATGATGAATTCTCAATAAATATTCTATCATCTATCAAATATCTACTTATCTATCATATATTTAACTATCCATTGTCTATCATCTGTTTACCTTTTATCTATCATGTTTGTCTATAAACTATCATCATTCTATGTGGTTACCTTCTGTCATCTATCTAGGCATATCATCTATCATCTCTTATCTGTTTATGATCTATCATTTCTTTATCATTTATCTATCATCTGTATGTCTATCATCTATTATCAATCTGCCTACTGTCTATCATCTGTCTGTCTTATCATCATTTGTACATCTAGGCAATCTAAATTTCTCTATCATTTAAATAGCACCTATTTCTCTATTAATCATCTGTCTCTCATCTAACTGTATCATCTGTTATCCATTTACCTATCACCCATCTATTTATCACTCATCTACCTATGTATCTAGCCAATCCAATCTATTTCTCTAGTAAAGTTCAGCTAACACTTCTTTTTACATGATATTTTTTTCATCTTCCCCCGAACCTTCCCAAAATTACCTAGTACATATTTCATGTTTACTTTATATATATTTAATACATACTTACATGTGTCCATGTTGATTCTCTAAGAGAATGTAAGATTCTTGGGTATAGGAACTGTTCCATTTTGGGCTTGGTATTCCTAAAATTGTACTTGTCATATAGTAGGTGATTGATAAGGGTTTGTTGATTGATTGTCAGGTCCTTTCCAATTGAAAGAGTTCTAATCTCCTTCAAGAGACTGATTTGTCCAAGAATGGAAGTTAAGTTCACTGGCCTATAGTTTGTAGATTCTGTTGTCTTCCTTTCTTTGAATATTGAAACATATGTGCCCATCTTCAATCTTGTGGTAGGTCTGATTTTTCCCATGGTATTTTAAATATCACTGAGAATAGTTTGATAATCATACCTGTCAGTTCTTGCAAGATCCAATGATGTAGCTCATCTGGGTCAGGTGATTTACACTTTTCAAGAGCACCCAAGTACTCTCTTATGATCTGGTTTAGTGTTAATCATTTTTCTTCAATTATTTCTAATATTAACATCATTCCCCTTTGCAGAAGAGGCAGAAACAAAGTAAAAGTTAAAGAGAATTGCTACCTTCTGGTAACAGTTTTCATTGTCCACTGTTCCATCCACTCCAAGCAAGTCTTATTCCTTTTTTGATACTTCTCCGTTAAAACTAAAAAAAAAAAAAAAAAAAAAAAACAAATAAACAAGCAAAGCAAAAAATCTTTATGTTGTCTTCAGCTTCTCTTACCAGCCTTAGTTCATTCTGCTTTGTAATTCCTGGCATTGTTTTTAACAGGATCTTCCCACACTCCTATTCATTTTCTATTACTTAGGCTTGATTCTAACTTCTATATATTTTCTTTTTAAAATGTAAGTGAATTACTGAGTTCCCTGTGCATCCATATCATTTTCTTTAGAGAAATCTTATTTTTCCTCTTCATTTAAATTATTTCACTTTGGGTCTTTAGAATTTCATGTGGGAAAAGTTAAATAGCACTAGTTATTTCAAGGATCCATCATTATAGGTGGAATGGGTATTACCTCCATCTATAAAAATTATAGATATTCTAAGGCCTGGGTATGCCATCTCTGCTGCAGCCAAAATAATTCATCATCTAATGATCAGAAGTCTAATAATAAACTCTCCAAATTTAACTAGACCTATCATTGGACATAAATAAAGTCCATCACGAGGCCTTCTCCTGCTTGGTAAAACTTACAAGCTATGTTCCACTATCATAGTCTTTGTGAACCCAAGGTTTTATTTATACCTCAACGAATTGTCAGCATAAGACTTTGAGGAGGTAAATAATGTTTGGGTTGGAACCTATGAAGCAATATGCTGCTGTAGAGTCAGGAAACCTTGAATTCAACTCTATCTTCTAACACATACTAGCTGAGTTACTTTAGCATCTAGACAAGTCACTTAACCTCTCCGCCTTAGTCAGTTCTCTAAGATTATATATTGCTACAGATCTAGAGATAGCTAGGTAGAATAGTGAATAGAGTACTAAACTGGAGTCAGAAAGATATAAGTTCAAATGTCTGCCTTAGACACTTACTAGCTATGTGATCCTGGGCTAGTAATATAATTTTTCCAAACCTCAGTTTTCTTATCTATAAAATGAGAATAATAATAGTACCTATCTTATAAGGTTGTTGTGAGAATTATATGAGCTAGCATATATAAATATGCATGACAAACCTTAAAGCACTATGTGAATGATACTATTTTTATTACTAATTCTGCATTGACTAAAGGGCATAACTATACCAGGAATCCCATACATTAATTATATCTCATCTCTGGATCCAATCAAAACTAATACTATGTTATTTAAACATTTTAATAGTGCAAAAGATTAGTATATGACTGATTAACAAATCAGTGGACCAGGCAATAATTAACATAGGTGCAGAAAAAAGGATTAGAGCATTGGGCTAAAGCGATCAGGAAGTCCTTACAGAATAGGAAGATCTTAAAGAATGGATGGAAATTCCATAGAGAATGACATGGGGAAGTGAAGATATTTCAAATGGGTAGAAATGAAAAGTGAAAATGCGGGAAAATACAAGTTGTTTTTGTGTTGGGTTTTTTTTGGGGGGGATTTGGGGGACAGTGGGGCTTGACAGTGAATAGGTCAATCAAGCTAAATCAGAAAGTCTCTATAGGAGAATGATGGGAGAGAAATCCAAAAAGATAGGTTTGTGCTAGATTGTGAAGGGCTTTGCATGTCAAACTAAGGAGTTTAAAGTTCATTCTGTAAGCATTAGGGAATGATAAGGAATTTCGGGTTTTTGTTTTCATTATTAAAACCAGAGGAATGAAATTATCCAGAAAGTTATTTGGGAAGTTTACTCAGGTAGTATGTACAAGATGGTAGAGAGACTGGAGGCAGAGAAACCAATTAGGAGGCTATCAGAGTAATATTGAAGTGAGGCCCAATGAGCCTGAACTAGGGTGGTGATAAGTTGAAATAGAAAGATAAAAATAGAAGAGATATTGGGAGAGAAGGATGAAAAGACATGGAGACTGTCTGGCTATAAGAATAGAACAATCAAAGACCCCTCAAAGGTTTTGAGCCTGAAAGACACCAAAAAATAGTGGTGCTATGGACAAAGATCGTTAGGGCTAGAGGCGGAGCTGGTTTTCAAGGAAAGCCAACAGTTTATTAGCTGGTCACATTTGGAATATACCCAAAGCCAGTGCTGTGGATGTCCCCTATTCAAAGAACTTGTTTTTCAACAGCAAGACTCTTTAAATGTTTATATTCTGTAGAAAATGGAAAAAATTTAGAGGGGGAAATCAAAATTTTTTTATTGTTTCACTTAAGCTTTCACTTAAAAGTTAAAGGAGAAAATCTTTTTCAGTGTGCATTTCTCTGTCTTCACCCACTTGCAATGTTCACTTTTAGACTATTTCTTTACAGACTTCTAGGAACTCTCTACAAGTGTATGATCCAGAAACTTTATACAAGGAACCTTTCTGTGTGGATTTTTTTTAACAAGGTGTGGAATGTTCAGCCAAGGGAGAGTTCTAATTGGCTAACATTCCTCACCACTTTATAATGGAAATTCTGACAAAGTTGTCTTCCTTGCAGTTCAACTGGGTCTTGTCCTTAGAAGTGAACATTATTGGCCTTCACAAAACTGTGAAAGTATTGAAGCTGTTCTACTCTTATCCCACATTGAATTATAATTTATTTTCTGAAATTTTTAAACTGGTGTGGTTTGCTATGATTATGCTAAGAGATTTCTTTTAAAAAAACAACAACATTGTTTCCACAGATAATCAGTGTTGCAGATACAAAGATAGGAGGAAAGGTTCATTAGATGTCAGATCAACCACCTCCCGAGGAAGTGATGGTATGTGACAAATAGGGCAACAGGATTAACTGTCATTTCAATATTTGATTCAATCAAAACTTGGCTTGCCCACTTTTATTTGTGTATATTTTAAAAGTTGTAGTTATTTTCTTTTTTTTTTTTTTTAGATTGCACTTTCAAAAATGATTTCTTTACAAGGCTGTATAGAAGTTTAGGAATTTGCCCTTTCCAAACTTCTCTGTGTATGTCATATAGTAAAATGTTCAGTATTATTATATCTTCTCTACCTCCTTTCCCATTATATGTATTGACCCATACCATTTTGTATAGTATAAAACAAATTAAGATTAAATTATTATCAAAGATTTTTAGATTTAAATTTACCTAATTTATATCAATGGCAGTGTAGCTAGTGGATACAGAAGAGGTCTAAGAAAGATCTGGGTTCAAGTCCTGTCTTTGACAAACAATGTAATCCCAATGTAATTTTCAATATCCCAGCAATGCTAATATTGTGAGTTGCGGAACTATTATTGATCTTTATTGGTCAAGTTTCTTTGCGGACAGTTCCTGCCACCAATGAAATCACAAGTCTAGTTCCTCCCCTTCTCTGCCTCCTACCAAAAATTGTGTAAGTAAATTTTTTGTTAATACTCATTAATCCAGTTTGCCTCTGCAGCTATTTTTGTTAAGAAGGACTTATTACTAGCAAGATGTCATTTAAAGCCTAGACTGGACAAAACACTGGAAAATATATAGTGGAAAAACTCCAAGTATAATTCAATAATCACAACACAGAAGTATCAACTAGATGACTTGGAATGGTCTGTTGCTTTTTTGTTTTGTCTTATTTATGATGCATATGATCAAAATCATCCTAAACCATATGGAAGCAAAGGCAGACAGTGAAATATGTGCATATGATTGTCTTGAAAGGTTCTGGCTCCTTGGTAGTTGCGGGGAGGGGAAGCCATAAGTTAGAGAATCTACATTATATTAGGCACTACTTCAAAAATATGTGTCCACACCCTTCATTTGAACAGATGGATTGTAGAGATCCAAGGTAGCCAGGCAAAGTAGACATAGGCCCAGAAGCAGAATCAGGCTACCTACTTTCTGGTCCATTTACCATTTACCATTTACCATTTACCAATTATGTGATTTGCTTCCTTACTTTTGGCCTGAGTTTCCATTCCTGTCAAATGAGAGGGTTTTTTATAAAATTCTTTCCAGGCCAAGCAATCTGTGCTTCAGTAAGATTGCTGGTGCCTTCATTTAACAGTGTACCAACTGTACATGGAATATGAATAGGGATTTCCCTCCTTATCCCTATCCCAAATAAGGAATTATATCTTAATAATAACAGTGACCAAAAAATCATTACATCTCAGATCCTGAAAGTTGCAGCTACCTTATATAATATTTAGTCTAATCGTTCAAAATGATGGGACATCATACTTTGAAAAATTGAACCAGAAAATCTTGTGTTATTTTTGTTACAACTGAGAGCATAAAAGGCCTGTGTAGCATTGAATCTTAGAGTGTATATAGTCTTGTTCTAGTATTAGGAGACAATTCCAAATACCTAGAGTTATTGTGAGAAAAAAGAAGAGATAATTCTAATATTTCAGCTTAAATTGCTGGGCTGACCTAACTTAGAAGGGAAAACACAGGATTTAAAATCAGAGGATGCGGGTCTGAATGTGGGCTCTTATTACTTACTGTCTTTTTGATCTCATCTAATCACAATAGGAATCATTTTCTTCATGTAAAATAAGGCATATGAGGGGCATGTGGACTAAATAATTCAGCAGTTCAACATTTATTAAGTGCTTCCTATTCACAAGGAAGCATGCCAGAAGCTGAGAACATGAATAAAAAGTGAGAAATAGGCCTAACTGTAAAGAATTCAAATTCTATTGCAGGTAAGGCAACGAGGTGACACAGTGGATAGATACAACATCGACCCTGAAGTCAGAAAAACCTGAGTTCAAATGTGAACTCAGACACTTAGACATTAACTAGTTGTGTTACCCTGGGCAAGTCACTTAACCTCAATTGCCTCACTGCTCCTCACCAAAAAAAAAATTCTATTGCAGGTAGAAAACATAATGTTATATATATATAAAACATACATGTGTATATTATATATGTATATATAACACACATGTGTATATTTTATATATATATACATACATACACAAATAAATAAAAGATAAGGATGAGGGAAAGAGAATTAAGAACTAGGATAAGGAAAGACTTCTTACAGAAGCTAGCACCTGAGAAGAGCTCTTAAGGAAGCTATGAAATCTAAGACAGGGTTGGGGAGGTAGTGCTTTTCACTCAGAAAGCACAACCTGTACCATGAAATTGAGATGGGGAACAGTAAATATGCCAATTTGGCTGGATTGGAGTGTATTCAAAGGAGAATAAGGCTAGAAAAAAACTGGCTGGAGTCAGCTTGTCAGTGGCTTTGAATGTCAAAATTATGCCTTTGTATTTTATCTTAGAGGCAATGGGAAATCACAAAATATTCTAGAATTGAGAGATGACATAGCTAGATGTTTTAGAAAGATTACTGCAGCATTTGAATGGAAGATGTATTGGAGAAGGGAGAGATTAGAATCAGGAAAAGTGATCTGGAGGTTTTTGCAATAAACCAAGCAGAATGTGATGAGAGCCTAAGTTAAGATGATGTTCATATAAGTGAAGAAGGGGATAGAGGTGATATGAGACTGGAGCACAAGAAAGATTCCTTTGCTTTTCTCTCTGCTATGTCGGCAGTTTTAGTACATGAAAAAGTATTATTCTATAGGACAGAAGAAGCAGAGCTAGTCATACAGGAGAGATTGATTGAGACTGTTAGAATAGAGCAAGGAGATTATTAAGACCGAGCAGTAAATGAACTTGATTTTATCATTGAGGTTTCAGGGAAATGTTTTATATTTTAGAGATGGTACCATTATTTAGGGCAATGAAAACTTTTCATTAAGTCATTTCTCTGTTCTGACTTTTGAGTCAGGGCCAAATTACTGGGACAAATCATCAGTGACTTTCTGTGCCAGAAGAGATTTAGGCACAAAGTTTTCTAGAAAATAAGTAATCGGGTTCCTTGGGGAAGCTAGTATGGTGGCATCAAAAGAATATTGATTATGTGACATTAAGCAAATCACTTTTGCTGGTCCCATTTTATCTATAAAAGGAAAGGGTGGATCATTTCCAATATCCTTTAGTTAAAGGCCGGGTTTCTTTCCAATCCCACAATTCTAAAATTGAGAAGACTTGATTTGAGGCACAGATTGTGTGACACAATGTTTGCACTATCAGTAATCCTTATTTCATTTTAATCACAGGAAGTTCACAGAGACGGCACTCTTCCATGGCAAGGATTCACTCAATGACTATTGAAGCACCCATCACCAAGGTAGATGCTTTACTTCCTTTCTCTGTAGAAGTGAACCACACGAACCAAAATTTAAATTGTCTGTTGGTGGTGGTAGTGTTTTTTTAAATTCTAAATTCACTGTACAAGGAACTGTATCCCATAGAAATGGGAGAGTCTTATGTAAATCAGCAATAAGTACTATCATTAAACTGACCCTACAGAATTAACCTCCCTTAGGTTTCTTGTAGTTTCCCTAGAAAATTGAGCTGACTATTAAATTAAATTAATTGGCATAAATGTAAAGTCTGAAACTTGAGTTCAAATTGGGATCATATGTACAATCTGGCTAGAAGATTATTTAAATTTAAAAGATCTCGAATTTTCATGTATTCCAAGTTCAATATGAAATAGGGTTATAAAGCAGCTAACATGGATAATGAGATCTTGAGTTGCACTGAGATAGACAAAGCTTCCAGGAATCAGGAGCTAATAGTCCTGTTGTCCTCTACTCTGTTCAATTCACATTTGGAGCATTATGTTCAATTTTGAGCACCATCTTTTAGGAAGGACATTGACAAGCTGGAGGACAACCAGAATACTAAAGGTTCCTTAATCTATAATATGTAAAGACCTAGGGATGCTTAGCTTGGAAAAGAGGAGACTCAGGGTGTGGGAGGAACATAACTGTCTTCAAGAAATTAAAAGGCTATCATATGGATGGAATTAGACTAGTTCTTTTAGTTCCCAAAGAACAGAACAAGGTACAATGTTTAGAAGTTGCTAAGAGGCAAATTTAGACTTGATTTGAGGGAAATTTTTCCTAACAACTTGAGTTATCCAAAATTGGAATGAGAAGTTTTGGAAAATAGTGGGATTCTTCCACAGAAAATCTTCAAGTCAAGTCTGGATGACTATTGATTGGATGAATATGTTGTAGTGGGGATTCTTTTTCAGATATGAGTTGGAGAAGTTGTCCACCAAGTTTCCTTCCAACTTTAAAATTCTGTGATTTATTGTCTATAATCAATATGCTGTTTTAATATAGGTGATAAATATCATCAATGCTGCACAAGAAAGCAGTCCAATGCCTGTGGCAGAGGCTTTAGACCGTGTGCTGGAGATCCTAAGAACCACTGAGTTATATTCTCCACAACTTGGGACTAAGGATGATGATCCCCATGCCAGTGATCTTGTCGGTGGCCTCATGTCTGTAAGTAACAAAGATAATAGTGGGAGGCTTGCTTTTACATTTTTTGTTGCATTTTATATTTTCAGAAACTAGAAACGCCTGATCTTTTTATCTGAATACTCAAACAACTATGAATCCAGTGAATTTGTTAAGACTTAATTTCCATTGTGTGTGTCAAGGAACCTTGTTCAGCATCAGACACTTGAGTTGTCAAGTATGATCAGGAAGACACAATCAATGGGATTACAGCTAGCCCTAAAAGGGGGCAATAATTTGTCTTTGGTACCTTCTCAGTTCAATTAAATAGATATTTATTAAAGTTCTAACATACAGAACAGTGTACTGATAGCTGGCAGAAATAATCAAGTTTAGATTAAGACGTAATTTCTGTCTCATGGAGCTTTCCATCTAATCAAAGGAATAAACAGACACAGACACAAATAACTGGAATACATGATGAGGGTACATTGGAGGGGAAAAACAAAGAACTATGGGAGATCCAAGGATCTCTATCCAATCTGTAGCCAAGTCTTGTCATTTTTGCCTTCAAAATATCTCTCATATAGCATCCCTTTCTCTGTACTCAAGTGGTGCCTATTTCAATAGAGGCCCTCAATACTTCTCACCTAAGACTATTGCAATCATTTGCTACTTGGTCTCTTTGCCTCTTTTCATTCTAGTTTATCCTTCACTCATTTACCGAAGTGATTTTTCTTAAAGCATGTTTGACATGTCATTCTCCTACTTAATACATTTCAGTGATTCCTTATAATCTCCAGCATCAGACATAGAATCTTGTTTGCCTTTTAAAGCCCTTCTCATTTTCCATTCTTTTTATTCTTTACCTCCTTTCATACTCTAAGAATACTGGCCTTCTTGCTTATCTACAACATTCCATAATTCAATCCCATGTCTTTTTCACTGGGTGTCCCCTATTCCTAAAATGCTTTCTTCCTTAATCACCACCTAGCCTTGGTTTCAACTAATTGTCAGGAAAGAAAATATATAACAAATTGTTTATATCAAGATGTGAATAGCTTAAAATCTCTAAATAGTATCTGTACCTAGGAAAATCTGCATTTTAACCAAGGGTATTTCTAGAATGGATAACCTATCTCAAAAAAAAAAAAAAAACTCTACTATAACATAAATAAATAAATCTCTAATATAATTTATGATGCTATTGAAGAGAAGCAGAAAAAACTTTTTGGAGCTGGGAAGGTTGCTAACACTAATCAATTCACACAAAATAAAGGACCAGCTAAGCATTGGGCAAATTGGCAGAAAGCCAAAACTGATAAGTTGATAATAATAGATGGATGTTTTGCAAAGCTCTTTAAAAGTTAGTAGATTCAAACACTGGTCCAATATTATACATACTATGTCATATTACTGGGGCATTAGATAGGACTGCCCTATAGAAAGTCTCATTTAATCATAATTAAGATGACTAAAATAATCAATTGAGAAAAAGTTGGTCTGGTTGTTTTCACTGTGTCAATAACTGAAATGGACCAACTGTACATGTATATTATCAGTTCTTTAAAAAATGCCTATTGGATATGATAAAGATCTAACAGATGGCTCAGGGACCAAAAAATGTCTCAGAGAATCCATTATTTGATCAAATCTTGATATCATTGTGATATCATAATGGATACAGCTTAATAATACTTTCTCATCTTGTGTGATTCATGTCCACATTCTCCCCCAAATCCTTTATAGAAGATCTAACCATTTTCCTGAAGAATTTCCTATATTCCCCAGGTTTCATTACAGCACCCAGAATGTCCATGTAGTATTCTTTGCTCCGGCTTTATGACTGATCCACCCCCTTTTCTGATCACATATCCCTAATAATATCACTTCTCTAGGGCAAATTATTTGTTCATTCATTCAATGAGCGTTTATTAAGCATCTATTACTATGTGTCAAATACTCTTTTAGGTGCTGGGGTACAAAAATCAAAAGATTTCCTTTAAGGAAATTACAGATTTCTGGAAGAAAAAAATAACAATATACACACAGATAAAAGGTAGCTGGCCTGGGCATCCTGCTTAAATGGAGATTCGGGGAGGACCCCTCCAATCAGAGGGTGGGGCCCCAGGAGCAGAGGATTCTAAGAAGGCAGGAGCTCCAGGACTGGGGTGATCTTCTAGGATGAAAAGATTATACAAGATTAAATAAGAGAAGTTTAAAGGAGTGTAGCCTAGTGGGAAATGGAAATGTTACCATTGTCATTATTATTATGATTACAATTGCTATTAATTTTATTGTTATTATCATGGTATTCTAGGTATGGTGAGCAGTCAATATAAGATCAAAGAGACAAGATGGGATATTGTGTACAGACACAGCTAGGAGGACAGTTGGGTTGGAATACAGGAGGGAGAAGAAGTAATGGAAAATGGATCTGGAAAGATAGGATTCTAGGATTGTAAGCTGGAAGGAGCCTTTGAGGCTCTCTAGACCAGCCACTCATTTTGTATGGGATGAAACTAAGGCACACAGTTAAAATGATCTGTGAGACAGGTAGAAGACCCAGGATAGAGCAATATCACAAAAATTCAAGAAGGAGATAATATCCAGAAGGAGAGGATGGTCCTTAGAATCAAATACTGCAGAGGTCAAGAAGGTTAAGTTCCAAGAAGAAGCCAATGGAACAGTGGTGTCCTTGGAGAGAGGGCTAGGTTAGAAGTCAGATTGCAAAAAGAACAGTGAGTGGGAGGTAAGGGAGTCACAGCAACAAATGTAAATAGCCTTTTCAAGTTCAGCTAATGCTGAAAACAAGGAGGGCATGTCATTCCTGATATGTTACAGCCTGCTCTCACCAGTCATAATTCTCTCCTCTGGCCTTTGGTTTTGTCTATAACCATAATTCCTCAGAGACCATAATGTTCCATGATTCATAGGCATATAGAAATACAAGAGAATACAGAGATTAAATACCTGGTTTTGAATCACACTTTTTAAAAAAGCAAAACATAATCAGAAATATTGATTAATTTAGTTAAACCATAGAAAAACTAATTTAAGCTCCTCTTTTTGAATGAATTGCTTATCACTATAATGCCATATTAAGCCAAATAATCCTACTTCCCCATTTCTTTGCAGATAGCTCATACCATGGGGAGTAATAAAAAAGGGAAGAAGGTGATAAAATGTACCTGTAATATAACATTCCTCCTTTTTTAAACAGTTTTTTTTAAAATTTCAATATTTTGTTTTTCCCAGTTATGTATAAAACAATTTTAACATTTGTTTTTAAAACTTTGAGTTCCAGATTCTCTTCTTCCCTCCAGCTCCCCCATTGCAATAGAAGGCACATGCTTGCCCTTTTGAAATAGTAATTCTACTGCTAAGTCAAGTATCCCAAAAGAAATTAAATTTTTTTTTAAAAAAGAGAAAGGGATTTATTTACATAAAATCTTTAGAGCAGCTCTTTTCTCAGAACAAAGAGTTAGAAATTGAAGGTGTGCCCTTTGGTTGAGGAATGGCTGAATAAGTTGTGATATGAGATTGTGATGGAATACTATTGTTCTATGGGAAATGATGAGCAGGATGTTCTCAGAAAAATCTTGAAAGTCCTGCATGATCTCATGCAAACTGAAATGGATTTTATACAAAATATAAAACATTTCCATAAAAGTCATGTTGCAAAAGAAAACATAGATTCCCTCATCCTCCCAAAAAAAGTCAAGAAAAATAAAGTAAAAACAGACACAATCAGTTCTTTCTCTGAGTATGGATAGTATTTTTTTCCTTATAAATCCTTCAGAGTAGTATTGGATCACTGTAGTGCTGAGAATAGCAAAAGTTATTCACAGTTGATCATACAACAACATTGTCATTACTTTGTATAAAATCCATTTCATTTTGCATGAGATCGTGTAGGACTTTCAAGATTTTTCTGAGAACATCCTGCTCATCATTTCCCATAGAACAATAGCATTCCATCACAATCACATATCACAACTTATTCAGCCCCATTCCTCAACCAAAGGGCACACCTTCAATTTCTAACTCTTTGTCCTGAGAAAAGAGCTGCTATAAATATTTTATGTAAGTAAATCCCTTTTTTTTTTATAGCCCTTTGAGCACAGTTCCAAACTGCCCTACAAAATGGCTGAATCAGTTTACAATTCTACCAACAATGCATCTATTTCCTTTTTCCGACATACTCTCCAAAATTTCTCATCCTACCCTTCTGGCCCATCAGCCAATCTAATAGATATGAAGTAGTATCTCAGATTATCTCAACTTGCATCTCTCCAATCAATAATTAAAGTATCTTTTTCATATTGCTATATATAACTCAATTAGTTCATCTGAAAACTGTTTATACCTTTTTATTATTTATCAATTGCATACCTTTTTTATTATTTATCAGTTTTTTTATAAATTTAACTCAGTTCCCCATACATTTGAGAAATAAGACCTTTCATCAGAGAAACTTGCTTCAAAATCCTTTTCACAATTACTATTGTTAATTGTATTTCCCTCCATTTATTCTATTGTTTTTCTCCTTTCACCCTATCCCTCCTTAAAAGTATTTTGCTTCTGATCACCCTCTCCCCTAATATGCCCTCTCTTCTATCACCCTTCCCATTTCTCATATCCCCTTACTCTCCTACTTCCCTGTACAATAAAATAGATAGCTACACCCATATTGAATATATGTTATTTCCTCTTTGAGATATATCTGACAAGAAATTCATTCACTCTCTTTCCTCTTCTCCCTTACCCTCCACCATAAAAGCTTTTTCTTGCCTCTTTTTATTTTTTTTTTGGCTGAGGAAATTGGGATTAAGTGATTTGACCAGGGTCACAGAGCTAGGAAGTATTAAATGTCTGAGTTCAAATTTGAACTCAGGTCCTCCTGACTTCAAGGCTGGTTCTCTTATCACTGTGCCACTTAGCTGCCCCTTTCTCGCCTCTTTTATGGCCGATAATTTATGCCATTCCAATTCTCCCTTTCCCTTTCTCCAAATTCATTCCTCTCTCATCCCTTAATTTTATTTTTTTTAGATATTATCCTTTCATTTTCAACTTATATTGGTGTCCTCTATCTATATATACTATAAGTATATAGTATATATACTATATATAGAATATATATATATATGTATGTATGTATATGTATTCTAACTTCCCAAATAATGAGAACATTCTTATAAGTTACAAGTATCATCCTCCATGTGGTAATATAAACAGATTAGCCTTATTAAGTCCTTTATGATTTCCATTTCCTGATTACCTCCTTATGCTTCTCCTGAAACCTGAATTTGATTGTCAGATTTTCTATTCTTCTCTGATCTTTTTGTCATAAATGCTTGAATGTTCTCTATTTCATTGAATTTTGAATTTCTACTCTTTCTCATGAAAAATTATGCTCAGTTTTGCTGGGTAGATGATTTTTTTAGCTCCATTGCTCTCTGGAATATAATATTCCAAGCCCTCCAATCCTTTAATGTAGAAGCTGTTAAATATTGTGCTATCTTGACTCTGGCTCCACTATACTTGAATTATTTCTTTCTGGATGCTTGCAATATTTTCTCCTCAACCTGGGAGTTCTGGAATTTGGTTATAATATTCCTGGGAATTTCCAGCAGATTCTTTCAATTTCTATTTTATCTTCCAGTTCTAGAATATCAGAACAGTTTTCTTTGATAATTTCTTGCAGAATTATGTCAAGGTGATTTTTCTGATCATGGCTTTCAAATAGACTAATAATTTTTATATTATTTCTCCTAAATAGCACTATTTTCAAGGTCAGTTGTTTTTCCTATAAGATATTTCTCATTGTTTTCTATTTTTTTCATTCTTTTGGTTTCATTTTATTGTTTCTTGATTTCCCATAAAGTTGTTAGCTTCTGTTTCCTCAAATCTAATTTTCTTTTTTTTTCTTTTGTTAAATTTTATTTGCATAACATATGTGTGGGTAATTCTTCAACAATAACCCTTACATAGCTTTCC
>JAJPUD010000010.1:1331686-1375377 GCA_023553655.1 Myrmecobius fasciatus | reverse complement strand
CTCAGGGTTGTCTTGATTTGCATTTCTCTGATCAATAGTGATTTGGAGCACCTTTTCATATGACTATAAATAGTTTTAATTTCATCCTCTGAAAATTGTCTGTTCATATCCTTTGACCATTTATTGATTGGAGAATGGCTTGAATTTTTATAAATATGAGACAATTCTCTATATATTTTAGAGATGAGACCTTTATCAGAACCCTTAAATGTAAAGATGATTTCCCAATTTATTGTTTCCCTCCTAATCTTGTCTGCATTGATTTTGTTTGTACAAAAACTTTTTAACTTAATACAGTCAAAGTTACCTATCTGGTTTTCAATTAAGAGTTCCAGTTCTTCTTTGGACATAAATTTATTCCATCTCCATAGGTCTGAGAGGTAAACTATATTACATTCCTCTAATTTACTTATAGTATCACTCTTTATATCCAGATCATGAACCCATTTAGATCTTATCTTGGTATGTGGTGTTAGATGTGGGTCAAGCCCTAATTTCTTCCACACTAGTTTCCAGTTTTCCCAGCAGTTTTTGTCAAATAGTGAGTACTTATCTCAGAAGCTGGGGTCTTTGGGTTTATCAAAAACCAAATTGCTATAGTTATTGCCTAGTTTGTCTTGTGATTCTATCCTATTCCACTGATCTCAAATCTAATTTTCAAGGAATTATTTTCCTCAGTAAGTTTTGTACCTTCTTTTCCATTTGGCCAATTTTGCTTTTTAAAGCATTCATCTCATTAGCTTTTTGTACTTCTTTTTTGCATTGCTCTCATTTCTCTTACTAATTTTTCCTCTGTCTTCTTACTTGATTTTCAGTATCCATTTTTAATTCTTCCATGACGTGAGATCAATCCTTATTTTTCCTGGAGGCTTTGATTTTGTCATCTTCTTCTGAGTGTGTGTTTTGATCTTCCTTGTCACTATAATAACGTTCTATGGTCAGAATCTTTTTCTGATGTTTGCTCATTTCCCCAGGTTACTACTTGGTTTTCAACTCTTTGTTAAGGTAGGACTCTGTTTCCAGGGTGGAGGGTGCACTGTCTAAAGCTTCAGGGGTTTTGTACAGCTCTTTTCAGAGATCCTTCTAGAGACCTGTAGGTTTTCACTTCTTCCAAAGTGAAAGTGTTTACAACTCTCCTGGCCTTTACTCTAGTCTATGAGTGACCACAAGCACTTTTTTTTATGTTGGAATTGTGAAGATGGTCCCTGCTCCATTGTGGCTATAAGTTCTAGTATATTAGTATTCCTTCTTGCCCTGGGATTGAGCCAGGACTGCATGCAGGATCAGAGTATGGGCAAAGCAATAGAGTCCTGCCTCAGTGCTAGCCAGGAGACCCCTATAATCTCCTTCTGACTGGCTGTCTTGATTTCTTCAGTCTTGGAATGAGACCTCTAGAAGCTCCCACTGCTGCTCCTACTATTTCTACTGCCTCTGCTGCTGCCAATTCAGTGGTTTCTAAGGACCATTACTGGTTTGCTGGTTTCCCAAGGTCCTCTCTCCCTAATAAGACAAACCTTTCCTGACAACCTTCCAAGTTGTCATTGGTTCTGTGGGCCAAGAAGTCTTGAAACCCCATTGCTGCCACTGATTCAGAGGTCCCAAGACCTTCTCCTGGTTTTCTGAGGCCTGGAGATACCCTTCGACTGGACTGCACTGACATACCCTGGGGCAATGTCCCTTTCTTGCTGACCTTCTAAGTTTTGGCTGGAAATTTGTCCCTTTTTTTGTGGTTCTGATGCTTTAAAATTTGTTTAGAATTGTTATTCAGAGTTGTTATGTTAGAGTTGTTATTTAGAGGGAGATTTTGGGGGAGTCCCTGTCTTACCTCACCATCTTGGCTCCACCCCCATAACATCCCTTTTGACATTCTCCTTCAGAATAGATCTAATTTATATCACTGTATTAATAGGATCAATCAGAATTTCAAAGGGCATTGAAAACCATGTAAATATAAATAAGATTACACTAGTATCTCCCTCTATGAATTCTCTGGTAATTGAGTTGTTTTTAAAATAAAATTGGTATATTTAAAATAGTGATTCATTATTCCTGGGAGGCAGGATTTGTACAGCAGGATCACCTTCATCTGTGACCTTATACCACACAAATCCTATAGCACATGGCCACCATATGAATGACCACAGTAGAGAGAAAAGAGGTCTGGAAAGTCCTCAAAGTATGTCTGCTCTGTTCCTAAATTTTGTTTTCTGTTCCATTCCCTCATTCTTTGGTGGAGCTCCTCCTCCAGTTTCAATCACTCAGTACCCCACTGTTCTGTATCCCCTCTCTGCATTGATTAAAACAGGAAGAGAGTCAGCATGGCATTGTAGGTTGAGTGGTAGATGGAACTCAGGAAGACCAGGGTTCATATCCTGCCGTTGATCCTGACTAACTGGGTAACCTTGAACAATCCTTTGCTCCACCCCGTTGGAACCTTCCCATCCCCATCTGAACCTAGCTTTCCTTATCTGTGTAACAAAAGTACGACCTCACAGGGTGTGGTAAAGATTAAATGAAATCATGGGTAGAAAGAGTGTTAACTTTAGAATGTCATATAAATGTCAATTATGATGATGTCATCATTTATATTTATTGATTGATTAACTAATTAATTGCAGACATTAGCAGAGTGAAATTTCAATGAATTAACCTCATCTAGGAATCTGCATTTAAAGCACTTTATTTCTAATTATGGGATTAAAAGTTTTATCCCCTGAGAAACTAATTTCAGATCCTGATAAATCAGGTCAAATAAGACTTGAAGGGTTTCTTGGAGGAAGGTCAAGAGAGGAATGTAGCACATTATATTACAGCTATTCCCAAGGATAACTCTAAAGATGAACCTGATTTAGGTCTTTTAGGATATAGAAAAAAAAAGACCAGTGATTTATATGCCCCCTCAATCCCCTTTCCCCATGAGGAGTCAAGCTATATATGTATAGATGAGAGGAGAGATGGTACAGTCAATGCTCCTTTAAGTCTATTTCCTGGAGCTGGGGATAGTGAATGGTTGTCTTCATCTACATCTTTGAAAGACAACTATATTGCCTCCCAGTGATATGGATCTACCAGCAGACTCCCTTCTTCTATATTTCCCCCTTACTAATACCCCTCTTTTCCTTCTCTAAAGACAGAAAAAGTCTCTCTTCCTTACTGCCTTATCCAACTCCCTTAACCTTTCCCTCTGACTCAATCAATAATAAGTCAATAAGCATTTATTAATCACCTCACATGTGCCAGGCCCTGTGGTAAGTGCTCAGGCAACAAAAAAAGGCAAAACAAACAAACAAACAAAAATCAGTTCTAGTTTTAAAGGTAATCATGGTCTAAAGTGAGGGAGACAATATGCAAAATACTGTGTTGTTTGTGAACATATTACAAGATAAATTGGAGATAATATCAGTAGGAAGGCACTAAGAGTAAAAAAAAAAAAAAAAAAAAAAAAGGACTGGGAAAGGTTCCTTTAAGAACTTGAGACTTTAGCTGAGACTTGAAGGAAGTCAGGGAAGCCAGAAAGTAGAGATGAGTAGAGAAAGAGTTCCAGGAATGAGGAAGATTGGAATTGAGAGATGGAGTGTTTTGGGCAAAAAACAGCAAAGAAACCAGTGTCACTGGATCATCCTGGATTTGTAGAAGGAAGTAAGACATAAGTAGACCAAAAGGCTAGGAAAGGAGAAAGTTATGAAGAGTTTTAAAAGCAAAATATTATTTAATTATTTGATCCTGGGGGTAATGAGTCACTGGAGTTTATTTAGTGGGGTGATAAAGTCAGATAAGCACTTTAGGAAGACCAGTCACCCAGGCTTCCAACCACCCAGATAAGAGTGTCATCCTTGACTCTTCCCTCTCACCTTCCCCCAAATCCAGTTAACCAGCTGACAAATATTATTATTTCTACTTTTTTGTAACATCTCTTATACATGCGCTCTTCTTTCCTCTTACACTTGCCCTCTTCTTTCCTCTTACACTGCTAGCACCTTGATGCAGTCTCTCATGACTTTACATCCTGACTATTGAAATAGCCTGTTGGTTGATCTTTCTATCTCCAAATTTTCCACACTCCAGTCAGTTCTCCACTCAGGAATCTTCTTCCTAAAAGATTCATCAAAGGAATCTGAGAAGGAGCAATCAGATAGGGAGGAGAAGCAGAAGAGAACTGTATCCCAAAAACCTAAAGAGAAGAGAGTATCAAGGAAAAGAGAATGATCTGTAAGGTCAAAGACTACAGAGAGACTAAAAAGATTAAGGACTAAGAAAAGGCCATTGGGTTTATCAAGTAAAAAATCATTGATAACTTTGGAGACAGCAGGTTCAGTTGAATGATAAGTTTGGCAGCCAGACTTCAGAGATTTAAGAAGAAAGTGAAAGACAAAGAAGTGAAGGCATAGATTGTAGACAGCCTTCTCAAGTTTACCCATGAAAGGGAGGAGAGATATAAGAGAGAGATAGCAGGTCATATCAGAGTTTTTTGAAGATAGAGGAGACACGAGTGTGTTTTTAAGTACGAGAGGAGCAGCTAACAGACGAGAAGAGATTGAAGATGACCAAAAGTGTGCAAAAGGGGAGCTAGCAGTAAAGGAGACAATGGTAAAAGATCTCTGATTGCTGTTGTGCCCTCATGATTTCAGGATTTGGGTCTTACTTTTAACAATATTTAATAAATTTATACCTTAATTCCATTTGTCTGACTTTCTTGATTAAGGATTATGACATTTTATGCCCCTTATATTATTTCTTCCTCTGATGAAATGTTAGACAAAGTATGTGTATATAAATGCACAACAATCTTCCTCATAAATGAAGATGTACCTTCAGAATTGCTTGGAATTATAAATCTAGAATCAAAAGGGACCTTAGAAGCCAACTTGTCCCTCTCATTTTTCAGGTGAGGCAACTGAGACCTGGGGAGGGAAGCGCATTTACTTGCCCAAAGTCACATAGGCAATGAGCATGAGAAGTAGAATTTGAACACAGTTCTTTTGACTCAAGAGCCAATGCTTTTCCTTTGGGTCAACACTGTTCTAGTTTCAGAATTGCTGATTTGTCAATGGGGTTGCTCCCTCCACCAATGCCTACTGCAATATCCATATGCTTTTACAGATGGTAGTTGTGTGGTGCTATGGTTGAAAAAATTCATCAAGCTGTAGAGGACTGCTTAATCACCTCATTATAGTAACAGCCTCAATATAGCTTCCATTTCTATGGTTCCTTAAGGTTATAGAGCTCTCTCCTATCTATCTTCTTCTTACAACAATCCTGAGAAGAGATGTAATGCTTCTTTACTGGGTATGCTTGCAATTGGGTTTCCAGATGGGACAATTTTTCACTCATTCATTTGCAGTACAGATAACTGGGACTGATTGGAAATGGCACCTGTGGACAGGGACTTGGGAAAAGGCATCTTTTCCCTATAAAGAGCCTTGAACTCCTTGACATAGAACCATAATCAGCCAAACTCTCTAGCAACAGCTTTAATTATTAGAGATACCCAGAATTATTGTTTTTTTATTGCATTTATCAAAGGAAAAGCTGATTTGGGGGTAGTAGATGGGGATCAGAAGACCTAGATTTGAATCCTGGCTTTTTTACTTACTGCCTGTGTAACCTTGGGCAAATCACCGTTCCCATAAACGTCATTAGCAGTTATATGGTGCATTAAGATTTGCAAAGCGCTTTCTTTATCTCAACAATAACCTTGTAAGATAGGTGCTATTATTATCCCCATTTTACAAATGAGGAAACTGAGGTTGAAAGAAGTTCAGTGATTTGCTCAAGCTCATACCATGAAGTAAATGTTTGAGATAGTATTTGAACTCCAGTCTTCTTGAGTCCAAGCCAAGTTTTATTCATTATGTCTTCTAGCTGCTTCTTTCGACCTCAGTCTCCTTGTCTGTAAAATGGAGTAGGACTAGATGACTTCTGAGGTCTCTTCTAGCTCCAGAGTTACGGTTCTATGACTAGAAATCAGGTTTCCTGATTCTATGTGCTGTGTTATTTAACCTCTATGATCCTACTTTCCCTCAGTGAGAATCTAGTCTATGACACTTCTCCTTAAAATCTCATTTTCTGCTGAGATGCTAATAGGTACTAATGGGTTCACAGGTATATTTACATTATAGCAGCTTTCTTGAGGTAGTATTTTAACTCAAAGGAATCATTCCTGCCAGTGGGCAAATAGACCTCTTAACGTCCTCCATTCTTATGAAACCATATTCACAGCTACCCACTCATAACTGCAATGATAATAACACACATTTACATAGCTCACTAGCCTTTATAAGAAATTTATAGCCATTAATCTCAATTGATTATCTCAACAACCTGGTGAAATAAATACTGCTTGTATACTCATTTTATAGTTAAGAAAATTCTTATCTCATTTGATTTTTGCAACAACACCTTTGTGTACATAATTTAAGAATTATTGTTCTCATTTTACAGATGAGAAATAGGTTTGGTGTCTTGGTGAAGATCATATAACTACTAGATAGCAAAATCACATATGGACCTCGGTTCAAGGGTCAAAGCAGTACTTTCAGAGATTGACATAGTGTTACTAGAATGAGCTACTATCCTAGGGCTCATATTTCTTAGCCTCAGCACAATTTGAGGTCATATTAAGAGTAGGGATTAGGTTAGGGGCCCCAAGTCTGATTACCAAAGGAGAAATAGAAAGAAAGAAATCAGGTAGATCATTACAATGCATTGTTTCAGTGTAACTGAAGTAACTGTTCTGAGGCTCACAGCAGCATTTAGAAGGGGGCTTACAGACTAGTAGATTTTGTAGTTAGATTTGTTTTGTTTTGTTTTAATTTTGATAACTATATCTCAAAGTAATTGGTCTCCTTTGTAATCCTATATATTTTACTTTATGCATTTAAAAACACTATTCCAAAAAAGCTCCATTGCTCAAGACTGTTTAGTGGAGACCATGGCCCCAAAATGGTTAAAACCCTCCAATCTTATCTATACCTCTGATTGCCCAAACAACAAAAGTGAGTACCTAAGGAATATGGTAATTTGCCCATACCCATACAGAAGCTAAGCTAGGATTGGAACTCAGGATCTCTGGCTCTAAACCCAATGATCTTTCTACTGTCACCAGATTTCAGGATACCCTCAATTTAGGCACCTATAGCCCTCTTTACATTCACTGAATGTGTCTTCTTAAGAATACTCTCATAAACGTTCAAAATGTATATATTCCCATAATACATAAACAATCCTTTATAATGAATTATATTAACATATACATGTGTGATTAATTAATCATGCTAATTATTCAATATAAGAATAATCTATGTGAATTCACAAATGGACCTTTTTCTTTCCCAGAAAAATCAAGAAAGCATATCTATCCTTGAATGGGCATTAATAGCTTTATGTAACCATAGTGAAATAACTACAGTAATTTGTAGCCACAGGCTACAAAGAAAGTCACAGAGTTGGAAGACATCTAATCTCTTCCAATTTCCTCTGACATGTCTGACAAATAGTCGTCTGGCTTCTGCTCAAAGATCTCCAGTAAGGGAAAACAAGTATTTCCCAAGGCAGCCCATTCCATTGAGACCTAGTCCCAGTTGTTAGAAATTATTTTCTTTAAACCAAGCTTTAAGTTTTTCTTTCTGAAATTGCCACCCATTTTTTCCTTATTCTCTCCTCTGGAATCAAATTAAATCTAATCCATTTTTCATGAGACACTACTTTACATCCTTAAAGATATCTATGATTTCTTCCCCACCTCCTTCAAGCCTTCTCTAGGCCAGTGAGTCAAACTCAAATAGAAACCCAGGTACACTAATCTGTGCATAAGGATCCCAGCAGATCACATAATGACTTAGTTTTAAAATGTGATATTATCTATATTTTAATTTATCTTTATTTATTCTGTTAAATAATCTCAGGGACACTGGACACATGGCCTGGGTATTTGGCATCTCTTCTCCAGGCTAAACATGCCTATTTCCTTCAGTTAATCTTCATATGGTATGAACTTAAAGCCCTGCAATATCGTGGTAATAGTTCAGTGCCTGGCCCATATGGTAGGTACTTAATAAATGCCACAAGACTGACTGAAATATCAGAGAATTAAAATCAATACAATAAACATCTTATAAAAAGAGCATATAAAAGAGCACAGTAAAACAAGTGCCAACAAGTAAAATTTTAGACATTAGTTATGTACTTCAAGCTAGATATATGAAACAGTATTCTGTAGGTTACATTTAAAAATAAAAAAAATCAGTGAGAAATTATTTGATATGTGGAATTTTCAAATAATGATTAACATTTACATAGTTCCTTAGGATTTGCAAAGTATTTTGCATATATTATCTAATTTGGTTCTCACAACAAACCCACTGAGGCAGGTGCCCTTATTATCCTAAAGTCATAGAATAGGAATATTAATAATACTTGTTCTACATACCACACAGGGTCATTGTGAAGATTAAAGAGATAACATATTTAGAAGTTCTTTGTAAATTGCCAAGTGGTATTGAACAATGTTATTGTTATTATCATTCAAAAAACATTTAGTTGTGTAATTAAAATGGATTAACTAAGTTCAACCAAAACTATTGGGTTTTTTTAATAAGGCCTCTGCTTAATCTGTGAATAAATTAATAAGCTACAATTACCAAGCATCTAATATACTCAGCATGCTGTATTTAGTGTATCAGAGTTGTGCAGGAAAGGGCCAATGAAGTTGAAGAGATGTCCTACAGCCAGAGAAAAGCATCACTTGCCATTTCAGAAAAGTCCCAATTAGCAGTACATAGAGATCATAAAACAGGAACTAAAAGCACTGACTTTTTTTTTTTTTAAGTTCAGGGGACTCAGGCAGGAGTTTCTAAAATCCTGTTTATCCTACAGGTACAAAAATACAACCAAGCTAAAAATGTCTCCAATGGTCATTTGTTCACCTGCCTAGAGATGGCACTGTTACTTTAAGAAAGAAGGATCATTACTCACAAAAAAACTGAATTGGATTTATCCAAGTTGACCATTTAGAAATGAGGGCCTTTTGGATAGAAAATGATGAAAAGATCTGTGAGGAGTGTTAGAGGGTGTTGCTGCTGTTCAGTCATTTCCAAATCTTCATGACCCCATTTTGGGGGATTTTCTTGGCAGAGATACCAGAGAGGTTTTCCATTTCCTTTTCCAGCTCATTTTACAAATAAGGAAACTGAGGCAAACAAGCTAATCGGCTTGTGTAAGGACACACTGAGGCCAAATTTGAACTAAAGAATTTGAGTCTTCCTATTTCAAGCCCAGTGCTCTCTCCACTGTACCACCCAGATGGCCTTAGAGGATGGTTGTTATCTAATTTACCCTGAGAGTTCATAGTTCTGACCCTTCCCAGATCCTCTTCCATTCTATTTAGTAAAGTAGGAGGAAAGTCACTTGTTGACTAAGATGGAATTGAGGATTTGAGGAGAAGAGAAAAGTTTTTTTTTTTAAATGTGATTTTAAAAATCAATAAGAAATGAAGAGGAATGTTGAGCAGTGGAATACCAGAACCCTGGTTTCCTGAAACCCCCACCAGTGTCCTTTCTTGGCACTCTGGTTTATTGCTGGCCCTCACACCTTCCCTCAGAATTCCTTATGCCTGTCATTAGTATTGCTAGTCTCTCAAAGTATAAATACTCTATTGAATTTGAGCAGTTACATAGTCTATTTTCCAGATAAGAAAAATGAAACCCAGAGAGTTCACTTGCCCAGCCCACACAGGTAGGTGGTCTTCAATTTGAACTCAGGTCCTTTGACTTCAAATCCAGCATCTCTCTCCATCTTCTGTCATTCCTTTGTCTTTTATAGCCAACCAGGAATAAAATGTCAATGCTTCCTTCAAAATGTCTCTCAGGTTTTCTCCTTCTTGTCACCATTACTAACAGTTTAGTCTAGGACTCATAGTTTATCTGAATGATGATAAAAATCTCCCAAGTTTATCTTATCTGTTCCTTATGATTCCTCTTGTATATCATAGTCAGATTAATAGTCCTTTCATCATCACACTCTATTGCTTAAGATCTTATGGTGATTTTGTATTGACTACCTCCTTAAAAACTTCATAATGGCATGAAAATGACCCTGAGATCTTAATGTCTGTGTCATTGGAACAAAGCCAGAAAGATTGTAATTGGGGGATCACATATGAACTGTGTATCTTCCACCCAAGGATTAGTCTATGCAGATTCAGTGACATTCATCGTGATAAGTTGGCAAACTAGTGGTGAAATATGTTGCCCATAGCAATTCAGGGAATTGCATGGTTTAGCAGAAAAGCCATTGGGTCTGGGATCACAGGACCCAGGTTTAGAACCAGCCTCAAATGCTTACAACTGGTGTGATACCAGACAAGTCACTTAACTTCTTTGGGTCTTGATTTCCTGGATCTTTGGAAAGTCAGGAGTAGGATTGGACTAGATAGTCCCTGAGATTTCTTTCTATATCAATAATCATAAGATGTAGAGACATGATGTTTTGCATAGATAGATGGAATAGCCTTATCAATCATTTTAAGCACAAATCTTTGGAAGTCCTGAAATCAGAAACATCAAGGCTGAATCCTGTGGCATCTTCTGCAAGCTAGCTTAGCTCTATTCCACCTTATCTCCTACTGCATCCCCACCTACACCTTTCATTCCCCTCAGGCTGGTTTTCCTGAGAAGCAGCATGGCACAATATTTAGTGGGCTAGATTTCAAGTCAAGTAGAACACAGTTGAAAGCCCTTTCAAATGCTATCTTTATGACTGGGCACAATTCCTTTCACCTCTCAGCCTCAGGTTGATGATGTGAGTCTAACAATCCTTGTCATAATAGCCTCCCTGATCATTATAAGACTCAATAGATTGTTTGCTTTACAAACTTTAAAGATCTGTATAAAAGGTAGGATGCCTTTTCTATTGGGCTTATATCCCAAAGAAATCATAAAGAAAGGAAAAGGCCCCACATGTGCAAGAATGTTTGTGGCAGCCCTTTTTGTAGTGGCTAGAAACTGGAAATTGAATAGATGCCCTTCAATTGGAGAATGGCTGAATAAATTATGGTATATGAACATTATGGAATATTATTGTTCTGTAAGAAATGACCAGCAAGATGATTTCAGAGAGGCCTGGAGAGACTTACATGAACTGATGCTGAGTGAAATGAGCAGAACCAGGAGATCATTATACACGGCAACAACAGTACTATATGACAATTAATTCTGATGGACATGGCTCTCTTCAACAATGATATGTTTCAAACCACCTCCAATTGTTCACTGAAGAAAGCCATATACACCCAGAGAGAGGGATGCGAAATGTGGACCACAACATAACATTCTCATACTCCTTGATTGATGTTTGCTTACATTGTGTTTCCTTTATCTGATATATCGTTTGTGTAGATAAGATTTTTCTTGCACAACAATGATAAGTTTGGAAATATGTATACATATATTCGATTTGCCAATATTTTAACATAATTAACATGTAGTGGATATCCTGCCATCCAGGAGAGGGGTGGGGAGTTGGGGGGAAAAATTTGTAACGGAAAGCTATGTAAGGGTTATTGTTGAAGAATTACCCACACATATGTTATGCAAATAAAATAAAATTTAAAAAATAAAAAATTAAAAAAAATTAAAAAAAATAAAAAAATAAAAAAAAGGTAGGATGCTTAGTATCTCATCTCATACTCTATTCAAATGCACATCTCTACATATTCACTCAGGCCCCTCCCCATTCCCAGAATGCCCCAAATCTAACTAAAGCCCTACCGTTCTTCAAAGTCCATTTAAGTCTGACCATGAGGCCAACCTTGCCTACACCAGTGCACATGGCTCTTTTCCCTTCCTGAACCCCAGTGCTACTGCCTATTGTCTATCCATAGCCTCGGTGCAACACTGGACAGAGCCCTATCTCACCTTGCTCTCCATTCTTTTTTGATATATACCCTGTCCTTTGAAGTAGCTCTTAAACTCTTCTAGGTCAGGGACTGAGCCTTCCATCCCTATTGTAGGCCACTCAGTCACTAGCACATCACTAAACTAGTGTACAGTAGAGGCACAATTACCAGCTGTTGACTAAGTAAATGAGCTACCTCTTCTTTACTTTTTTTTTTTTTTCTTCTGAGTCAATTGGGGTTAAGTGACTTGCCCAGAGTCACACAGCTAGGGAATGTTAAGTGTCTGAGACCAAATTTGAACTCAGGTCCTCCTGACTTCAGGGCTGGTGCTCTATCCACTGCGCCACCTACCTGCCCTTTACTTCTTGAGAAGTAGGATTGAGGGTAATCAGCTCAGTCTGGATGTGTGATGTCAAAAAGTATGTTTTTAACAGTTTTTCTTTTCTTTTTTATTTTGCCCCATTTTTAACAGGATGGTTTACGAAGGTTGTCAGGAAATGAATACATTTTTTCATCAAAACGTAAGTTGTCTTTTTTTCCCAGTTGTATGTGCCATGGCACATTGAAAAATGTGCCTTGAAAATAACCTTGCTCAAATAAAAATTCATAAATGATGTTTTTTTCTCATTTTTTATTTCCTAGAAGTTTGCCAGTATATCAAAGTTATTGGGTTTTTTTGTAATTTCAGAAATAAAGAGGTCTTTTTGGTTCTATAAAAGAAATGAAGTGTTAAGAAACATTTCAACAAGTACAGACTGCTAATTTTCTTTCTATCCTGAAATATATTCATTTGCAGAACTTCATCCAGTTCCAGCCAATTTAACTTCTCCTATATCCCTCAATGATATCCCACCACGGATAGCACAGGCCATGGAAAATGAAGAGTATTGGGACTTTAACATTTTTGAACTGGAGGCTGCCACTCACAAAAGGTTAGTAACCCTCAAGTCTTACAAAACAATAAATCACCTACTACGTGCAGAGAATTAAGGAAAATATGAAAATGAGATGAAATAAAAACTGACATTTAAATAGCACTTTAAATTTTGCAAAATGCTCTTACCTACCTCCATTATTTCATTGGAACTTCACAACCACTCCTTGGGATAGGTAACTATAAATATTATTGCCATTTTACAAATGAAAATCTAAGGATTTAAAGTGATTTGTCCATTTTTACACAGCCAATAAGTGTCAGAGATAAGATTTGAAATTATTCTTGAGACTTAAAAGGCTAAGGATTGAATCTTTGACTTAGCTATAAAAGCTAGCCCTTGTGGAGTCCAGATTTTGATATCTGCTTCTGACCAGCAAAGAAGCAAGGAAGATGCCAGGGAGTGTAGTGAATAAAACTCTAAATTTGGAATCAAGAAGGACTAAGTTCAAATCTAGCCTCAGATACTTACTAGCTATGTGAACTTGAGTGAGTCATTTAACTTCTGTTTATCCTCAGTATCATCATTCAGAAATGGGAGTAATAATATCTACTTTCAGGTTTGTTATATGCTCAAATGAAATAATATTTATTAGGCATTTTTCAAAGCACTATATAAATGTAGTTGTTGTAATAACTGATTTGATCATGTATTGATGCTGAATATCTATTCCCTACTTTGGTTAAGTAAACTTTATTTTGTTATCTTGTAATATTTATGAATGTTTCATTTCATTCTAATCATGAAATTAAATCACTGGTCTAGACTGAGTTAGACCTGACTTAGAATAATCTACATTTAGAAGCTGCCTCTATTGCAGGGCCATGATGTAGGAAGATGATGGTAATAAAGGCACTTGTCACTGGAGCTTCTCACAATCCTGTTTCCCCAATTCTGTGTCCTTCCCACCAATGGTTGTCCTTGGAAGGTATCAGAAAGCAAGTCAAGAGGTTTGATGTGGTCTTGTTATGTTTTGCAATATGGCCCTTTCCAAAATAAATCTAGTGGAGTGTAAGATTATCAATTCAGTCTTATTAACAGCAAAAGGGTCAAAAAACAGGCCAGGACCCACCTGAATTCTCCCAACATTCCCTTCCAAACAACTTTAAAATAATAGCTCAAATCAAATTTTGGAGTGGCAGAGCCAACAAAAGGGTCCAGTACTTGTGGCTGCAGGAGACCAGGTAAAGATCAGAATACAGATGAGAAGAGCAGTAACCAAACTTCTCACAAAATACCACCACCTTGAAAGCATCAAAAGCTTGTGGAGGCCCTTAGAGCTACCTCTGAAAATAGCAGCACTAAAAAAGCTGGAAGCTTGGCACCCTCCCCACCTCCAGTTGTGCAGAGCTCAACTTTCACATAAAATTCAAAGTGAAAAAACAGACTCAAAAAGTGAGCAGAAAACAATAAAAGAAATTGACCATAAAAAGCTACTTAAGTGGTAGGGAAGACAAAGATGTAAACTTTAAAAAAAGACAATAAAGTAAAAACAGCTATAAGTAAAGCCTCAAAAAAAATGCTAATTGAAGAGGAGGCCAGCAAGAATTTCTAGAAGAGTTAAAGAAAGAGATGAGTGGTAGAAGAAAAATTGAGAAAATAAATGAAAATTATGCAAGAAAATTCTGAAAAGTGAATTAATAGCTTCATAAGAGGCACAAATATATGGACAAATAACACTTTAAAAAAAACAAAATTAGCCTAATAAAAGAAACACAAAAATTCACTAGAGAAAATACCTTTTTAAAGAACAGAATAGACCAAATGGAAAAGTAGATACAAAAATTCACAGATAAAAACAACTCCATAAAAAGCAGAATTGGCTAAATAAAGTACAAAAGCTCACTGAAAAAAATAATTCCTTAAAAAATAAAAGCATATGGTCCCATGAGACTTCAAGAAATAATAAAACAAAGTCAAAAAATGAAAAAGCAGAAGAAAATGTGAAATATCTCCTTGAAAAAATAACTAGCTTAGAAAATAGAGGAGAAATGATTTAAGAATTATTGGACTACCTGAAAGCCATGATCAGAGACTAGATATCATATTTCAAGAAATTATAAAGGAAAACTGCCCCAATGTCTTATATCCAGAGTTAAAATAGAAATTGAAAGAATCCACCAAACCCCTCCTGAAAGAGATCCCAGAATGAAAATTCCCAGAAACATTATAGCTAAATTCCAAAGATCCCAGATGAAGGAAAAAAATATTGCAAACAGCCAGAAAGAAACAACTCAAATATTGTGAAGCCATAGTCAGGATCACACATGATTTAGTATCTTCCATGTTAAGGGAGGGAGAGTTTGTAATATGACATTCTGAAAGGACAAAGAAGTAGGAATACAATGAAGAATCATCCACCCAGCCAAACTGAGTATAATCCAGGGAGGAGGGAATGGGGGGGGGAGAGGTATTTAATGAAATAGAGGATTTCTAAGCATTCCTGATGAAAAGACTAGAGCTGTATAGAAAACATGACATGCAAACAGAAGACTCAAGCATAATAAAGTAAACATGAAAGAGCAATCATAAGGAACTAAATAAAATTAAACTGTTTATATTCCCATATGGAAAGATGATACATGTAACTCTTAAGAACTTTGTCATTATTCGAGCAATTAGAAGGCAGCTACATAGACAAAAGGCACAGGTATAAATCACTTATGTTGGGATGACTTTTTAAATGTAGGAATAAGAAAGAGGGATGCACTGGAAGAAGGGGAAAAGAGACAGAATGGAGAAAATTTTCTCACATTAAAGAGCATGCAAAGAAGAATTTTTACAATGAAGAGGATAAAAAGAGAGATGCTTTAATCTCACATAAGAATTGGTTCAAAAAGAGAAGAATATATATAGGAATTCTCAGTTGGGTGTAGAAATCTCTCAGGTCCTAATAAGAGGGGAAAAGAATAAAAGATGTGGGGAGGTGTGTGATAAAAGAGAAGATGGATTAAGGAAGGAATTGGTTAGAAACAAACTTCTGAGGAGAGACAGGATAAAAAAAAAGAGAAAGATAAACAGAAGAAAATGGAATGGAATGGAATATACAGTGATCATAATTATGAATACGAATGAGATGAGCTCATCCATAAAACAGAAGTGGATAGCAGAATAAATTAGAAACTAGAATCTACCATTATATTGTGTACAAGAGACATAAGTGAAACAGAAAGGTGCAGAGTTAAAATAAAGGAATCTTTTGTGCTTCAGCTAAAGTAAAAAAGGCAGGGGTAGCAATTATGATCTCAGATAAAATAAAAGCAAAAATAAACCTCTGTGTGTCTGTGTGTCTGTGTGTGTAGCTGGATCAAGTTTATAAAACTAAGAGCCATTCTACAATTAATAAAGGTGGGGGGAAAATGTTCTAAATCACTATTGTTTAGGGAAAGACAAATTTAAACAAATCCAAGGTACCATTTCATACCTATCAGAAATGGCAAATGCTGGAGGGAATGAGGTACATTAATAAATTTTTGATGGAGTAGTCCATCATAGTAGAACAATCTAGAGCTATGCTCAGAGGCCATAAAACTTTTTATATCCTTTGATCTGACCATATTTTACTAGGTTTGTACCCTAAATAGCTCAAAAAGGATTATATATACAAAAAATATTTTAAATAGTTTTGGTTTTTTGGTGTGTGTGTGGTGATAAAGAATTGGAACTTGAGGAGAGATTCTTCAACTGGGGAATGGCTAAACAAATTGTGGCATATGATTATAATGGAGTACTATTTGCTATAAGAAATTATGCAGGAGGGGGTAGCTAGATGGCTTAATGGATAGAGCACTTGCCCCAAAATCAGGAGTTTGTGAATTCAGATCCAACTTCACACACTTCATACTTACTAGCTAATAGTCACTTAGCCCTATTTGCCTAAAAAAAAAAAAAAAAAAAATGCAGGAGGTGGTTTTAGAAAAACATGATAAGACTCATCAACTGATGCAAAAGGAAGTGAGTTGTGCACAGTAATAGCAATGTTGTAGTGATGATCAAATATGAAAAACTTGACAACTCTGATCAATACAATGATCCAAGACAATTCCAAAAGACTCATGATGAAAAACGCTCTCAGAGAAAGATTTGCTGAATTCTGAGTACAAATTGAAGTGTCATTTTTTTTGCTGTTTTTTCTTTGTTTTGTGATATGAATATGAAAATATGCTTTGCATGATTTCATATATATAATCGATATCATCTTTTTTTTTTTTTGCCTTCTCACTGGGTAGAGGAGGAATAGGAGGCAGAGAGCGAAGGTATCTAAAACTCAAAATTTAAAAGAAACGAATGTTGAAATTTTTTTTTAAAGATTAGGATCAAGAAAGGATATTTTAAATCCACAAGTATTTTTAAATACTTTTATATGGTAGGTCCTGGGAATATAAGAACAAGAAAGTAACAATTCCTATTATCACTTGAGCTTTTTCTGTACACAGCAGGCATTTGGCAAATATTTGTTGAAACACATTGAGTTGGCGCGTGGACGACCTTGGTGCTAACTTTTTTTTAATCTCCAGAATCATTGTCCCAAACCAAACACGAGTGACCTTTGTGAACGAAGGCGTTGGGCGTGAGGCTCCTGGCTTGAAACACTTGGGAGCCTCGGGATTGATCACAAACTTCCTTTGTGCTCCGGCCTGGCTCCGTGTCTCAGGGCTGTGAATGTTTTTCTCCATAGGCCGTTAGTTTATCTTGGTCTCAAGATTTTTGCTCGCTTTGGAATCTGTGAGTTCCTAAACTGCTCCGAGTCAACGCTACGGTCTTGGTTGCAAATCATTGAAGCCAACTACCACGCATCCAACTCCTACCACAACTCAACGCACTCTGCAGATGTACTTCATGCCACTGCCTACTTCCTGTCTAAGGAAAGAGTCAAGGTAAGGCCCCCTAAGGGCTGGGAGCAACCATTAAGATGTGAAGGGAGGAGGGCCGGGGTGGCCAGGGCCCCAAGGGCTGGAGGAAGCTGTTGGAGGGAAAAGGTGAGTCATTGGAACCCGCCCTCCTGTCCTCAGGAGATGATGTCATAGTTTAGATGGATAAAGTCATTTATCCCTTCAAGTGGATAAAATGCTGGACCTTGAGCCAACACCTGGTTCAAGTTTAAATCCCTCTTTCTTGTTAGTTACTAGCCCTGTAACCTGAGCCTCAGGTGATTCTACCCATGAAGCACAGTGGGTAAAAAACCTGAGTTCAAATGTGGCCTCTGATGATTTCTAGCTGAGTGACTGCCAACAAGTCATTTCACCTGCTTGCCTGTTTCTTTAACTGTAAAATGGGGATGATAACCTAGCTGGGATGTGGTGATGAGCAAAGGAGATGATACTTATAAAAAGCACTCAGTATGCTTGGCAAATAGTAGGCACTAAATAAATGCTTTTTCCCCTTCTCCTCCTACTATATGCCCTCCACGGTACTAAGTCATGGAGCTACAAATATAAAAGGAAAGACAATTCTTGCCACAGAGAGCTTGCATTTTACTTAGGACGCAAAAAGACATTATTAGTAGATGATAGAGTGTTCCCATAGCTGGATTCTACATCTAGAAAATCATAACTCTATGATATATGGGTATATGAAATAAGAAGGTTGAAATAGTATCATCCAAATGCCCCTCCCAACTCTGACATTCTATGAAATAGTAAAAGTGGTCATAGTGGCTGTTATTGATTTCCTGATGGCTGAATGGTTTTTATTTTTCAGTAAAATTGTGTATTTTATAATCTGTATTTTAAATTTCTATCACTAACTTTTGTTTTCAGTTCACCTTCATTTTCAAATGCAGCTCTCCTTTCTTCCCTCCCCAGAGAGTCATCCTTTGTACCCAGATAATAAAAAAGAAAGAAGGGGGTGGGAAGTGAAGCAGTTTAACAAAACTAATCAACACATCACTGATTCTGACAGTTCACACTTGGTTGATTCAGTCTTTTTCTTTTATTTTCTTTTTTCCCCCTCTTGGTCCCTTGTGTTTTTAATTAAGAAGTAAGCTTTATTATTAACAATTAGTTCTTTTTATAACTTGCTTTCAACATTCAGAACCTGCAGCTGAGGAGGGATGCTAAAAGCATACAGAGGGAGGTAGGCAGGATCCAGACATCTGGGGGGAAGGGAGTATGTCTCAGCTCACCCGAATTGGTTGCTACAAGTAATACTCTTCAGTTTTTGGTGCAATGACAGACTTTTCCTAAATGTTTCTGCCCATTTAAATAGCCATCCATATTCACTTTGAAGGCCCAGTCTGCTGAAGAGGAAAAAGTCATTGCTTTTAATCTTTAATCAGGAATTCAAAACAAAAAAAAAGCTTCAGTGTCATTGCTTTCAGAATCAGACTTATTCTTCCTTCACCCCCAACCCCATGTGAATTTTTTAAAAATATATTTCTCTCTAAAGAAAACTGATCTTGGCAATGAGAGTTTTTTACTTCCTAGTTATACTTAAATGGCTTCACATTCAGATCATAGGTTCACAAAATGTTAGTATGGGAAGGAATCTTTGAGATCATATTAGGATCTTTAAGCTGAGAGATCTGAAAAAAAATTAAGCAACAGGAAAAGTATCCTATTTTTTTGCATGATTTCTATTATCCCACAAATGTTTTGTTTTGTTTGTTTGTTTGTTTGTTTGTTTGTTTTTCCTAAAAGCAGAGAGGAGGAATTCTGTGAACATGTGGATTTTGATATGACCACAACCATCTCTACTTGGCATCATGGGATCAGTCCTTGAGATGCTTGCCCATATTTATTGAAAATCTTATCCAGTTCCACAGTAAACAGTAGTTAGATTAATTGGAATTCCAGTCTTATCACATTAACCTACTATGACTCAGAGAAACACAGAAAGACTGCATTAAATGGGACATCAAGAAAGAGAGAGAAAGACAAGAAAATAGTTTTCGGGGGAATTCAGGAAGGTGTTGACATTTCAGATTTCCTTTCTTTTCCCATTGTCTGCTTTGGAGTTTCCAGTATCTTCCATTTGAAGACACCGCTTTGGGAGGTGGAAAGGGGGGAAGCAGAGGAAGTTGGATTGGAGAATTATTTGGGGAAAACATGTTTTTTAAATTTTCTTCTCAAAACAGGAACAGGAAAATACATAGATAAATATTGTGGTTTCATTCCATTTGCCTTCTTAGTATAGAAATAAAGACCTTGGTTCATAAGGAATTTTTCTAGCATTTCTATTTTTAGGATGGGAAAAAAAATAGGAATAGAAAATGTTAAGATGTAAAATATTGACTGCTGTGACCATTCCATTTGAGGCATGAGTTATACCTCCCCAGCCCTGTTCTAAGCTAGACCTTGAACTGACTTGAAATAATCAAGTCCTATGTGCGTGGGCCAGAACACCCTGGGAACTTTTATTTTACTTTGAGTTCCTATTCCAAAAAAGACCAAGATAATAAATGTGCTGAGACACAGAAGAAATCTAACTTCCTACCCAAGACTAATTTTCTTATCTTTGATACTAAATATTTCTTAGTATTATATACTTAATACTAGTATTTCTTAGTATTTCTGATAATGTAAAATGATACTCTGTTTTCTTTTTATATTGTGTCCATTGACCTGATCTAAATTGAAATTGGTCTGATTCATAAAGTGAAAGGCCTTCATTGAGAAGCCACTCACTAGCAATTGAGTATTCCATGTGTTCAGTGGGCAGAGAAGAGGAGGGATACTTTGATCTTGAACTATTGGCTTTTAATAAACAATTTGTCATATTAGTAGAATAAATTGACATAGTGGACTTGGAGTCAGGAAAATCTGCATTCAAATTCTACTTTGAAGTCTAACTACATGTGTGACCAAGGAAAGTTACCTCTCTGATTCTGTTTTCCATCTGTAAAATGGTCATAATAATTATAATACAAATCCCACAGAAGCTCAAATGAGATTATATATATATATATATAAAGAATTTTATATATTTTAAGTGCTCTATTAATGCCAATTAACTATTGTTGTTTATTGCTATCAAATCCCAGAAAATGCCAAGTCCTAGACAAGAAAAAACTTTTAAAAAATGTTTGTCACCTTTAATGCAGAATAAAAATTTTTTCTGAGTTCAATTTTCAAATTTTATATCCTCTTCTTAGAATTGTGGTCTCTTAGAACTGACCTGGACCTTAGAAATTATTTAGTCCATTCTTCCTCCAACTGCCGCTTTCCAGATGAGGAAGCTGAACTCTCCAAGCAATACAAAACTAATAAGATGTAGGGCCAGGACTAAACTAGAATCTCTAAGTCCATCATTCTTTTCACCAGATTTTAAATTCTTTAAAGTTATAGATGGGTGCTTATTGTCCCAAGGAAACATAACACCTAAAAGCCATTCAGAACTAAAGCCAACTGAAAACTATACCTTGGAACAGGTTGTCAAGAAAAAGAGCAGAGGGGTTTGATTTTTCCAGTTATGAAAGAAGCTTAGAGCAAATCGTGTTATCAATGAGATTTGAGCATCCTATTAAGTAGTAAAGATAGGAAGGATTACAATGGAGATAGAGGTTTTTTGGTTTTCTTTCCTCATCTTTGCTCCCAATTGAAACCTCAAATTAGTACAGCACATCCAAAGACTAATATTGTAACCTGTTTCATACCCCCCTCCTTCTCTGTCCAAAACTGAAAACATTTTGGATTGAGCCCCAAGATTTTATAAGAGCGGCTGTTAGCCTAGACATTACTCTGTATGAAAAAAATGCTGGACTGGATGCTTTTCTCACAATAAAGGGTCACTTTAGCTTAACACTGCAGGCTTAAAAGCTCAGGGAATCTTTTATAAATGAATAAGAAATAGTGGCTTTATTCCTGATTGCCTTCTATGAACTTATGGTCTGTTGTTCTTATGAAAAATGAATTCTTTCACCAAGAACTAAGGGGGAAAATGATATTTCTTGGCTGGTTTATTGATCCATCAAAGGCTAATAGTGTTAAAAAAAACCCTAAAGAACTTAATTTATAATAAATTCTTTACAACCTCAGGGAGAGAGCTGCCTCCATCAACTGAAGTTTCACTATGCCATTTAATTGTGAATGAAATGAATGAAAGATTTCTTAGTGTGTACCAACTGACTGCTTGCTGATGGAATGTCAGCTGGAATCTAGAGTGCTGAAAGGAGGCATAGATGCAAAGCTGATCCTTCCACATTTTTCTTCTTGTCAAGTTTGACTTGAAAGTTTAGATTTTGCTGTGTGGGAGTCAAATGGCAGATTCAGACTTATGGTTATAAGTTAGTCTGTTATTGCCCAGTGTTATTGCAGACATGGTTTATAATTGGGACTTGGAAACTTGGATTTTATTGTGTAGTGCTACATTTTTACAAGAAACCCCCAAATATATCCATCCTAAGAACATTGGTAATAATCTATTACATTTCTGTTGTCAAATTTCCTAAATAATTTCTTTAGCTATTCACCAATTGATTGACATCTGCTTCATTTCTAGTTCTTAAATACCACAAAAATTGGAGTACTAAACTAAAATGGCCAGTCATCTAGAGCAGTTTTCTTCTTGTAGATACCCATTCCTAAATCATCCCAAGCAGCCTACAGCAAGATTTTTTTTTGATTACTTAAAAATTTCTGATTTTTTTCTATAAGCATTTTCAAATATTTTCTCATTCCAGCAAGCTTTCCATTATAATAAAGAATAAAAAAAAAAATGGAAGGGGCAGGGGAAGGTGTTAAAGCAAAATTAACTAACGCATTGATCAAATTTCATGGTGAATGCAATGTCACATGTGCATAAATCTCCCACCTCTGTATTTTTCTTATATTTTTCTGGATCTAGTACTGATCATTCTAATGACACGACATTTAATTTCGGTTTTCATTCTTTCCATTTATTTACACTTTTAGTTATTGCTGTAGTTTTGTTGAGATTCAAGAAGAGACCCCGAGAAGTTGCGATCTTAAACCCCAGTGTCGAGAAGTGTCAAAAATATTTGCTTGAACTCATCTCCAAGTCAAGGCACAAAGTTTATTATAATTGTAACACCAATTGAAGTGGGCTAAGTTCCAAAAGGATTTAACAAAGAACATGGAGCAAGGAGACAAATTTATGCAGTTCTTCATGTCACTGATAAGCTAATTTTATGACCCAGAGATAGAGCTGAGGAGTGGTCTATTCATTATTGTCTCAGGAATTTGGTTATCAATAACCAGCAGACTATTTACCTGACAGCTATGTTTGTAGGACTATACTATAGTATTCCTCAGGCCAGAAGACTTTAGAATCAATGACAGACTGATGTTAGAACAAAAATGCTCTAAGGTCAGAGGACCTCATCACTGCTGTTTCCCCTAGAAGCTGTACCCCATCAGTTTGTCTTTTTGATTCTACTAACTTTGTATGCGTCTTTCCATGCTTCTCACTATTTGTCATGATTATAATTTTTATAGTCAATAATATTTCTTTACATCTTATTGCCACAATTCATTTAGCTACTCTACAGTTGATTGGAATATATGTGCTTTGTTTCTAATATTTCCTTAACACTCTCTGTCTCTGTTTTCTCTCTTGCACACACACACCCACACACCACTGATGTGACTATCTTGATTTCCTTGGAGTATATACCTCACACTGGGGACTTTAGTCAAAGGGCACAGATACTTTAATCACGAAATAACTTGATTTTTTAAATATCTTTTTTTCCTCAGCAAACTTTAGACCCAATTGATGAAGTTGCTGCCCTCATTGCTGCCACTGTCCATGATGTGGATCACCCTGGAAGAACAAACTCGTTTCTGTGCAATGCAGGGAGTGAGCTGGCAATTTTATATAATGATACTGCCGTGCTGGAGAGCCACCATGCAGCCCTAGCTTTCCAGCTCACTATCCGAGATGAAAAATGCAATATATTTAAAAACATGGAGAGGTAAAGCCCAAGTGTTAATTCATTCCATATCCTTTGGCTTTTTAAATGCTTATTGTATTTAATTGCTGGTGATATTGCCATTGTAGCTACAGTCAACAGCTTTTTCTATTCAATTGTGGAATTTTTAGGAGTTCCTTGAGGCTTCTCTATGCCTAGGAGTGATGTTTATAAGCCTAGATTTCTAATAAGAATCAGAAAAAATATGGAAAGAGGAATCTCACCTTGATTACCTTGCAACCCTAAATTCTTTTTTTTTTTTTTTTTTTTGCTTTTTGCTGAGGCAGTTGAGGTTAAATGACTTGCCCAGGGTCACACAGCTAGGAAGTGTTACGTGTCTGAGACCAGATTTGAACTCAGGTCCTCCTGACTTCAGGGCTGGTGCTCTGTCCACTCCACCACCTAGCTGCCCCACAACCCTAAATTCTTTTATCACATCAACTCAAGGTCTGCATTCTCAAGCAGTATAAATCCCTGAGGCATGTGAGACCTGTCAGAGGGGAAAATATTCTTCCCTGGCTGAATGCTTGGGTATGCATCCTTTCTGTGTTCCCTCTTGTGTGGAATAAACTTGAACTATTTGTCTTGCTAACTTGATGCTTGAAAGAGAAGTGAATATCCTTAGGAAAGAGGAATTAATCATATTCAGGGGTAACTAGGATAGAGAACTAGGCCTGGAGTCAGGAGGATGTGAGTTCAAATGTGACCTTAAGAGGGTTACTAGATGTGTGACCTTAGGCAAGTCATTTAACCCTGATTGCCTCAACCAAAAAAAAAAATCAATTAGATTAAGATATTTCCATAGAAACTTCTGGGAGAGACAAAGAAAAAGCTATAAAACAAGATTTCTTAAGCTGAGATCCATGAACCTGGTTATTGCTTTTTAAAAAATATTTTCATAATTATATTTTAATATAGCCCATTTCCTTTTCAATAAGTGTGTTATATTTCATGCATTTAAAAACATCATTCTGAAAAAGAGTCCCTCCATTGGCTTCCTTGGACTGCCAACAGGGCCCATGACACAAAAATATTTAAAATCTCCTCCTGTAGTGTCATTACTGAGAAGTCTTCTAAATTGAACCTAGAGTTGTGGTTCTGAGCCACAGATTATGTATAAATTTCAAGAAAAAAACATTTATAAAGATATCATCTTATACCATCAGAATATGGTTTGACTGACAGGATTACCCTTTGGATGTCTTCTACAAAATGCTATCTGTTTCTCATTTTTATGGATGAAACATTTTAAATGGAGCTAGAGTAAAAGGCAGTTTGCATGGGGGGTGAAGACAGCCTTGGCATCCGGAGGATAGTGGGTCTGAGTTCTGACTGTATGACAATGGCAAGTTTTTGAACCTCTCACTGCTGTAGGCCTGAGGTGGGAAACCTTTTTTTTTCTTCTGAGGGACATTTGGATTATTTATAATATCTTTCACTGGCCACACAAAATTATCAACTTACAGAACTCAAGCAGTGGGAGGTGATTGTACCTAAGAGAAATTGTTTTAGCAGCTCTTATATATGGCATCCCTGCTCTAGACAACTTCCTAAACCTAAAAATTACAGAAAAATTATCACTCTGAATTCATAGAGAAAGTCTCTTCATTAGAAATTACTGCAATGGAATTACAGATATGAATGAAAATTTTTTTTTCTACCGTCAGAAACTAGGTGGGGAAGAGTGATCGATCTCCTGAACCAATGTAGAAAAAAGAGAGAATATGCAGAAAGCAAAAGAAGATAGCTAGGTAGCTCAGTGAATAGAATGCTCAGTTCTATTGTCAGAGAGATCTGAATTCAAATTTGACCTCAAATACTTACTAGCTGAGTCACCTTCAGCAAGTCACTGGCTTCTGTTTGTCTTGGTCCATTGGAGAAGGAAATGGCTAACCACTCCAACATCCTTTGCCAAGGAAACCCCATGGGCAGTATTGCTGTGCTCCACAGGGTCACAAAGAATAGAACATGACTGGATAACTAAATAAGAACAATTTCAGAACCCAAGAACTTTCCTTGGAGCAATAAAATTGAGAACAGAAATCCCTGTCACTCTCCAGAAAAATACTCATCCCACCTACTTCCAAGATTGAAACAAATAAATGGTTTCAGTTTCAATTAAAGAAGTGATGTCATTGCAGTGAGAGCAGCATGGTACTTAGAATTGGGGAGATCCAGATATTTGGAATATTTTGTACAGTTTTGGGTGTTCCTGTTTAGGAGGGATACAGATAAGCTAAAGAATGCCTGCAGAAGAGTGATGAAGATGGTGAAAGACTTGGATGTGGTGTCCAGTGAGGATCAGCTGAGGGAACTGAGAGTATTTAGTTTTGGTTGGGAAGTTTTAGTCGGGAAATGACAACATCTTCAAGTATTTGAAAGAATCTTCCATAGAAAAGGAATTATTGGACTTGTTCAGCATGGTCTTAAAGATAAAACTAGGAACAATGGAAGAATTAACAGAGGCAAATATAGGTTTACTAAAAGGAAAAATTTCCTAATGACCTGGGCAACCTCATGATGTGAGAGGTTGCTTCTATCAGTGGTGGACTTCCCTAGGATCGGAGGCCTTTCATCAAAGACTGGATAGTGACACGATGGGTAGGAATTCTTGGTGAATTTCTAAGCTAGATCAAATCTTAAACTTTGATTTGCAACCCTATATGGGGTTCTCTAGTAACTGAATGTGGAATTTGTGAAAGTATTATCAGTAAATTATTTGTTTGATTTGTATATCCATTTTATATAACTCAGAGTTGTGTAAAAATTTCTCAGGTGAAAAGGGGTTGTAAGAGGAAAAAGTTTAAGAAGTCCTCTCCTAGATGACTCCTGAGATTCTGCCATTCTTTTAATATTCTCTGCTACCAGGTGATTCCCTTTTGGAATTATAGCCAACTTCCTTAGGTATTTTAATGTGTCAAAGTACTTCCATCTTTGTTCTGTTCTTGACAACTGCTGACTCCAACCAGTTTCTATATACTTACTGCAATTTTTAAAGAGGTATTTAATCTCTGCCATGCATTTCCTTACTTTTCCTTACACAACAGTTTTCCTGATGCCTTCAGTTTTTATATCCCTATCATTTTTGGACATATTCTCCACTCCTAGCTACCACCATTATAATAAAAAAAAATTGAACATTTTCTCTTTAACAAAAGAAAGTTAAAAAAAAAAGAGTGCTCTTATCTGACAATGCTGTTAAGAACCTGCCCCAGAATGCCTTGACATCTCTTCTGAGAAGAGAACTCTATTTCATTATCTTTTCGTCTAAGAACAGAGTTTGGCTTTCTTCAAGTGACTTTTTCATTTCATACTTACTAGCTGTGTGACTTGGTTTTTTTTTTTTAATCCTGTGGGTAGTTTCCTCATCTGTAAAATGTAAAATCTATAAAATGCAGGAGGTAATGGCAAACCACTTCAGTATCTTTGGCATGAAAACCACAAATGGAGTCACAAAGAATCAAATATAACTGAAAAATGACTGCATGACAATATTCCATCCATCCTTCCAATGCATCCACATGCCTTAATTCCCCAATCAATAAACCCCTACTTTGGATTGTTTATTTGTTGTTGTTGTTGTTTTATTTTTTAGCTCTTTACTGCCTCAAGAAGAACCACTATGAAATATTTTTACATATTCAGGACCTTTGCTTCAATTTTTCATCTCCTTGGGGCATATATTCAGTAATGGGATTACAAGGTCAAAAAGGGTCTGAACTGTGTAGTCACTTTTCATGTATAATCTCAAATTGTTATTCAGTGTGCTTATCTCTCCCCTTCTACTTCTCATCTCTGATATTTAAACTGTTGGCACAGTGGGCATACACAACACAGATCATGTTCTTTCTTTCAGAGGCATTTGCCCTTTCCCTATCAATGATTATTAGTGGAATTTCATTTGTCATTTTAAACAGGAATGAATATCGGACACTTCGTCAAGCCATCATTGACATGGTCTTAGCAACAGAAATGACCAAGCACTTTGAGCATGTCAACAAATTTGTCAACAGCATCAACAAGCCTTTGGCAACACTAGAAGAAAATGGGGTAAGTGAGGCCTGCCCCATAAAAGGCAAAACAATATCAGATCAGCCTGTATTCCAACATCATTATGCTTAACCATGTCATTGTGATAACTCAACTAGGAAGACTTGAAAAAGAGAATTTAATTCAACAAACATTTATTAAGCTTCTACTACTACATGCAAAGTACCTGCTAGGCATGGGGACTTACCAAGACAGAAAACAGCACCTCTACAACCTACAGGGAGTTGAGGTATTACTGTGAGGAGGAGACACTTACACAAGTGTAGAATGTGACAAGCAAAGGATATCTTAGGAAATTTTACTGATGAGAACAACACTTTAAGAAGGAGGTGAGTGTAGGTTCAAGAAAGAAACCTGAAGGCATTTTTTCTCAGAAACCTCTATTTCTGAGGAAGCTCTTTTGTAAAATTTAAAGGACTATGATAATATAAGAAAGGGATTATATCTAAAGAAATGTATATCCTTCAAGTTTATGAGAGAAAGAAGTTCCTTGTGGTTTATTCCAGTACTCTAAAAAAAAATACCAAATACAGAAGAATGCCTTAGATCTCATCTAAATCTTTTTTATATTAATTAGTAGTGGATGTAGGATCTTCTCCCACAGGATGCCATTAAATGTGTTTTTCTAAGTTGACAATGTCATCAGTAACTTACTCAGTGAAGAAGAAAATCTGAATATGCCATAGGGTTTTATAGCCCATTTTTTGCTAGTTTCTTGATAAGAATGCCACATAGGTTCAAATAAGAATCCTGACTGTTTTCTTACTCATTTCTTACATATTCTTTATCTAGATTGTCTATCACTAAAACAAAATTTCTTACCAAAGTTAGACTTTTGAAAAGATCTTAGAGCTCCCATGGTTCTCTATTATCTCTAGAATCAAAACCAAATTCCTCAGTTAGGTATTTAAAGACCTTCACAATCTGATTCCAACCTTCCTTTCCAGCTTCCTTATATGTTATTCCTATACATGCTTTCTACAGTTCAGCAAATGGATTACTTGCTTTTTTCCCACATCATATTTCATTTCTCATCTTTGAGAGAGGTTGCTGATAGCAACAATGGGCTCCCTTCTCACCTTCATCTCTGAGAAGCTCAGCTCAAGTATTACCTATATGAATCCTTTCTCTTTTCCCGGCTCCTTGTATCTCTCCACTCTTGAGCTATTGCCTTGCCCAATACCAAATTAACTTTTTAGCTTTTTACTACCTCAAGAACCACCACAATGAAATATTTTTGCACATTCTGGACTTTAGCTTTAATTTTTCATCTTCTTGGGGCATATATTCAGTTATGGGATTACAAAGTCAAAAAGGGTCTGAACTGTGTAGTCACTTTTCTGTATAATCACACCCTGTATTTGTTTTGACTCTGTGTGTGTGTATTATATTACAGGTGTCAGAGGCCAAACTCCTCAATCTTCCTAAATCAACATTCCTTCAATCCATATATGAATATACAAGCATATATGACCCATCTGCCATATAAAGGCATTGTGTTTTTCAAAGACAAAATTAAAAAAAAAAACATCCTTGCTTTTAGGAAGTTAATTGCATTGTACTGGAGAATACAAAACACACAAATAGATAAACATAAATTACTTTGAGGAGGGAGAGAGCTCTTGCTAACATTTAAAGGTATTAGGGAAAGACGTCTCATAAGATATGTTACTGGAATTGACCTTTCAAGTCAACTGAGCAGTTTGAGAAGTAAAGGTGAGAAAAAAATGCATTCCAGACATGGGGGACAGCTCAGTCAAAGACCCAGAGGAAAGAGATGAAAACTTTTCATTTAGAGAAAATTAAATAGGACAGTTTGGCTACAAGTGAAATAAGGGAGTAAAGTGAAATAAGCCTAGAAAGGGAAGCTGGGGCTAGCTTGCAAAAGGCGTTAAGCCCTAATCTGAGTTTATATTTTTTCCAAGAGGCAATGAAAAGCCATTAAAGATTTTTGAGCTGAGGAGTGACCTTTTTTTGGTAACTGTGGAAGATGGCTAGATTAGGGAAGAGAACCACCAATCAGGAGACTCTGGGGATCTGAACTAGAGTAGAGGTTATGTGACTAGAGACAGACACCCATTCCTTTCACATTTTCCTATTTCTGTTAATGACAGCACCACTTTACCAGTCACTCAGGACTGAAACTTTTAAATCATTTGGGATTCCAAATTCCTTTTCATGTCTTCTTTGCAATCTGTCTCTGACATCAAGAAAGTTTCTTCCTTCATACTATTTCCTAGATTCATTCTTTTCTCTCTGTCCTATTTACTATCTACCTAATCGAGATTCTTATCATGCCATATCTGAACTACAATCATAACTCTCTAATGATTGAGTTATTGACCTTTGCTCTCTTTCCTTTCCATTCTGCCTGCACACTGACAATCAAGTTAGTCCCTGATTGAGGAAGTGACCTAAAATGAATCCTTCAGATCAAATTAAAACACATTATCCTGACACTCATGCATGGCCTTCACTATCTATCTGATTTTATCTTTAGCCTACATTAATGTTCCCCGTAGTTGACTAAAGAAATTAGTTAACCTACCAATCCTTTCTTCTTATTATTTTTTAATTTATTTTTTTGCTGTGGCAATTGGGGTTAAGTGACTTGCCCAGGGTCACACAGCTAGGAAGTTTAAATGTCTGAGACCAGATTTGAACTCAGGTCCTCCTGACTTCAGGGTTGGTGTTCTCTCCACGGCACCACCTAACTGCCCCCCTTTCTTTTCATTTTTAAAAACTTTTGATGTCTTTTACTAATCTTAATAATTAATATATTATCAGATAAACTGTATTTCCTAATATGACCCTCCCCATTTTCTACTCAGAGAAACATTCCTTTTTAATAAAGAACAAAAAAGAAAGGAAAAAGCAATTCAGCAAAGCTAACTAACACAGGAACTAAGTCCAATGATATATGTGGCGTTCCACAGCAATAGACTCCAAATAACCTCTGCAACTAAGGGAGCCTCCTTTCTTATTTTACAGATAAAGAAAATAAAAAGCTAAGTGATCTCTCAAGGGCATATAGTCCATGACAAGCCCAGGACTAAAACCTGCATTTCTTCTGGCTGCCAATCAGTTTCTCTTTTCACCATATCACATTGCCTCATAAGCCCTCTTAGTCTTCCAATCTTTCAGGGAGCATCTTGAGATTTTATATAAATTTAGATATAGATATAATGTACACATATATAGTAGCAGAGGTAGCAAGCACTTAATATGTAAAATCATATCTCCATGTTCTGATTGATCTGTGAATGACACACAAGAAGTTTCATATTTTACAGTGGTATTTTACCTCCCCTCCTACCTTAGCATCTCTGACCTCAACTCCCTTCCCAAACCTTTGCTTATATAAAAACTGGTATCTGCTATACAGTTCTTATTATATCTGAGACCTGTTAAACTCTATTAGTTTCCATTGATAGGATGTTTATATCAAAATTCCAGCTTCATGTACAAAGCTTTAAATTTCAACAAATATTTATTACACTTATCATTTGATACATGAGGAGGAGACCTTTGCTAGGTTCTGAACAATATGCAAAGTATAGATAAGATAAGATAAGATAAGAGCTAAAAAAATTAGTAGGGAGATAGGACAAGACTAACTGGCTTCTAAGATCCTTTCCATTGAAAATCTGAAATACATCTATGATACCTAGTCAGCCAATAACATTTATTAAGCATCTCCCATGTGCCAGGCAGTATGTTAAATATTGGAGATACAAAGAAAGGCAAAAACCACTTCCTGCTCACACACTGCATACTGGGGAAGATGCCTTGCAAACCACTTGTACAAACTAGGGATGTAATAGGATAAACTGGAGGGTGGTCTCAGAGAGAATGCAGTAAGTTTAAGGAATCTGGGAAAGGCTTCTTGCAGAAAGTAGTATTTTAGCTGAGATTGGAAGGAAACCAGAGAAGCTACACATAGGAAGAGTTATAGGCATAGATGACAGTCAGTGCAAATGCTTAGAGTCTGGAGATGGACTGTGTGCAAGGAACAGCAAGGACATAAGTGTCAATGGATCACAGAGGACATGGAGGAGAATAAAATATAAGAAGACTGAGAAGGTAGGAGAGGGCCAAGCTATGAAGGGCTTTTAAAACTTTCCATCTGAAAAATGTGTAAGTACAACATGGTATGATGGAAAAGGTATACTGTACTAAGAATAGGAGGACCTGAATTCTACTATCACTGTACCATTTACTAGCTTCCTAACCTTGGTAAATCACTTGGCATCTCTGAGTTTTAGTTTCCTAATCTGTAAAATAGGAATAATGATTCAATTCATAGGGATCTTATGAGAAAGTCACTTTATAAAACTCAGAGCACACTATAAATATGAGTTATTGAAAGGGGAGAGGGAAAGTAAGAGGGACAAATGGAAGTCATAAAATTAAATATTTTATTTAAATTTTATGAATTTTAAATAAGAGCAGAAGAATTGTACTACGTTACAATCAGAAAAGGAAATCTCATTTTTGACTTGGGGATGAGATGGGGACATGACATTATTAAGTAAAAGGAGAAGGTAAATAATATGGCTTTCTTTCTCTATTGAATTCAGGAAAGAGGAAACAAAGCTTCATTAATTCATTTAATCAGTAAACATTTATTAAGCATCTACTATGTGCTAAGCACTGTGTTATTTGTGCATACCTCTGTAAGAGGCTCAGAAGTTCATAGATTTAGAGCTGGGAGGGACCTTAGAGAGTTCATATAGTATATTCCTACCCCCTTTTTCAGATGAAGAGGCTAAGATCCCAAGAAATTAAGGATTGACTATAAATTCTGCCTTTTTCCACTGTATCGTACTGCCTCTCTATGGAGACAGATCCCAAAGAAGCAAAAAGCAGGCATGGATCACTACATTAACATGATTAAAAATGGAACTTTTCCCTTTGAAACAGACTGCTGGCAATGAAAATTGAAAGTGACAACACAGACTGACAGAGAAGTTGGCCTGACAACAGCAAACATTTGAACAATTCCAGACATACTTGTCAAATGTGAACATCATTTCATTCACTCATGGCCTTCAAAAAGACAGGTTGTCTTTCCCTAAATAACTAGCCCTGCTTTTAGAAGTAGTAACACAAGAACAATTCATGAATTTGTTCATTTATCCTAGAGAAGGTTAAAATTAAGAGAATGGTGGTGATGTAATCATTAACTATAACTATTTGAAAGACTGCCATGTGGAACAGGAGCCAGACTAACTCCATGTCACCCCAGAGACACCTAATACCTATAATTGGGAGTTATAGACAGGAAAATTTCAGCTTAGTATAAGAAACATCTTTATAGTTGTTATTAGGGTTGTCCAACAATAAATCCATTAAATGAATCCATGAATTTTTCAACATTGGTGATATTCCCATAATCCAATGAATCTGCAGTCTCATCAAATATGGGCATTGCTTCAGTACTATGAATTATAATCCTGCTGTACCTGTTCATTCTCTTCTATTCTTTTCTATCTATATTCATGTTCTACCATAAATTCACCATAGGAGATCCATTATGGATTGAGGGCCTTTCTGGCATTCTCTTGACATTATCAGAATATCAATGACATATGTAGACTGTCTATCCTTTATCCTTCACTCTTTCCACATGAATGGCCAATATTATTTTTCATTCATACATTTCTTTGATGACATCCTTTGCAGCACCCCCTCCCTGTGACATCTGGGAGTCATATATGGCAGCCTCCTCTCATCCGCCATTTGCCTCTTCACTGCTTTCTGGGTAATTCGAAACTTCAGTTGTTTGGATGCTGTAGTGTTGTAATGTCAGCTTAATTTCCAGTGTGATTTAATTTGTTGGGGATGTTCTTCAGAGTATTCATGATTGAATTTAGTGTTTGATTTGATGGTCTTTGAGGTCCCTTCTAGCTCTTAGAGTCTCTCATTCTGATTATTGTTTCTCCACACACATTCATCATCTTATCTTCTGTATCCTCTTTTAGGTTCATCTCAATTTCAACCTGCTCTATCTCTAGGATAGTAGCCTTTCTATGACTTGTGTCACTTCAAACTCATCTTTCTCTGTAAATAGGCTCCTCTTCCAAACTTTCCACTATCTCTTTCTTTATTCAAACTTTCAGGGAGCTTTTTAGAGGAAATCTAAAAGTAATATATGATGTTCCTTCTTCTCCTGAAGCCCATCTTTTTGTTTCTTCCTTTAAAATGTTTGTTAAATTCATCTTATTGAAATCAGTAAGTTTCCTATTATCACTTTAGCACATCTCCTTATCACCCAAAATTTATTGCAAAATCCATTTAACTGTCTGCCTTTGTAAGAGAGACTTTAGTCTTTCACATAAAAGTCATCCTAATACTTACCAGCCTCATCTTCCTTGCAAAACATTTTCACCATAGCATTCTTAAGAAACCTACATCAGCTCTTTAATGATTACCATAGAATCACATAAATATAAAAATATAACACTTACAGGAGACATTAGGGAATCATCTAGTGAGATTCTCTCATTTTACAATCAATAAGCAAAGACCCAGAAAATTTAAATTACTTGCCCCATGTCATCTAACACATTTAATAGGAAGACTGGACTGATCATAAGATAAGAGATTATCTATCTAATCCAACTCCTTCATTTTACTAATGAGGAAACTGAAGCCTGAGGAAGTACAGCAATTTATACCAGCTCATACAGATGGTAAAGGGAGAATTTGAACTCAGGCCTCTGATTGCAAAGCCATTGTGGCTATCCACTGTGTCTGTTTTATTAGCATGTTTCAAGGCCATGTTTGCAATATGTCTGACCTTTTTTCTCTGGTTAACATAAAATTTGAACCTTTTTACTCCATATTCAGCACATATGCTTCAGATACGGTGCCTTAGTGACAAGCCAATTTCTTTTTAAAATTAAATAGATTCCTGCATTGGTGGTATCCTGAAAATGTCTCACATTCTGTTCCTAAGATCCATCATCTCCATTAGGAGGGGGATGGCAAACTTCATGAACTGAACCTTTAGAATTATAGTTGGTCATTTCATTGTTTAGAGTTCATCTTTCATTTATCTTTATAGTATTATTGTTACTGTATAAAAAGACAGGTGCATTTCAGTGGAGTGTAGGTGAGTCACAAGCCTAAGATAGGCTTCCTTATGTTTTTCTCTTAAAGATAACAAAATCAACAAAGCAGCATGACTTGCTTTCCTTCATTTTCCTTCTTTCTCCTTTCATCTTCTTACTATACTATCTGAGCTCTTCCCTACTTCCCGTTGCCCCTCTTATTCCATGTATCTATTTGCTGCTGAAACTGTTATTCACTAAAATATATTCATTGTTAATTTTAAAACAATTTTAGCATAAATGCTGTCTTATCCTATTACATCTTGGGGAACTCCTAGTGTAGGAACTCCCTCCAACAATGCAGACTAAAATCTGTTTATGATTTAGTAGATAAGTCCAAGGGAATTGTCTGAGGTCAAATGGCTTGTCCAGGGTTATACACGTGTCAGAAGCAGATCTGAACCCAGGTCTTTTTGATTTCAATTCTAAGGATCTATGCACTGAACCACATTGTATGGTCAGCCCATGGGTGGCATTTGATAGGTGGTGGTATAGGAAGAAGGCAGCTGACTAAATGGTACTTATCAGTGACTAGATGTCCATGGCTAAGCCCAGCTCTAGTAAGAACAAGGAGTTAAACACTTACTGAATTCTTGCTGTAGGCCAGGCACTGTGCTAAACACTGGGGATATCTTCCCTCAGAGAGCTCACAATCTAATGGGAGATGACAACACAAAAAAAAGGAGTTGAAAGTGGAGTTTTACATCAGGTGGGAGATTATGTGAATGTGAATTTTTAATAGAGCTGATTTCATCTTGCAGAATAATGAGTTTCTAAAACTCAAGAAATCTAGGGAAGTAGCTAGGAAATGATGAGGTGAATGCTCTAGGTCACCTCTTTAAATGCTTAAGGATCAGGGAGGACTTGTCTGATATCCACTCTCACCCTTTCTAGTCAGGGAGGAAAAGAGCTCCAGGGGCAGGGGTGCTGAGGAGGCATCAGTTTTGAGTTGATCTTATCTCACACAATGATAAGTTTCTGGAGATTAATTCAGTCAGCTAGAATATGATGAGATGAACACTCTGGCTGCCCTCTGTAGTGAAGGCTACTCTAACGACAGAACTTTAAAAATCAGTTTAATACCACATACAAGTAAACTGAGGCTTAGGACTTACAATTCACCTGAAGCAAGTAGATAATTTGGTATTTTTAAAAGAAATACAAAATGATCAACTTAACCATTATTCAACAAATCCACCATGTACTTCAGTACCATATTAAGAGACAAAATGACATAATGAAAGATATGGATAAAAAAGAAAAGAGAGATTGACGACAGAGGAGTGGGAGAGGGAGATAGGAAGAGGTTAATTTACCAACCAGCCTCTTTGCTCCTCATAGACCCATCTCCCTCAATAGTAACTCTCCATAGTAACTAGTCGGGAAAATCTGGATTTAAATCCTACTTTCAACACTAACAGCTGATACTATTCACTTAACCTCTCCACGCCTGTTTCCTTGATCTACCAAATGAGGATAATAGTACTTAAATCACAAGGCGTTTTTGAGACTTAAATAAAGAACTATACGTAAAGCCTTTTGCCAAATCTTAAGAATCATATGCCAGTTGTTTTTATTTATTATTCTGGACCTCAATTTCCTCATCTGTATAATGAAAGGTATAGAACATATGATATCCCCTTTCAGCTTTAATATTGCAGATTTTTGGAAACATTTTTTAGGTCTTTGTATTTCTATGAATAATGTAGGGTCTTACAAATAATAGGTCCTGAATAAATGTTTGTTGAATTATATTCCTCCCTTGCATTACCAAGAAAACAGGCTGATTACTCACTACTCTTGTCTTAGTGGTTAAGGATGATGTGCTCAAGTAATTGAATTCTTAATGGCAGCAGACACAACTATGCTTCTTTTGTACTTGCTCATCTCCCAGGCCAACAATGGTGATGGAGAATTAGTCAAAAGTGTGCTCACATCTCCAGAGAATCGAATTCTTATCAAACGGATGCTGATCAAGTGTGCTGATGTGTCCAATCCCTGCCGTCCCCTAGAGCAGTGCATTGAGTGGGCTGGGCGCATCTCGGAGGAGTACTTTGCACAGGTAAGAAAAGAAGCTATAAAACTCTATTCCTTAGACTTTAACCAGAGCTTGTCTTTAGAATATAATATGAACGCCTATTAGGTTTTTTAAATCTCCCTATCTTCCTAGTATATGACTCCCTCTTCTACACTTTGTGATCTGGTCAGACTAGTGTCCTCTCTGTCCCTCTCATGTGACTTTCCATCTTCCATCTCTGGTCCTCATGCCTGGAATGGACCCCCTCCTCTTATCTTCCTTATAGAATCCCTCTCTTCCCTCAAAATGCAGCTTAAGCCAATAGGCATCTCAGACTCAATAGACCCAAAACAGACTTGATTATCTTTACCCCAAACTCTCACCTCTTCTAAATGGCTGGCTCACTGTTGGAAATGTGACCACCCATCCACTTATTAAAGTCTACAAACTGTCATCCAGGACTCCTCACTGTCACCCCCCCACTTCCAATCCACTGATAAATCTTAGCATTTCTAACTTCATAGCATTTTCCATAAATCCCCTTCTCTGTATTCACACAGCCACTACCTTACAAAAGATCCTTATCATCTCTCACTTGAACTGTGGTAATGGCCTTCTAATGGATCTCCTTGACTCAAATCTATCCATACTCCAATCCATTTTCTACTCAGCTGCCATGGTACCTTTTTTAATACTCTCCTCCCTCATCACTTCCATCTCCCCCATCCCTCCATATACACTCACATACACACACTCAGTAAACTTACCTTCAGGATAAAATATAACCTCTCCTGTTTTACACTCAAAGCTCTACAACAATCTGGCTCCTTCTTATCTTCTTTTATTCATACACTTGATCCCTTTCCAGGCATTCTACCAACTAGCTCCCCTCATCCATTTGTTATTCCTCTAGCATGAAACTACATCTCCTGTCCTGTCCCTTTGTCCTCGACAGCTCCCGTGCTTGAAATGCTCTACCCCTTCACTTCTGCACCTTTGCTTTCCTGGCTTCCTTTGAGATTTAGTTCAAATTCTCAATTTCTGCCAATCCTAATCCCCCCTAAAAGCTAATACTTTCCTTCTTGGAGTGTTTTCCATCTATTCTGTTTATGTCTTGTTACATAACTAATTTTTAATATGCTGTCTCCTCCATTTGGATGGAAACTTCTTGAAGGCCTTTCTTTGTATCCCGAGAATTTAACACAGTGCATTGCACATAATAAGCACTTAAATGCTGATTGACTGACTGACCTACATTAAGCTTTTGCTCATCCCCTCAACAGCCTGTGTTTTTCCTCTCAAACTTCCTTACATTCAACTAATTTGTATTTAGTATATTTATATGTATATTTATTCGGCAGAACCCCTTATTTGTTTTTGTCTCTCTCATTAAATATAAACTTTTTGCCAATAAGAATGAATAGTTTTGTGTTTGTATATCTCCAGTACCCTACATAGTGCCTGACACATAGTAGGAACTTAATACTTGTTGATTGTTTATTGGATTTGTCTTTAAATCAGTCCAGTGTAGTATTAACTGGTTATACTCCTGAAGCAAACTGCTAGAGAGCAACTCAATAACTCACTGGTTTTGACAAATTTTGAATGGATGAATTTTTTATATTATGGATGAATGAAAAGCATTTATTAAATACATTTAAATTCCTCTCCTGAAAGAACTTTTATTCTACTAAGGAAGACAACGCACATAGGGGAGTGTTGACTACACAAGGGAATTTTGGTCATAAAGGATGGTGAATGAAGTCATTTGGTAACTAATTAACATGCCTTTTCCAGAAACAGAAATAGAAATATTGATTTGAATTCTCAAGAGGTGGAAGAAAGAAAGGAGCAAGGAATGGGAGATTTATATGGTGGCATCGCAGAAATATGATTAGAGGAGAGTGTGATGTTTCTGGGGTAACTTAGACATGGTCAGCTTTTATCAATCAGGAGTATAGTATTCTAAGACAGTAGCTGGGGTGCCAGATAGGAATGGGAGAATAGAATGAAGTATCATGGCAGAAAATAAAGAAGGAGGAAAATAGATAAAATTTTAGATAAAGTTGAATCACACTAGAAAAAATACTGGATCAAAGCAGAACTTAGATGCTTAATATACAAGTATTTCAGTCCTACTAAAGTTTTCTTTCTTTTTTTTTTGGATGAATATAGAATTCTATTTTCTTTTTTTTCTTTTTTTTAAATTTTATTTTATTTGCAAAACATATGTGTGGGTAATTTTTCAACATTAACCCTTACATAGCTTTCTGTTACAGATTTTCCCCCGAAATTCCCCACCCCTCCCCTAGATGGCAGGATATCCACTACGTGTTGATTATGTTAAAATATTTGGCAAATAGAATATATGTATACATTATTTCCAAACTTATCATTGTTGCACAAGAAAAATCTTATCTAAACAGAAGACATATCAGATAAAGGAAACACAATGTAAGCAAACATCAATCAAAAGTATGAGAATGTTATGTTGTGGTCCACATTTCACATCCCTCTCTCTGGGTGTATATGGTTTTCTTCAGTGAACAGTTGGAAGTGGTTTGAAACATTTCATTGTTGCAGAGAGCCATGTCCATCAGAATTGATCGTCATATAGTATTGTTGTTGCCATGTATAATGATCTCCTGGTTCTGCTCATTTCACTCAGCATCAGTTCATGCAAGTCTCTCCAGGCCTCTCTGAAATCGTCCTGCTGGTCATTTCTTACAGAACAATAATATTCCATAATATTCATATACCATAATTTGTTCAGCCATTCTCCAATTGATGGGCTTCCACTCAGTTTCCAGTTTCTAGCCACTAAAAAAGGGCTGCCACAAACATTCTTGTACATGTGGGGCCCTTTCCTTCCTTTATGATTTCTTTAGGATATAAGCCCAATAGAAATGCTGCTGGGCCAAAGGGTATGCACAGTTTGATAATTTTTTGAGCATAGCTCCAAATTGCTCTTCAGAATGGCTGTATCCGTTCACAGCTCCACCAACAATGCATCAGTGTCCCAGCCCTCCCTCATCCCCTCCAACATTCATCATTAATTTTTCCTGTCATTTTAGCCAATCTGACAGGTGTGTAGTGGTACCTCACGGTTGTCTTGATTTGCATTTCTCTGATCAATAGTGATTTGGAGCACCTTTTCATATGACTAGAAATAGTTTTAATTTCATCCTCTGAAAATTGTCTGTGCATATCCTTTGACCATTTATTGATTGGAGAATGGCTTGAATTTTTATAAATATGAGACAATTCTCTATATATTTTAGAGATGAGACCTTTATCAGAACCCTTAAATGTAAAGATGATTTCCCAATTCATTCCTCCCTCCTAATCTTGACTGCATTGGTTTTGTTTGTACAAAAACTTTTTAACTTAATATAGTCAAAGTTATCTATCTGGTTTTCAATTAAGAGTTCCAGTTCTTCTTTGGACATAAATTTATTCCATCTCCATAGGTCTGAGAGGTAAACTATATTACATTCTTCTAATTTACTTATAGTATCGCTCTTTATATCCAGATCATGAACCCATTTAGATCTTATCTTTGTATGTGGTGTTAGATGTGGGTCAAGCCCTAATTTCTTCCACACTAGTTTCCAATTTTCCCAGCAGTTTTTGTCAAATAGTGAGTACTTATCCCAGAAGCTGGGGTCTTTGGGTTTATCAAAGACTAAATTGCCATAGTTATTGCCTAGTTTGTCTTGTGATTCTATCCTATTCCACTGATCGACTACTCTATTTCTTAGCCAGTACCAAATGGTTTTGATGACGGCTGCTTTGTAATATAGTTTTAGATCTGGTCCAGCAAGTCCACCATCATCAGCCTTTTTTTTTCATTAATCCCCTTGAAATCCTTGACCTTTTGTTCTTCCAAATGAACTTTGCTACTATTTTTTTCTAGATCTGGAAGATAATTTCTTGGGAGTTTGACTGGTATGGCACTAAATAAGTAAATTAGTTTGGGTAGTATTGTCATTTTTATTATATTTGCTCAGCCTACCCATGAGCATTTTAAGTTTTTCCAATTGACTAGGTCTGATTTTATTTGTGTGGAGAGTGTTTTGTAGTTTAGTTCATATAGTTCCTGACTTTCCCTTGGCAGATAAATTCCCAAATATTTTATACTATCAACAGTTATTTTGAATGGAATTTCTTTTTGTATCTCTTGCTGCTGAACTTTATTGGTAATATATAAGAATGCTGATGATTTATGTGAATTTATTTTGTATCCTGCAACTTTGCTAAAGTTTTGAATTGTTTCTAGTAGTTTTTTTTGTTTTTTGGTTTTTTGTTAATACTTTTTATTTGCAAAACATATGTATGGGTAATTCCTAAACATTAACCCTTACAAAGCTTTCTGTTACAAATTTTCCCCCCTACTCCCCACCCCTCCCCTAGATGGCAGGATATCCATTACATGATAATTGTGTTAGAATACTTAAGAAATCGAATATATGTATAGTTATTGCATCATTTTTTGTGCAGGAGAAATCATATCTACAAGAAAGAATAATCTGGTAAAGGAAATACAATGCAAGCAAACTCAATAGAGAACATGAAAATGTTATGTTGTGGTCCACATTTCACATCCCTCTCTCTGGGTGTATATGGCTGTCTTCACTGAACAATTGGAACTGGTTTGAAGCATTTCATTATTGAAGAGAGTGATGTCCAATTAGAACTGATCCTCATATAGTATTGTTGTTGCTGTGAATAATGATCTCTTGGTTCTGCTCACTTCACTGAGCATTAGTTCATGCAAGTCTCTCCAGGTCTCTCTGAAATCGTCCTGCTGGTTGTTTCTTACAAAACAATAATATTCCATAACATTCATATACCATAATTTATTCAGCCACTCTCCAATTGATGGGCATCCATTCAGTTTCCAGTTTCTAGCCACTACAAAAAGAGCTGCCACAAACATTCTTGCACATGTGGGGCCCTTTCCTTCTCTTATGATTTCTTTGGGATATGAGCCTAATAGAAACACTGCTGGGTCAAAGGGTATGCACAGTTTGATAACTATTTGAGCATAGCTCCAAATTGCTCTCCAGAATGGCTGGATCCGTTCACAGGTCCACCAACAATGCATCAGTGTCCCAGTCTTCCCACATCCCCTCCAACATTTATCTTTATCTTTTCCTGTCATTTTAGCCAATCTGACAGGAGTGTAGTAGTACCTCAGAGTTGTCTTAATTTGCATTTCTCTGATCAATAGTGATATGGAGCACCTTTTCATATGATTATAAATAATTTTAATTTCCTCATCTGAAAATTTTCTGTTCTTATCCTTTGACCATTTATCAATTGGAGAATGGCTTGAATTCTTATAAATATGAGACAATTCTCTATATATCTTAGAGATGAGACCTTTATCAGAACCCTTAAATGTAAAGATGATTTCCCAATTCGATGCTTCCCTCCTAATCTTGTCTGCATTAGTTTTGTTTGTACAGAAACTTTTTAACTTAATATAATCAAAATTATCTATCTGGTGTTCAATTAAGAGTTCCAGATCTTCTTTGGACATAAATTTATTCCATCTCCACAGTTCTTAGAGGTAAACTATCCTATGTTCCTCTAATTTAGTTATAATACCACTCTTTATATCTAGATCATGAACCCATTTAGATCTTATCTTGGTGTGCCGTGTTAGGTGTGGGTCCAGCCTTAATTTCTTCCACACTAATTTCGAATTTTCCCAGCAGTTTTTGCCGAATAGTGACTACTTTTCCCAAAAGCTGGAGTCTTTGGGTTTATCAAACACTAAATTGCTAACATTATTACCTACCTTGTCCTGATATCCTATCCGATGCCACTGATCGACTGCTCTATTTCTCAGCCAGTACCAAATCGTTTTGATGACCGCTGCTTTATAATATAGTTTTAAATCTGGTACAGCAAGGCCACCTTCATCTGTCTTTTTTTTTCATTAATTCCCTTGAAATTCTTGACCTTTTGTTCTTTCAAATGAACTTTGCTACTATTTTTTCTAGGTCTGTAAAATAATTTCTTGGGAGTTTGATTGGTATGGCGCTGAATAAATAAATTAGTTTGGGTAGTATTGTCATTTTTATTATATTTGCTTGGCCTACCCATGAGCACTTAATGTTTTTCCAATTGACTAGGTCTGATTTTATTTCTGTGGAAAGTGTTTTGTAGTTTAGTTCATATAGTTTCTGACATTCTCTTGGCAAATAGATTCCCAAATATTTTATGCTATCATCTGTTATTCTGAATGGAATTTCTTTTTCTATCTCTTGCTGCTAAACTTTGTTAGTAATATATAAGAATGCTGATGATTTATGTGGATTTATTTTGAATCCTGCAACTTTACTAAAGTTGTGAATTGTTTCTAGTAGTTTTTTAGTTGAGTCTTTAGGGTTCTCTAAGTATACCATCATGTCATCTGCAAAGAGTGATAATTTGGTTTCCTCATTACCTACTCTAATTCCTTTTATCTATTTTTCTTCTCTTATTGCCAAAGCTAACATTTCTAATACAATATTAAATAGTAATGGCGACAGTGGGCAGCCTTGTTTCACTCCTGATCTTATTGGGAATGGTTCTAGTTTGTCTCCATTACATTCTAGTAGTTTTTTAGTTGAGTCTTTAGGGTTCTCTACGTATATCATCATGTCATCTGCAAAGAGTGATAATTTGGTTTCCTCATTACCTACTCTAATTCCTTTAATCTCTTTTTCTTCTCTTACTGCCAAAGCTAGCATTTCTAAGAAAATATTAAATAGTAATGGTGACAGTGGGCAGCCTTGTTTCACTCCTGATCTTATTGGGA
>JAJPUD010000010.1:1310442-1324648 GCA_023553655.1 Myrmecobius fasciatus | reverse complement strand
GGGGAAAGGTATAAAGGGGAGGGAGGGACTCTAAAGGGGGGAAGACTATTGGTGGGAGGTGGTCATCAAAAACAAAGTACTGGGGAGGGGGGAAGGGAGAGAGGGGAAAGGGAAGATAAAATCATAACTCTGGGTAAACAAGATGGCAGGGAATACAGATATAGTTATTTTAACTATGAATGTGAATGGGATGAACTCTCCCATAAAACGGAAGCGGGTAGCAGACTGGATTAAAAGCCAGAATCCTACAATATGTTGTTTACAAGGAACACATCTAAAACATAGAGATACATACAGAGTGAAGGTAAAGGGCTGGAGCAGAATCTTCTATGCTTCAGGTGAACAAAGAAAGGCAGGGGTAGCAATCCTTATCTCGGATCAAGTAAAACCAAAAATAGATCTAATTAAAAGAGATAAGGAAGGAAACTATATTTTACTAAAGGGTACCATAGACAATGAAGTGATATCAATACTAAACATATATGCACCAAGTGGTATAGCATCCAAATTCCTAGAGGAGAAACTAACAGAGATGCAAGGAGAAATAGACAGTAATACTATACTAGTGGGGGATCTCAACATTGCTCTCTCAGAATTAGATAAATCAAATCACAAAATAAATAAGAAAGAAGTTAGGGAGGTAAACAAAAGGCTAGAAAAGTTAGGTATGATAGATCTCTGGAGGAAATTGAATGGGGATAGAAGGGAGTATACTTTTTTCTCAGGGGTACATGGAACTTATACGAAAATTGATCATGTGTTAGGACATAAAAACCTCAAAATCAAATGCAGAAAAGCAGAAATAGTAAATGCATCCTTCTCAGATCATGATGCAATAAAACTCACATGTAATATAAGGCCAGGAGAAAATAGGCCACAAGTTAATTGGAAATTAAATAATCTAATCCTGAAGAATGAATGGGTGAAAAAGCAAATTATAGACACAATCGAAAATTTCATCCAGGAGAATGACAATAATGAGACAACATACCAAAATTTGTGGGACACGGCTAAAGTGGTTATAAGGGGTAATTTTATATCTCTAGATGCTTACTTGCATAAAACAGAGAAAGAGAAGATTAATGAACTGGGCTTACAATTTAAAAAGCTAGAAAAAGACCAAATTAAAAACCCTCAATTAAATACCAAATTGGAAATTCTGAAAATTAAAGGGGAGATCAATAAAATTGAAAATAAGAAAACTATCGAATTAATAAATAAAACTAAGAGTTGGTTTTATGAATAAACCAAAAAATAGATAAGCCTTTAGTTAATTTGATTAGGAAAAGGAAAGAGGAAAATCAAATTGTTAGTCTCAAAAATGATAAGGGAGAACTTTCCTCCAATGAAGAGGAAATTAGAGTAATAATTAGGAGTTTCTTTGCCCAACTTTATGCCAATAAATTTGATAATGTAAATGAAATGGAGGAATATCTACAAAAATATAGATTGCCAAGGTTAACAGAAGAGGAAATAAATTATTTAAATAGCCCTATTTTGGAAAAAGAAATAGAACAAGCTATTAACCAACTCCCTAACAAAAAATATCCAGGGCCAGATGGATTTACATGTGAATTTTACCAAACATTCAAAGAACAATTAATCCCAATACTATACAAACTATTTGAAAAAATAGGGAAAGGAGGAATACTACCAAATTCCTTCTTTGACACAGATATGGTGCTGATAGCTAAACCACGTAGGGAGAAAAGTGAGAAAGAAAACTATAGACCCATTTCCGGAATGAATATTGATGCAAAAATTTTAAATAAGATTCTAGCAACGAAATTACAGAAAGTCATCCCCAGGATAATACACCATGACCAAGTAGGATTTATACCAGGAATGCAGGGCTGGTTCAATATTAGGAAAACTATTAGAATAATCAATTATATTAATAACCAAATTAATAAAAACCATATGATTATCTCAATAGATGCAGAAAAAGCCTTTGATAAAATCCAACATTCATTCCTATTAAAAACACTGGAGAGTATAGGGATAAATGGGCTTTTCCTTAAAATGATTAGTAGTATCTACTTAAAACCTTCAGCAAGCATCATATGTAATGGAGTCAAACTAGAACCATTCCCAATAAGATCAGGAGTGAAACAAGGCTGCCCACTGTCACCATTACTATTTAATATTTTCTTAGAAATGCTAGCTTTGGCAGTAAGAGAAGAAAAAGAGATTAAAGGAATTAGAGTAGGTAATGAGGAAACCAAATTATCACTCTTTGCAGATGACATGATGATATACATAGAGAACCCTAAAGACTCAACTAAAAAACTACTAGAAACAATTCACAACTTTAGCAAAGTGGCAGGATACAAAATAAATTCACATAAATGATCAGCATTTTTATATATTACCAATAAAGTTCAGCAGCAAGAGATACAAAAAGAAATTCCATTCAAAATAACTGTTGATAGTATAAAATATTTGGGAATTTATCTGCCGAGGGAAAGTCAGGAACTATATGAACTAAACTACAAAACACTCTCCACACAAATAAAATCAGACCTAGTCAATTGGAAAAACTTAAAATGCTCATGGGTAGGCCGAGGAAATATAATAAAAATGACAATACTACCCAAACTAATTTACTTATTTAGTGCCATACCAGTCAAACTCCCAAGAAATTATCTTCCAGATCTAGAAAAAAATAGTAGCAAAGTTCATTTGGAAGAACAAAAGGTCAAGGATTTCAAGGGGATTAATGAAAAAAAAGGCTGATGATGGTGGACTTGCTGGACCAGATCTAAAACTATATTACAAAGTAGCCGTCATCAAAACCATTTGGTACTGGCTAAGAAATATAGTAGTCGATCAGTAGAATAGGATAGAATCACAAGACAAACTAGGCAATAATTATGGCAATTTAGTCTTTGATAAACCCAAAGACCCCAGCTTCTGGGATAAGTACTCACTATTTGACAAAAACTGCTGGGAAAATTGGAAACTAGTGTGGAAGAAATTAGGGCTTGACCCACATCTAACACCACATACCAAGATAAGATCTAAATGGGTTCATGATCTGGATATAAAGAGTGGTACTATAAGTAAATTAGAGGAATGTAATATAGTTTACTTCTCAGACCTATGGAGATGGAATAAATTTATGTCCAAAGAAGAACTGGAACTCTTAAAAACAAGATAGATAACTTTGACTATATTAAGTTAAAAAGTTTTTGTACAAACAAAACCAATGCAGTCAAGATGAGGAGGGAAGCAATGAATTGGGAAATCATCTTTACATTTAAGGGTTCTGATAAAGGTCTCATCTCTAAAATATATAGAGAATTATCTCATATTTATAAAAATTCAAGCCATTCTCCATTCAATAAATGGTCAAAGGATATGCACAGACAATTTTCAGAGGATGAAATTAAAACTATTTGTAGTCATATGAAAAGGTGCTCCAAATCACTATTGATCAGAGAAATGCAAATCAAGACAACCCTGAGGTACCACTACACACCTGTCAGATTGGCTAAAATGACAGGAAAATTAATGAATGTTGGAGGGGATGTGGGAGGGCTGGGACACTGATGCATTGTTGGTGGAGCTGTGAATGGATACAGACACTCTGGAGAACAATTTGGAGCTATGCTCAAAAAGTTATCAAACTGTGCATACCCTTTGACCCAGCAGCATTTCTATTGGGCTTATATCCTAAAGAAATCATAAAGGAAGGAAAGGGCCCCACATGTGCAAGAATGTTTGTGGCAGCTCTTTTTGTAGTGGCTAGAAACTGGAAACTGAATAGATGCCCTTCAATTGGAGAATGGCTGAATAAATTATGGTATATGAATATTATGGAATATTATTGTTCTGTAAGAAACGACCAGCAGGATGATTTCAGAGAGGCCTGGAGAGACTTGCATGAACTAATGCTCAGTGAAGTGAGCAGAACCAAGAGATCATTATTCACAGCAACAACAATACTATATGACGATTAATTCTGATGGACATGGCTCTCTTCAACAATGAAATGTTTCAAACCACCTCCAATTGTTCAGTGAAGAGAGCCATATACACCCAGAGAGAGGGATGTGAAATGTGGACCACAACATAACATTCTCATACTCCTTGATTGAAGTTTGCTTACATTGTGTTTCCTTTATCTGATATGTCTTTAGTGTAGATAAGATTTTTCTTGCACAACAATGATAAGTTCGGAAATATGTATACATATATTAGATTTGCCAATATTTTAACATAATTAACATGTAGTGGATATCCTGCCATCTAGGGGAGGGGTGGGGAGTTGGCGGGAAAAATTTGTAACAGAAAGCTATGTAAGGGTTAATGTTGAAGAATTACCCATACATATGTTATGCAAATAAAATTTTAAAAAATTAAAAAATTAAAAAAGTTGGGATATGAAATAGGATTAAGAGCATGAGTAAAATGATTGCCAGAGCAAGGAGAAAAGCTACGTCTCCTTCTAAGATTAGAACAGAAAAATAAATAATTAAGGTGTAATGGTGAGAAGATTTGAGAATATAATTGGAGATAAAGGTGAACTTGAAATGGACAACCTCAATTTTTGACCATAAAGAATGAGGCAAAGTCCTTAAGGTGGAGAAGAGAGAAGTTGGCGGTAGATTGAGCAGACAAGAGAAAGTTTATAACAGGTGCTATAGAGAATGTATTTCAGGGAACAAGTCATTAAAAGGCATCCTGGAACATAGGTATCCATAAATCATGGGCCGGAATTACAATCAGACAAGCTCTATACATGACAGTATTTTTAAATAATATAGTCAAAGATGCAAGGTCAGATAGACAATTATACTCATGCCTTCCTTCTACCAGTTATTGCCAGTTTTTCCTGTATATGTCTCACCTGTGCATAGTTAATTATGTTTTCTTCCCCATTAGACTGACTGTGAGCTCCCTGACAGCTAAGTCATTGGACCAAGAGCCATATTTTACTCCAGACCTTCAGAAATACTAATTTTTTTCTTTTTAAAAATAATCATTATGGATGAGGGATATCATTTATGAGTAGGATTAACATAAATTATAAGTTCAGTTCAATTCAGCAAGCAAGCCATTAAAATAGGTGCTAGACAAACAAAAAAAGTTTACCTTATAGTAATATACCCACATAAGTACATAACTGTAAGATGGAAAAGAGCATATTAACAACATTAGGGGGAAGGAAGAGATCAGAAAATACCTGAGTTAGGCTTCGGCACACAGGTGGAACTTTTAAAATATCTAGCATAGGGAAACAGCCTATGCAAGGACACCGAGGTAAGAGAATGGTGTGTATGAAAAGCAAACAATCCATAAGCATTTATTCAGCAATTTACTATGAGTTCCAGACTGTCTAAATGCTGGAACAGAAAGACAGTCCCAGGCCTCAAAGAGCTTACATTCTAGAGAAAGGAAACAATACATAAAAGAAATTGAAAACAGGAGGTACCTAGTTTGGCAGCATGGTAGAGAAAGTTGGAAGAGTCAGGAGTGCAATCTAGAGATGAGTGAAGATATGTGACAAATAGTAAAGGGGTACACTGAATTTCCAAAGTGAATGGTTCCTATGCATAGTAGATAAAATCTGTAGAGAGTCAACAGTACAGCTCAGAAAGAAATAGTAAACCAGGACATATTGGTTGAGTGTGCAGTGGAGAATATTATGAAATACATCCAGAAAGATAGACTGGAGCCAATTATGATGAGCTTTAAATGCCAAACAGAGAAGTTTATGTTTTTTAAAATAGAATCAATAAGTCCCACTTCTTTCATGTTACAGGTGAAGAAACTGAGGTCTAGAGGAGGTCAATGATTTGTTCAAGGTCAAAAAGCCAATTAATGCTCAAATAGTATTAAAAATAATAGAATTTGTAGAAAAGAGCTTGCCATCTCACTGGTAGCTATTGCTTGGGATATTCTCCTGAAGTGCCTCCAAAAAGTTTAATAATATGTTATCCCAATATTATGGGCATGTATATCTCAAGGCACTTCTGACTCCCAAATAGTCTCATACTGAGAGTAAGTTGCTACCTTTGAATGGAATTGTTGGGCTGTTGACACAATAATGGTTCTTTATAGTTAAACCTTTCTCATCTACCAAAAAAAAAGAATTTCCTAAATATCATTGTTCTATTACAAACTGAATGAATTAAGTATGACCTGATGCCAGAGAGTAACCTCGACAATTAGGTTTTTCTTGAGATTTTATTTTCATTTTCAAGATTTATTTTTATAAGATTTTGAATTGCAAAGTTTTTTTCTCCCTCCTTTCCTCCCTATTCCTTTCAAAGATGGCAAGCAATCCAGATTTATACATGTATAATCCATATTAAACATATTTCCATATCAGTCATATCGTGAAAGAAGAATTGGAACAAAAGGGAAAAACCATGAGAAAGAAAAAAAAAGTGAAAATAGTATGATTTGATCTGCATTGAGATTCTATAGTTCTTTCTCTGGATGTGGATGGCATTTTCAATCATGGGTCTTTTGGAATTTTCTTAGATCATCTGACAATGGTTTTTGATGAATTAAATATTTTCTGATTGGCAGACTGATGAAGAGAAGAAACAAGACTTACCTGTGGTGATGCCGGTTTTTGACAGAAACACTTGCAGTATCCCCAAATCCCAAATCTCATTCATTGACTACTTCATTACAGACATGTTTGATGCTTGGGACGGTAAGAAATCATCTGGCATACTTTTTTCTTCTAATTTAAGATCACTAAGTATACACTACATCTAACTCACAATTTTTTCACCTTACTCTTGACCAAAAAGCAAAACAATGCCCCCCATAGTAGCCTAACCAGAGTAACAGAACAAAGGCTATTTTCCTTCAATCTTACCTAGATACAAGTTCCTAAAATGGAATGTACTTGTCATTGTAAAATTCAAATAGACTGGAGAACAAACCTCATTAGGAAATTTCTGTAAACTAAGCAGTACGAAGTGTATTTCAATCATGTCCTTGAAGACCAAAGTACAGTATTGAAAACATTAGCTCTCTTGTAATAGCCTAATTATGTTTCCTGTGATTGGAAACTGAGAATACAAATGTGGTTATGAGGCTTTTATGTGGGTCCCTGCCAGAAAGTTTCTGCTTTCAAACTCTTAAGTCCTGTAAAGTCATTGCTTCTTTTGAGAAGGTGTCAAAGTTGTACAGACATCTGGAGCACTCAAATTATTTATTTGTACAATTGATTCTTGATTATTTGTACTAATGGACATAAGCATCCAAAAGGGAAGATGATCTTTTTTTTTTAATAGTTTCTACTTGGATTTGGCATGTGTTGTGCTTACATTTGCATAGGAGTACATCTGATGGTCTGAGAATTCATACTCATTTCAGAGTCATTTTTCCCAGACATGCTGGGAAGACCTGACTCAAAAAAGGCTGGGAAAGTGCCTAGGTTCCCAAAACTACTCCCTCTATGTAACACATTCCATGTTTGGTAGAGAATAGGCCAATCTCTTTAAGCAGGATAAAGCCTTCCCTTTCTCAAAGCTTTGTTGGAAGAAGGAAGACAGTTAACTGTTGGGGAAGCAAATTTTTAAGTAAATAGGAAAATAGAATCATACATTCAGTCCTGGAAGTCACAGGTTATCTATTATACTGGTGCCTTACTCCTGCCCCATTTTACAAAGTCGGAAATAGTTCTAAAGGGAGTTGTGATACTCATTCAACAAACATTTACTGAGTATTTATTAACTATTCTATCTATGTCAAACTATTCTGTTAAGATGCTTTGGGAAATAAAAATAAGAACATTTGATAATTTCACCCTGAGAAATTATAATATATACCTATCAAAGGATTTAGAGTTATAACTGACTTTAGAGATTATAGAAACATAAATTTAGAGCCAGGAAAGACCTTTGAACTCTTCTCTGGCCCCCTCATTTCACAACTAAGAAACTGAGGCCCAGAAAAGTGAAAGTGAAATGCCAAAGGTCACCCTACACCATACCATTTAGTTAGAAAGATAAGCTATGTAGAGATGTAGCCTGCGATCCAGAACCACAAACTTTAGATTTAAAGGGAGCAGATTCAGACTTGGGGATGCCTTCCAAATCATGTCCTTTTGACTCCTATTGCCTCCACCCAGCGGATGGGTCCCACTTTAGAATATAAAATCAAGTTGAGGTTTCCACTGATATAGGTGAAAGAGTCCCTGGTTCCCATGCAAACGCTGTAGGTAACAATGCCTTTCAGAAAACAGATTACCAAAAAAAAAATTAGAACAATATAATGGACTCATATTATACTATAAAAATGTTAATTCTTGTTATTTTCAGTGAGTTCCACCTTCTACCTCACAGACCTACAGAGACCTCCAGTCTTATAGTACTATTGTGAGAGTTTGTATTTCCCCCAAAGGAAAAAAAAAACTTGGGGCCATTAGAAAAGGCAACTCCTCACATTCTGTTAGTGCTTACCTTCATCCCAGGGATCCATCTAGGCCTCCAGGCTTTCAGTGAAATCCTGAGAGTTTTCACTTAGAAGAAAAACAAACGAGTTTGATAAACAGTCCAACTCCATCTCTTCAGATGCACATATAATAATTCACAGAAGTTATCATAAGGTAAAGTTGAGGTTTTTCTCAGCTAAGTCAAATGAAATATCTGCAAAGCACCAAGTACATGCCTGGCATATAGTACGTGTTTAATAAATACTTGTTCCCTTTCCTTCTAAAACGTGGCTCAATACTTTGCCATTTACCAGTTCCAGGACCATATATCTGACATTCTTCTCTGCAAAATGCTACTATTATCCAGGGACTTTTCCTCTTTCTAGAAGGCCAAAGGAATCATAGTTCATAGATTTAGAGCTAGAAGGGACCTTAGAAATTTTCAAAAACAACTCCCTCTTTTTACAGATAAAGTGATTTAACCATGCAAGTAAATATAAAGGGTAAATTCCAACCCAGGTCTTCCTGATTCAAATCCAAAAGTCTGCTCGGAAGTATTTGGTCTCTGGTTTGTGTTCAGACTAGATCTGTTAGGTCTGCCTGCTGCTTTGTATAGGTTCAGAGCAAAAAAGTGGCTCTGATCCACAAATAGCTTGAGTGAATAAATTTATCCCCAAATGCTGACACCTTAAATCATTCATTCTCAACAAAATGGGAAAGGGTGGAAATGTCCTAAATTATCTCTGGGGAGCTGCTAATGGACATGTCTGCACCCTCCATAAGGAGTCCCAAACCAAGGCTTATCTCCATCAAGGTGATTAATTAATGAGGAACAACTTACCTCATCAAGTTGACCTGGTCTTCTTGCTCAATACTCATAAAAAGTTAAATAACAGCATGAAGAATTAAGTGCTAATATAAAACAAGGGTTGCCTCAAGCTTGCATAAGACAAGGGGCCAAATGAAGAGTAGATGTAATGGAAGTTATGTAAGTTTAGAGAAGGGCTTGATTCCTGATAGTTTGGAATGGTTTTAAGAGGTCATGAAAGACTCAGGACTTATACTGAGCCTTGAAGGATTTCTGCAAAACTATATCATACAATAGGGGCAGCTAGGTGGTGCAGTGGTTAGAGCACCAGCCCTGAAGTCAGGAGGACCTGAGTTCAAATCTGGTCTCAGACACTTCCTAGCTGTGTGACCCTGGGCAAGTCACTTAACCCCAATTGCCTCAGCAAAAAGAAAAAAAAAACTATATCATACAGCCATTGATCTCATTATGGAGTTACTGAGGAATCAGCAAAGCAAGCAATTAAAGTAGGTGTTTTTAAAATCGGAAGCCACCTTAGGGATCAATTAGTTCAACTCTTTTGTTTTACAGAAAAGGAAAATTGAGGTTCAGAGATAGAAAGCCCCTTGTACAAGATCAGTTAGGCTTAATGCAAGATATGGCTCAAAGTACAATTCAGATATTGAACCCACAGATAATTAGAATTGTCTATGACTTTTTGCCAAGAAGTGGATAGTATAGCTCATCATGGAATTATTATTTCTAGAATTTTGGTTGGTCACTGTGTGTCTTGAACTCTTCAAAATTGTTTGTCTGTATAATATCACTATTAGATAAATTATTCTTCTTATTCTTCTCACTTCACTCTCCTTTTTAGTTTCCAATTCTTTGCCAAAACAAAAAAATATTTGTACCTAGGGTTCTTTTTTTTTCTAATTCTATTCATTTCAAAGCCTAAAATTCAAAAACAGAGGGTAACGCATTGATATCTTTCTCTCTAGCCTTTGCAGATCTGCCTAACATAATGCAACATCTTGACAACAACTTCAAATACTGGAAGGGACTAGATGAGAAGCAGCTCCGAACCCTACGACCACCACCTGAATAGCGATTACTCCTTCTCCTCCTCCTCCACCCAACCCAGGCATCCAGATGCATTGTTCCTCAAGCTCACTTGGGTTCATATTAAGCCAGAATCATTTGGCCTTTTCAGTATTAGTCAGACCGGCCCCATGCACTTGAGGATCTGGAAAGAATATGGCAGTCTCCTGTGGCCTTCAATATTGAAAACCCATGGAGTAGAGTCAGTTTTTCCCCTGATGTTACACTGGATGGATGGCTGCAGAGACTATCCTGAAGAAGGTCAAATATGAACCATACGTCTGCATTCTCATCATACAAGACAATGCAGCTTGGTAGGATGATAGAAGAAATTCTCAGATCCTCAATTCAGCAAGTGAAGGAGAAATCCCCATTGGTGACTCATAGCTTTGTGGAGAATGTTCTGTGCTGGGTTTAGCACTTAAGAACTGCTAATAAAAATTAGACATTTAAAGGCAACTCTTCATGAACAAGTTTTTGTCCTATGAAAAATAGACATCTTCTATTTTTTCACATCGCAGAAGGTGCAATCATTCACTTCTAAGCACTACTGAAAGTGACTTCTCTCAAAAGAAATTTAGTAGCAAATGTAAAGAAAAAACCACAAAGAATTTTTGAAGTTGATTGTTAGCATCTATGATTAAAATGTTTTATTTATTTTGTTAGATGTTCAATATTTTCTATGAATTTATAAATACTTAAAAGCCAAAGCCAACTTTAGATGCCATTACAAATTTACATGATTCATTTCATTGATATGCATTACTTGATGTACAGACCTTTTATTTTCATAATGCAAAGACAAAATACTATCCAATGACACACATTTTTACTGCACTCTCTGAGTAACTATATGTTAACTGTCGTCTCTGATTTATGCTAATCAAAGAAGATTGTTTGGTTGACAGGTCTCACTCCAGAGTACAAAGGTCTGAAAGAAAGACTCTTCTGCTTCAGAAACAAAAGAGCTATACTATACTAGTTATCATTCTCTGCTCTTGTTTGCTGATGACTTCCCAAAGTGAAATTGTACAACTCTTGGTCAGACAGGGGAAAAAAAGTTGGGACTGAATATTTTTTTCTCCTTTAAAAATTTTATAATTAAATTCCCTATCAAAAGTCTGCCTTATTTTATACAGTATTTCTACAAAGCATTCCATATCATAGACAAGGGAATAACCAATGGAATATTTAGTGAATCTCAGCATTTTATAGCCTCTCTATTTTCCTTGGCAGTGGAAATCTTTAACTCTGGAAATTTGTAAAGGTTCTGTACCTTCACAATTTGAATGAAGTAAACACCAGAAAACAATAAAACATTTATTTTAAGAAGTGTCTAAGCTTGAACTATTTCATTTTCCACATGTTCTATTTTTTCATTGCCTGGAATATTTCCCAGTAGGGATAAGGATTAGATCTGTAATTTGGTATCATGAACTACTACTACCAGTGTGGTTCAGCACCTGTTGTGCAATAATAGTTTTAGAAAGTTTTCTAGACCACTGAGAGTTTAAGTTACCTACCCGGAGTCATACAGTCACTATATGTCAGAGGCAGGGCTTGAACCTAGGTCTTCCTAGTTCTAATGTAGTTTTTTTGTTTTTTGTTTTTTGTTTTTTTTTTTTTGCTTTTTGCTGAGGCAATTGAGGTTAAGTGACTTGCCCAGGGTCACACAGCTAGGAATGTTAAGTGTCTGAGACCAAATTTGAAATCAGGTCCTCCTGACTTCAGGGCTGGTGCTCTATCCACTGCGCCACCTAGCTGCCCCTCTAATGCAGTTCTATCCAATACACTATACTGCTTCTCAAATTTTTAAGAAAGTTCAGTATCAGGTATGGTTGCACACTCTTGTAAACTTCTTTTGCTGGGTCCAAGCCTTAAGGCAAATGGAACTGCTTGAGCCCAGAGGTTCTAAGCAATAGTAGGGTTAAGTAACTGATTAGGTAACTCTATAATAAGTTTCCTAGAGGGAGCTACATGAAGAGATCAGAGAACTGAACTGGAAGGAAGAAAAGAAAGAAGGAAGGAAGGAAAGAAAGAAAGAAAAAGAAAGAAAAGGAGGGAGGGAGACAAGGGAGAGGGGAGGAAGGAAGAGGAGGGATTCTGCTGCTGGCAGGTTCTAGTTAGATCTTAGCATCTTCAGAGTTTATAGATGCTAGAAGGACTTGTTGAAGTGTCAGAATGATCAATCAAATGGATACACAAATTTAGCTTTTGTTGACAGTTCATCCACCCACAAATTTCAGTGTCTGGGGATGTGGGTGAAAATGAAATTGAACATACTAAAAATAATAATGGATCTGGTGTTGATTGAGCTGTAGGCAGGCAGAAAATGCTCTGAGTATTTATGGTCTGCATAGACAGTGAGGTTCTCAATCTCAAATATGGTTTTGACTACCAGCAGCTTCCTTTCCCAGACACTGCAGATCTTCTCTGTATTTGTCAGCTTACAAAAGAAGCCCCAGTCCAAAAGAGAAAAAGATTATAAAGAATGGCAAAATGAAACGTGCTAGTCCCTACAGTAAGCTAGTGACCAGTTGGCATGTGCTACTCCTCTAAGATACTAAATGTGCATTCTTTATCCTCTTCCACATGTCCAGTAGAAAACCTTGCCCAATTAAGCAGGTCTATGAAGAGGGCACTCAGAACAGAGAAGCTAAGAGTGGCATAGTAGTATCTCACAAAGCTGATGAATCACTGTGGGACCTGCTCAGAGGAGGGATCAGTGACTTGCTACAGGAAGCTGCTCTGGAAAGCCAATTGTTATATTTTCACTGTGAGCATTTATACCTTTGGAAATCAGTAAAGGCTAAAAATGAGGAATTGATTGTTTTGCTGATTGTCTAGACTTAAGGAAGTGTTAAATTTAAAAATGTGTTATGCATTCATTTTTTTTTTTGAGAGCTGGTTCTTCGAGTACACAGGAAATCTATCGTCTCCAATTTACATGAAATACATTCAGACTCCCTTTTGAAATATATTCAGTACCCTCAGGAACTCCATACCTTCTTGTTCAAGTTGGCATTCCTCTACTTTTGCATACTTTTCACTCTGGCTTAAGTATTAGCACCAAAGAAATTAGCCAAAAGATGACTCAGACCAATTGTATATCTTGGACAAGAACTTGGGAACTTTTCATTAAGATAAACTCCATATTCTTGCAGAATTTGAATCCGTAAAAAAAATTAAAGCAGGGTTACAAAGCCTTCAAAAAAACTGCTAGTTTTACTCAAGCCAAATATCATATCAGATTTATTCCATTCATTGCCTCTTATCTGGATCAAGTAGTATGCTCTTGGAAGTACAATTTGGTAAATATCACCAACCAAGCTAACTAGTCCATCAGTATCAATGGTTAAGATTCCAGATGATAATGACGTCCATAATGAGCCTCAGAAATCCCCTTTTAAAAATGAATAGTAGTAGATCTTTGGTGGGGACAGTAGAGGATTAGATGAAACTTTTCTCTTGATTCTTTTCTAAAAACTCTTGCATGTACCATATTTGATCTACTAAATTACTAGAACTGACAAGATGAAAACTCCCAAATTAGTTGATACATGAAAAACCTATGTTATAGCAGTTTCTCTGCTTTAATCACGCTAAACACCTTCCAATAATCCTGGCACTCAGAAAAACTCTCTAATACAGGCTTTCTTTGGGGATTATGGTTAAAGGCAGCATATAGTTGTGCTAGATACTAAATGCATGAGACACTAATGCATCTGACAATACTCAGAATAAAGGGAGATGTTCCTTAAATCCCACACAATGGATTTATTAGCTATACAAGTCAATCAGTTCCTAATACTATTGAGAAAGAATGGGAAATTGGGTTATATTTATGCTAAACACCTGGAAGTGCTTCCCAGGAAGGAAGGAAGGAAGGAAGGAAGGAAGGAAGGAAGGAAGGAAGG
>JAJPUD010000010.1:1294939-1305485 GCA_023553655.1 Myrmecobius fasciatus | reverse complement strand
AGAGAGAGAGAGAGAGAGAGAGAGAGAGAGAGAGAGAGAGAGAGAGAATAAGGTGGTGCAGTCAGGAGGACCTGAGTTCAAATCTGATCTCAGACACTTAATATTCCTTAGCTGTGTGACCCTGGGCAAGTCACTTAATCCCAACTGCCTCAGCAAAAAGCAAAAAAAAAAAAAAAAAGAGAGAGAGAGAGAGAGAGAGAGAATAAGGCGGCCATTCCCCAAGGGCTCCCTCTTCTTCCTCTCTCTTTATCCAACATCACTCAGAATCTTTCTGCCACTGTCTCTTCCTTTACCTCTGGCTCACATGAAGAGATGACTATTTTCCTTGTCAAGGTAAAATCTTCTTTATATACAAATGATGTCATTCCATCCTGTCTTCTAACAAATTGCCCTGTTTATCATCCCTCTTCTCTCAATCTTCAATATCTTCTTATCTACTGGCTACTTCCCTACTGCCTACAAGCACTCTCATGTCTCCCCTTGATCCATCCATCTGCACTATTGTTCTATATCTCTATTAATAGAAACCAGTATCTTCTCTCAGATGGTTATCAGAAATGATCAACTCATGTCTCCCTCATCCTTAAAACTCCCTTCCTTGATATGTCCATCTATGCTCATCATCCCATTATCTCCTCCTTTTGGGGCTAAATTCCTTGAGGCCATTTACAACAGTGCTTCTACTTCCTTTCCTCTCACTCTTTCTCTATATTTCCTATCCATTCTGATCTCCTCATTCAATCAAAATTACTCTCTAAAAAGTTATCAGTGATCTCTGAATCAATAAACCTAATGGCTTTTTCTCAGTCTTTGTCCTTCTTGACTTTTATGCTATCAATCATCCTCTTCTTGAAGCTCTCTTCTTTCTGGATTTTCATTACTCTACTCTATCCTGGTTTTACTCTATTCTGATTACTCCTCAGTGCCCTTTGTTGGCTGCTCATCTAAGTTAGGATTTTTAAAACTTTTTCCACTAGAGATCACTTTTCACCAGAAAAATTTTTATGTGGCCCTGTCTCAAATCTGGGCTGAAGAGTTTCTAGCAGTGTTTGTGCATGTACAGTGCAAAGATGCATGTTGTGTGTTCATAATCAAAGCTACAGTGAAGTTGCATGATGCAATATGGGCCAGCAGTGCCAGAAACATCCCAGATTCATTATATGTTTAATTTTAAATTAATTTTTGGTCATTGCATTCAGAAAGAAACCTTTTACAGTTGCCACATTTTTCAGGACCTCCACATTCAGTTATGGGATCCTATTTAGGGTCATGACCCAGAGTTTAAGAAGTTTTGATCTAGGCCACATTTGCTAAAAAGGGAAGTTCCCCAGGGCAGGAGCTATGTCCTGGAACTGCTTCTCTCTCTGTTATCTCATCAGCTTCCACATATTCAACAATTGCCTCTATTCTTATCATTCTTGCATCTAGTTATCTAGTCCTGATCTCTCTTATCTTTCAGTCTTGCCTCTCCTATTGAACATCTTGAACTGGATGCCCTATGGACATCATAAACTCAATATTTCCAAAACAGTCATCCTTTTTCTCCCTAAGCCTTTCTTTCTTCTGGACTTTCTTATTACTATCAAGAGCACCACTACCCTCCCAGTTTTCCAGGTTCCCATCCTAGGTGTCATTCTTTGTCTCATTTCCACATCCAATATGTTGCCAAGAACTGCTAATTTTACCTTCAGAATATCTCTTTTATATGCCCCCTTCTCTCCATCCCAATGGAGAGCTGCTTCTCACTACTGCAATAGCCCACTCATTGATCTACCTGCCTCAAGTCTCTCCTCACTTTAGTCTATCCTACACTCATTTTTTCAGGAGATCTGAATAATAGTAAAGATGGACAGAAATAGATCAAATAAATTTTTGAGGTGATATCACCCCTTCCCCATGAAATAAATTTTACAAACATTGTCTCATTTAACTTCACAAAAATCCTGTGAGATAAGTGCTGTTATTATCCCCATTCTGCAGTCGCATAACCGAGAAAACAGAAGTTAACTGACTTGCCCAGAGTCACACAGTTGATAAGTGTCTAAGGATGGACTTGAATTCAAATCTTCCTGTATCTGACCCAGTGCTCTCTCCATTGTGCCATCTAGCTGCCCCAACTAGGATAAAATTTGTCCAGGTCTGACACCTTGAATACATTAAGGGAAACTAAGTTCCATCATACCAGTGTTATTTTAAAGCAAGATTTCTATTTTTGTAGAAAAAGGGATTTATACTTTATCTCACATCTTTTACATGTCTATGGACAAATGCTTTGGAGAAAAGGAAGTAGCTAATTTGTTAGTTCTCTCCAACCAAACTGAAGTTGCCATTGTTCATCTAATGATAATATCTTATCCTGAGGCACAATATATAAGAACTGATAAGGAAGACTTCTTAGTAAAAGCACCATTACTGTGATGATAGATGTTATTAAAGGTATTTGTGGATTTCATCAATTCTTCCAGGTTCCTTATAAATATATTAAAATGGGTACCAGTCCATGGTTAATGCACAGGCTTATGGACAGATGGCTGATTTGTGGGGATTTGACTGATATGTACTAGATAACTTGTTGGGGTTAAATTATGGACAGTACTTTGTGTACCATTTAGACATGCAGGAATGTGAAAATTATGAAATCTTTTCTCAGTTAAAAGATAAAACAGGCCTTGAGTGACTGAAATATATTCTGATCCCCCTCAACTATGCTCAGAGATTAGATAATTCTCTCATCTTAGTACCTGAGGTTACATAAAGGAAAAACGAGCATACAAGTTTTTAAAGTGGTTAGTACAGAAGGGAGGTGAAATTTCTACCAGCAATTCCACAGAGAAAGTTCTGCATAATAACTGACACTGATTCTTACAGAAAATACGTTCTGTCTTCTCCAAACCATTGGCACTTTAACCACTGTAATTTTAGCATGTGGAATTCTAAACAAAGCCATTTATTTTATAATTAAAATTTTTGTTTGAAATTTAGTTTTCATCATCAATACAACTATTCCTACTTATTATATTTAAATGCATTTCCATTCATAAAGTACAATACTTGTTCAGATACTTCTGCTAAGTCCCTATCAGGATTCCTTGCCTATTTATTTTCATTCATCTTTCCTCATATGATCTCCCTTATATCATTTCGTTATAAGAGCATGTGCTCCATTTTTCTGGTTCTGCTTTAAAAAAAAAACCTTTGTATTATTTCATAAAGGTTTCTATAGATGTCTTTATATGTATCATAATTGTTCATCTTAATTGCTTTACAGCATTCCATTACATTAATGGACCACAATTAATTTATCATTCTCCTATTCTGAACATTTGAGTTGCTTCCAGTTTTTTTTGCAATTATGTATAATGTTGCTATAAAAATCTTTGGACAAACAAATTTTTCATAATCTAATAGCAATTTTGGGAGTAACTCTTGAATAGTTCTAAATGAGAAATTCAATTATGGATGTAAGCAGAACATATGAACTGATGTTATTGGGTAATAAAGAGAAAAAAGTGGCAGTGGTAAAAAACAGATGTAAAATAGAACTTTTCCTACATAGTCACTCAGGAGTTGCAGTTACTCAATTTATGTTCTGAGTCATTTCACCTCCCTGGGCCTCAGTTTCCACATTGACAATTTTGGGGGATTGGCCTAGAATGACCTCTAAAATTCCTTTCACTTCTAAACATCCTAGGATTATGTTGTTCCCTTCTCTGTCCCTTTGAGCTCAGAGCAATGGGCATGTGGGGGAGGGAGGGTGGCGCTATTCCTTCATTACAACCCACAACCTGCATATGGAAACTGAGGACCAGGAGGTGAAACTAATTAATGTTGTCTAACTAATTAATGTTGTCTAAATGTGCCCTACCCCTGTCCCTACTGCCCAAATCCTTGCTACAAACTAATTTTGGTTTGGTTGAGGTCATGCTGTTCCCTATACCCCTTTCTTCAAATTCTTATCACCCCCAAAAATCAAAGACATTGGATAAAAGAGATGAGACCTGGATTAGATTTCTGCCCTAAACTTGCCATGAAACCTAGATAAGGTTATTCTTCACTTATTCTTTCACATTTTCACTTGCTGCAAGTGGGATAATAAAACCTCCTTTTCACTATGAGCTTTATAGGCTCTTCATTCATCCATTATCTACACATTTAATCTTCAGTCATGTATTCCATAAAGAAATTACACATTATATATAATATTTGTCTCAAAGATTAAATTCATGGCCTCTTAGAGATAGAAGGGACCTTAAAGAGCATGGAATTCAGCCCCCTCACTTTCAGAAAAGAAAACTGAGGCGCAGAAATAATAAACTATGCATTCAAGCCTACAAAAGGTAGGGATAGAGTCAGGATCAGCATACAAGACATCTCACTGCAGTGTTCTTTCCAGTCCTCTGTTTTGTGGTGATGGGATTTCAGGGAATTCAGATACCTGATTAGAATGAAATAGTAAGTGGGGATGGGGACAGAAAACAGATATTTATTAAATGCTTACTATGTGCCAGGCAGTACACTAAATTCTTTACAAGTATAATATCATTTCATCTTCATGCCAATCTTGGAAGATAGGTGCTATTATTATCTCCATTTTACAGTTAAGGAAACTGAGGCAAATAAAAATTAAGTGACTTAACTAGAGTCTCATCGCTAGTAAGTCTCTGTCACTGGATGTGAACTTGAGCCTTCTTGACTCCAGGCCCAGGGCTTTATGCACTGTGTCACTTACCTGCCTCCATTCCTACTTCAGGGGAGAGGGGAGGAAAATGGAAGGAAAATGCTAATGACATCGGGGGTAAACAGATGTTTAACCATAGCCCAAAACATACTTAATTGCATTTTTCCTGAGTCAAGGGGTAGGAACAGTGGGTTTTCCCCTTGGAGTCATAGGTTAATAGGACTATAGGGCTTTAAAACTGAGACTTTCAACTAATTCAAATTCCTCATTTTATAGATGAAGAAAATGAGGCTCAAACATTTGGATTATGAGCTCCTCCATTGTTTCAAAGTCTTTGAGAACAGAGACACCCCCCCTTTCTTTGTATCCCTGGCCCTAAGCCCACTATCTGACTTAACAAGTATTTGGTGACTTGACAAAGTGGCATGGGTAAAGGCAACTGGTACATGGAGATCTTGCTCCCATCATCTCAGTCTCTTCACTAATCTCTAAATTGACCATGATTGCTCCAATCTCAGGTTCTTTCTTCCACATCATCCTGACACCTCGAATGCTAGTGATAATGCTGGGATTCCAAACCAGACCCTCTGACTCTAAATTTAAGGTTGTTTCATCCACTTGACTCCATGAATGGTACTTTAAAAAATTTCCTAGCTCATGAGGTAGAAGTTGTCTCTTAGAAATTTCTAAAGGTAATTTCTGTTGTTTCATGTTTTGCTCAAAGACAATATTTCTACTCAATATTTCCCTTCACCTAATATCATCTAAACTCTGCCTGACATACAAAGGGTAGATAATCACTTTCCTTGATCTCTGCTGTTTCCCAACAGAAGCCCTTTTCTCCAGCCATTCCATTGTCCTTACTGTTCCTCAGAGATGCAGTACTCCAGCTGCACTCCTACCACCACACAAAGCTAGAGTGCTCTTCCTCTCTCTTCTCCTTCACCAAATTCAACCCAATTTCCAAGTTCCACTTCCTCCATGAAACTCCTCCAGCCTACAATGACTTCTGAATTTTTCTCATACTGACAGTGTGTATAACATGACTTAGTACTTCATTGTACATTGTCTTAAACTGTTCTTTTTTTCATGTGTAGGACACTAATCTCAACAAGGGGAATGAATGACCACAGTTTATAAATTGTTGTAATGCCCACAACACCTAGAAAAGGCAAAAACACTGCATAACTGATGTCGAGGGATGGATTAACTAACTGGTCCATGAGCAGGGATTATTTTACCTGATTAACTTTATCATTACCTAGAAGAATGATAAGACCCTAAGGAGACACAAGATGGGTAAATTTTATGAGACAGGGGCAATAAAAAAGGTCAGGATGTCTGAGACACCTAAAGGTGTCTGGAAGCATGTCAGGGAGTAGATAGGAACAGAAATAAGATTTGGGTTGTACCCAACCTGTTGCAAACTTTCGGTTAAAGGACATCCTTTTCTGTCCAGTGACATATGTCCTAGGAAGTGCTATCACAAGTGAGCTACATTGTTTTCACAGTGGAGCATATAGACAGCATCCAGCATTAGATTCTTGTTTAACACCAGGGATGAGAACTCATTTCCCAGAGAGACAAAGGGGACACTTTCCCCTCCAAAAAGATATAGGCCTTCCTCTCTGTTACGCTTTCCTTTGTTACCCACACACCAACATTTCTGCCTTCTTACTCCATGGCAAAAAAAAAAAATAACAGGGTAGAAGAGTAAGAAAAATCCTTAGAAAACTGGGCTGCTACTGGGACACTGATACATTGTTGGTGGAACTGTGAACGGATCCAACCATTCTGGAGAGCAATTTGGAGCTATGCTCAAAGAGTTATCAAACAGTGCATACCCTTTGACCCAGCAGTGTTTCTACTGGGCCTATATCCCAAAGAGATTTTTAAGGAGGGAAAGGGACCCACATGTGCAAAAATGTTTGTGGCAGCCCTTTTTGTAGTGGCAAGAAACTGGAAATTGAAAAGATGCCCATCAATTGGAGAATGGCTGAATAAATTATGGTATATGAATGTTATGGAATATTATTGTTCTGTAAGAAATGACCAACAGGAGGATTTCAGAGAGGCCTGGAGAGACTTGCATGAACTGATGCTGAGTGAAATCAGCAGAACCAGGAGAACATTATACACAGCAACAAGACTATACGATGATCAATTTTGATGGACATGGTTCTCTTCAACAATGATGTGATTCAAACCAGTTGTGCTGCGATGAAGATAGTCATATACATCCAGAGAGAGCCCTGTGGGAACTGAGAGTGAACCACAACACAGCATTTTAACGCTTTCTGTGAATATTTCCATGCATTCTGTTTTCCTTCTTAGGTTGTTTTTTTTTTCTTCTTCTCTTTCTAGATCTGATGTTTCTTGTGCAGTAAGATAACTGTATAGATATGTATACATGTATTGTATTTGTCATATAATTTATCCTATCTAGCATGTATTAGATTACCTGTCATCTTAGGGGTGGGGGGTGGGGGGAGGGAAAGGAAAAGCTTGGGAAAAAAAAAGTTTTTTTTGCAAAGGTCAATGTTGAAAGGTCACTCATATGTTTTGCAAATAAAAAGCTTTATTATTAAAAAAAAAAAAGAAAAGAAAACTGGGCTGCTTCATGAACTTTGCCATCAGTGTTCCCACTAATGTTTCTAAGTTGCAGTTAGGATACTGTTACATTAGTAAAAACAATAAAGACTAGAGCACATGGGAATGGAGTTTGTGTTATAAGACAATAAAAGGTTGAGCAAAACTCATCTGACACAAATTTAATGGCATGTATAATGGTTACGGAGCTCACATGGTAATTGGGGAGGAAATGTAGTTCACTTAAGCTGACTATAATTATCATCTGTACAAAGCCAAAGGGAACATCTTCGGAACCTGATGTAACCCATGTCAGAGTCCAGTGGTCCTGAGCTGGAAGCTGGTATGAGGTCTCCCTGAAAACCTCTAGAACCAAAATAAATAAAACCTCATGGGAACCTATAAAAATTCTCATGGATAGATCAACATCAACATATTCTCCCTTTAGATAGAAAGGGAGAGCATTTATTAAGCACTTAACTAAGTGCCAGGTCTTGTGCTAAGCAGTGGGGATATGAATACATGTGAGAAAAGTTAGTCACTACCTTCAGGGCTTACATTTTTTTTTGTTTGTTGTTTTTTGCTGAGGCAATTGGGGTTAAGTGACTTGCCCAGGGTCACACAGCTAGGAAGTGTCTGAGATAAGATTTGAACTCAGATCCTTCTGACTTCAGGGCTGGTGCTCTATCCACTGCGCCACCTACCTGCCCCTTAGGGCTTACATTCTAATGGGAGAAGAAAATATAAAAGGAGAGCAGAAAGGGGGTAGAAAGGTACTCATGTCAGGTCACAGTGGCCACAGAACAGAAGTCCAGAGAGTCAAGTTGAGAGTGAAGTGAAGCCTAAATGAGGCCCAGCATGAAACATGATGTTTTGTTTTGTTTTGTTTTGTTTTTTATCTCATTCCTTTTCTTGGTCCATCCTTCCTTCTCTATTGCCTTCAAATTCTAAAGCTCTGCCTGGACAGTGCATCAGTGTATTTTGCTCTCCACTTTCCTAAAAAGCCTTTCCTCAAACTACTGCCTCTCCTCTATTCTCTGATAAACATTTAGGAAGGGTAGCACATGCTTGAGTCATCATTTTCTCATCATCCGCTCATTTCTTACAAACTGGCTTCTGGCAGGACTCCTCTACTGTCCTCTCCAAAATCAACAATTTGGATTCTTACTAGGCAGCACAACAGGGGCCTTGCTGGCCCTTGGGGGAAGGGTGCCTGACTCCTGGGGCTGACTATTGACCTGTGCCCTAGACCGCCACTGTCTTGTGCCATGCATCTCACTGCTGCTCCTGCCTCAGGGGCCATCTCCAGGGAAATACAGTATGGCACCCTTTTCCTTGCCTACCTTGCCCCTCTAAATCATGGAGGTCAAGACAGGACTTTTTCAGGGAAAGACATTTTCTTTCCTGGAGAGTTAGCTCTAGTCAAACTGTACTCTGCTATGTCATTCCTATTCTCTCCTTACTCCACATGATGGACTCTCCTCGAGTCTTTGTCTCCTACCTTCTCCTCAAAATAATAAAAAATAAAGAATCCCCTCTGCAACAGTTCTCATGGATCTACTTCTGCTTTCTAGCTCCCTTAGACTTTCCACCCCTCTGCAAACTCTGTGATCCAAGTGCATTGGTATCCTTTCTGCCCCTCACCCATTACACTCTTATGACTCTGTCTTTATATCAGCTACACCCCATGCTTTATATGCTTTATATCCCAACATTATACTTCTGGATTTCTCTGACTCCCTTCAAGGTATAGCTCAAATCCAGGTTTCTCCATTTTCTTAGCCTTTCTCTCCAGGATCTAATTGTGAGATATGTATCCCCTGGATAGGAAAAAAGATAATAAACCCACATTATGTTACCCATTGCCTTTCTGGTACCAAAGTGAGAACTTGGAATATAAACTAATTTATCTTAATAATTCTGATTGCTCCTAGATAAACTAAGCTGAGCATCAAAGTTTCAGACATAAAACCAAGAGACTAGAATACTACATTATAGTGCCCCTTAAGGATAGCACCCCAAGGGGTCAAGAAGTCATTTAATCTCTCTGGAACTTGGGTTCTCACCCATAAAATAAGAATTAATTGTTCTTGTCTTGCTAACTGTAGAGAGTGAGACTCATATGAGGCAGTGGGAAATTGATATAAAAGAGTTTTATAAACCATAAAACTTTGTAGAAATGTGAAGAAATCCTGCCACTAAGCACAACCAGCCAGCCCCCTTTATTAGCTTCCTGATGAAAAATGGTCATCAGCATTTATCTAATTATTTCCTTCCCCCTTGATTCCAAGGGGTTTAGCTATAAGTTTAGAATATATAGTAGACATTGTAGTGTATTGGAAAATAAAACAGATTGGAAATCAAAACACTTGGTTTAAAGTACTGGCTCACTAACTTATGGCATGATTTTCAGTAAGTCATTATATCTGAGTAGTTTCCTCAGTTGTAAAATGTTAACAATAATACCTGTCCTGCTGACTTCAAAGGGATACGGTGAGAATTAAGAGAGAAGATATGTGTGAACCACAAAGCCACATTGAAATGTGATTTGTTATAAAAAGGGGAGTTTTTTCTTTCAAGGAAATCTCATAATGGAACAAAGTGATTCCAGATTTATCATTTGAAGTATTTCCTCATTATGTTAATGCTGAAGTGTTTCGGTCATACGCTGAAAATGTAACACTGGGTTACATAAAAGGGACAGTGTCAATCCAAGATTAGCTTGGCATAAAAGGCCAGTTTTGCACCAGGAAGACTAGAGTTCAAATCTTGCTTCTTTCTGAAACATGCCGGCTAGGAGACCATGGAAAAGTTACTTGATCTCTTGCTTAACCTGTTAGTTTATCCAGGCAACACTTTAATATTATTAAGTTACAGATTAATTACTCACCTGGATCCATGGAGGGATTTCTACACCAGGAGCTCTTCACATGACTTGAATCACAAAGTCCAAACCAATATGTTGTTTTAAAAATTGCCCATTCAGCAATTGAGTCAGTATGAGATATTGACATATATGCTGTTTCCTTCCTAACTCAGGGAAAATGTGTTTTGAAGAAGCACGAGAATCATAAAAACTAAAGAAAATATAACAGGGCTGTTTCATGTGTGAGATTTATATTTTTGTAATTCTAAGTGATGTGTTCTTTCCAAAGGTTTGTGTTTGAGTGACACCTGTTGGTTAATTGGGTAATATTTTTCTCCTTTTCAGGCCTTATGGTAAGATGTAGAAATGGAAGGATCCTTTTGCCTACAAGAAGTTCTAATTCTTTTGCCCAG
>JAJPUD010000010.1:1244316-1294929 GCA_023553655.1 Myrmecobius fasciatus | reverse complement strand
CCTCCATGTATTTTACATTCTTGATTAGTTCAAGTGAGACTACTTGAAGTCCAAAGACGCTCATATTTTCCTAGTTCTGGTCTTTCCTCATATTATTTTAATGAAAAATATCTTCATTCTCCCACTTTGCCTACTGAATTCTTTATTACTCAACCCAAAGGTTCCCTCTGCCATAGCGGTTCTCCTTATTTTCTCCTTCACTATGGATCTTTTAATTCTCAGATCTTACCAAGTTTGCATTTACTTGCATTTCTCTGATGCACTGATCATGAATTATTTCACATAATAATTACCTATATATGATATTAAGTACTAAGAGACATAAGGATAGGGATCATAGCCATTCTAAACTTTATATTTCTGTCTAGTGTCTCTATTTTGCTCTGGTCTACAAATATGCCTGGTACACTGTTCTGTAAACAGAAGGCTCTTAAATCAATATTGGATTAAACTGAAGGCAAGGAGGAGTGGAAAGATCTGAAAACTGATGGGTGGGAGGTTGCAAGGAATGGGTAAGGTTCTTTGAGGGGACAGAGTGCATCTAAGCTATACTTATTTAAAAAAAAAAAAGGTCTAGAAGCAGTGGTTCTGAAGTATGTGTTTGTGTTATCTGTATATATGTGTGTAGATATATCTTAAGAGAATAAGATATGTGGGGGAAAAAAGTTAATACTTTAGATTTTATCAGTCCTAACTGTGGCCAAGGGCATGACTAGAACACTCAGATAAAAAGAAGATACTACAGTTTCATGAAATGAGTTTTGTTCAGTAAAGGTTTTGAGAATAAGAACATACCACGTCTCAAGAAAAGAAATGGAGATTTTAATTAGTTTATCTGGAAAGATTTAAAACACAAAATAGGCTTATAAATCTTATTAATATTCAACTATAACAAGTATCTCTCAAACATGGGCTTCTAAAGCTATACTCAGGTTCAAGGTATATTTTTAACCAGACCAAGAAGCAGAAGCAGTGTCTCAAAGCCACGGCATTTAACAGAGTGGCAAAGTAAATAACCAAAAAAAACTTCCACAATCCACAATCATAAATGCAAGGATTCACTCTCCCACATGATTGGCAGGAAGGAAACATTTGTAGACCTGGTCACTTGTCCTTCTAGATCTGCACTCCAGCAAGAATGTCTCCATGTTTCTGAAGCCACCAGTAGTTTCTCCGTAGAAATGCTGCTCTCGATATCGTCTTCACTATGGGTATACTACCATCTGCAGGCACCATATGGAATTGCAGATGTCATGTAATTTTTCCACCAAGGCAAATGTTGAAAGCTCTTTTTGGAAAACAACCTCCAGACCATTTCAACTCTTTGGTGAAGCAGACCCTCAACTTGCCCAAAGTCAGCCAGTCCAAGGCCTTTAAATCAAACCTGTCTTTTAAAATCACTTTGCTTTCTTCACCCCACTCCTTCACAATTCCTTCAGCCCTCATATTTAAGTTCAGCTGAATAAATTTTTTTCAACTTACACTGTGCAAATTACCCAAAATTCTGATTACTTTGGCTGGAGAAGGAGATGGGCTGGAGCTGTGACCTTTGTCCCACTTTCCTGCAACTGTACCCAATTTGTTCCCCCACACACACACACCAAATAGGCTTGCATTTTGAATATTTAAAAATTACAGAATCTTAGTATTACAAGGGACTTTGGAAGTCTTTCCTGTAGTCCAGGGGTTCTTAACCTGGAGACCACGAACTTTAAAAAAATATCTTGATAACTGTATTTCAATCTAATTCCTTCCCTTGGTAACGCTATGCATTTTATTTTATGCATTTAAAAATATTATTCTAAGGAGTGCATAGGCTTCACCAAACTGCCAGAGGGGTCCATGACATAAAACAGGCTAAAAATCTGCTCTAACCTAATCTTCTCACCTTATAAGAAAACTGAAGTCAGATCCAGCCCATATCATTAGTGTGTTGTTTTCTTTTTTGCCAAAAAGTCTTTGTGGCCTCTAGTTTTTTAAAATGTATTTTTAGAAGACAAAATATAATGGAAAGACCTTTGTACTGGGAGTTAGGACTTGCTAGTTCTGGCTCTGTCATTTGCCCACCATGCGATCTTAGAGGTAAGTTACTTCTCCTTTCTACCTGTTTTCTTATCTATAAAATAAGAGAATTGAACTCAATGATCTTTAAGGTCCTTTCCAACTATGATTTCATGTAACCTATTAAATTTTATCTTATATTCTCACTATTGTGCTAGCCTACAGAAATTTTTTGAACCCTGACTGTGTAATACAGTTAGGTATCCTGATTAAATTTTCACTATCTAAAAATTGGATAAACAAAACATCTATACTTTAATTAATAATTGATGAAAAATAATTAAAAATTGGTTTAAAAAAGGAAAAGCTGGCTGGGTGACTCTACATCTCTAGGATGACCGAGATCCACTGACTATTCTTTAAGTAAAGACATTCAACTACTTCCAAATGAATCCATAAGAATCATCATCTTTGTATGTATCATACTGTCCCATCTTGTCCACAAGAAAAGTATGATATGCATTTCCGTTTTATCTACACAAGAAAGTACTTTGCAAATTTTAGATAAATATGTAAATCTTAGCTATCAATATGTGTGTGTGTGTGTGTCTGTGTCTGTGTGTATTGCTGAGACAACTGGAGTTAAATGACTTGCCCAGGGTCACACAGCTAGGAAGTGTCTGAGACCAGATTTGAACTCAAGTCCTCCTGAGTTCAGGGCTGGTGTTCCATCCATTGCGCCACCTAGCTGCCCCATTATCATTTTTTTAATAGCATTTTTTCTAATATTAATTTTTTTTAAATTTGAGTAACACATTTTCTTCCTCTCCCTTTATTCTCCCTAATAAGGTAAGAATTTTAAATAGGTTATAATGTGTATAATCATGTAATTATTATGACAGGTGCTTTGTTAAAAAGTAAGTATCCATATTCCAAAATGTTGGCCATTTTTTGACTTATTGTCCTGAATAGATTCTAGAAAGTTCTAGTTTGATGTTATATCTGGCTTTTAAAATTGGGTTTTATGCTTTTTTATTGCTGTAATATGAATTGAATAATCCTTCTTTAATTCATGCAACTGAGTAATCAAACAAAAGTGAATTAACTAGTAATAGTTTAATATACACATAGTAAATAATGACTAATAACAATTATATATGTCAACACTTAGGTCTATGATACCATGGCTATAACTAGTCTTCCTACTAATATAGATCACATAGCTCCCTTCACTTAACCTTAAGGTAAATTATCTTTATAAATTTCTGTGGCCAAAATATTCATCAACCTCATCAACCTGATGATGAATATTTCTAATTTTCTTTTGGCTGGTACCCAGGTCTGTCATAGATTCTATATTCCAAGTCTTTCCAGATTAGTTAAGACTTATAAGAACTTTCTTATTTACTGGCACGGTCTCCAAAGTCACTTTAAAAACAAAATGAAGTATAAAACCAAATGAAGCATGACTTTTATATGCTATAATAATAATGATATTCTCACTCAGGTCCTATATTACCTCTTAATGAAATAGAGATGACCTCAGCACACAAACTATGACAAATGCCACCATGCTGAGAAAGTTTTGAGCATGAGTACAGCACCAGTCTTTTGCGTCTGGTTCAAGTACTAGTCTAACTAGAAGGCAGAAGGCCTTGCTGCTAGAGCTGCTTGGGGTCTGTAGCTTTTAGTTGGTCACTAGATAATGACCATTTGGGGCTATAACATCTCATGAAAGTTACATTTTAGAAAGAATAATTTTAAAATTGTACTGAGCAGGAAATTTGAAGATTACATTGAGGAGGGAAACCAAGTTGATAAAAGCCTTAAATTCAGGATCTATAAATAGGGATTACAGGACCTGTGGATATTTAGCCTGAAGAAGAGAAATGGGATGAGATTAGGCCCCAGTATGAGAGCTTTCATCAGGTGAGAAAGACTGTCAGGTAGAAAAGGAATTAGATTTATTCTGCTTGATCTCATAAAGTCAGAAACAGGAGCAGTGGATAAATGCTACCAAAAAAAAGCAAATTAAAGTTTGGTTTAAAGAATTCTGAGGGCACTTTTTGCAGTAGCAGGAAACTGGAAACTGAATAGATGCCCTTCAGTTGGAGAATAGATAAATAAGTTATGGTATAATAATATTATTATTTATTAAATATTATATTTAAATTCTATATAAATTCATAATAATGTTATGGAATATTATTATTCTATAAGAAACGATCAGCAAGATGATTTCAGAGAGCCCTGGAGAGACTTGTATGAACTGATGTGAAGTGAAATGAGCAGAACCAGATCATTATACACGGCAACAAGAAGATTATAGGATGATCAATTCTGATGGACATAGCTCTCTTCAACAATGAGATGACTGAAATCAGTTCCAATGATCTTATGATGATGAGAGCCATGTATACCCAGAGAGAGGTCTGTGGGGACTGACAACATAGCATTCTCACTCTTTTTGTTGTTGTTTGCTTGCATTTTATTTTCTTCATCTTCTTTTCTGGTTTGATTTGATTTTTCTTGTACAGCAAGATAATTGTATAAATATGTATGCATATATTGGATTTAACATATATTTCTACCATGTTTAACATATATTGGACTACTTGCCATCTAGGGGAGGGAAGGTGGAAGAAGAGGGGTAAAACGAGAACACAAAGTTTTGCAAGGGCTAATGTTGCAGAATTATCTATGTATAGTTTTTGAAACATAACAAGCTTTAATAAAAAGAAATAAACTATTTCCTAATTAGTTTTTCTGAAAAAACAAAAAAAGAATTCTGAGGGCAGCTGAATGGTACAGTCAATATATCTTTGGGCCTACAATCAGAAAGACTCCTCTTCCTTATTTTAAATCTGGTCTCAGATACTTATTAGTTAGGTGACCCTGAGAAAGTTACTTAACCCTGTTTACCTCAGTTTCCTCATCTGTAAAATGAGCTGGAGAAGGAAATGGCTAACCATTCTAGTATCTTAGCCAAGAAAACCCCAAACAGGATCACAGAGAGTTGGGTACAACTAAAATGACTGAACAACAACATAAAGAATTCTTAACAATTGACAATATCCAAAAATGGAATGTACTATCTTTAGAGGCTCACATAAGGTCTTCAGTTAAAGGCTGACTTACAGTTTGATGGAAATGTAATAGAAAGTATCCTTGTTCACATACAAATCAGTCCTTTTCAATACTGAAATTCTGTGTTTCTAAGAAAACATCTGCTAAGATGTAAAGGGACTATAATTTATTTTGGTGGGAGTAGAGCAGTATTCACACAGATGGAGGTGTAGATTTCTTTAGGTAATAAGAGTATATTACAAATAATGTTAGAGTTGGAAAAGACTTTAGAGACCAGTCCAATCTCCTTATCTAACAAATACTTGAAGACAAGAAAGGCATATTTGACATGCCCAAGGTCATAGAATTAATTAGTACTGAAACCAGGACCAAGACTTTCTTTCAGGATTTCTAGTTCAATGATTATGCTGCTATATACCATTATATATTCTTATGATGAGCAGGCTGATTTCAGAAAAACCTGGAAAGACTTGCATGAACTGAAGCTGAGTGAAGTGAGCAGAACCAAGAGAACATTATCATCAATAACAGCAAATATATGTGATGATCAACTATGATAGATGTAGCTCTTCTCTGTAATACAATGATCTAAGACAATTCTAATAGACTTGGGATGAAAAATGCTTGACATATCCAGGGAAAGAATTATGGAGACTGAATGTGAATTGAAGCATACTATTTTCATCTTTTTTATTTGTTTGTTTGTTGTTTGCTTTTTCTTTCTCATGGTTTTTCCCTTTTGTTCTGATTTTTCTTTCACAAAATGACTAATATGGAAATATGTTTTAAATGACTGTACATGTATAACCTATATCAGATTGTTTTGCTGTCTTTGGTAAGGGAGAAAGGGAGAAAAAAATTTGGAATTCAAAATCTTTCAAAAATGAATGTTGAAAACTATCTGTACATGTAACTGAAAAAATACTATTAAATTTTAAAAAATTATAAATACTTCAACTAAACTAAGTTTCTTGAGGATAGGAACTATTTCTATTTTATTTTTCTTCCCCTACAATATCTAACACACAATAAATGCCCAATATGTTAGATTATTGATAAGATAGTATCATTCTCATCAGTTTAAAATGTCTTATATCCCTTCTCCTCCTCTGTAATGTGATCATTGTCCTTATATCTAGAGATGTACCCTATTTACTTTCTCACTCCATTATCTTCACATTTCTTTTATCAAAGTGGCACTTCTTTATACCTGGTCAGTCTAGATTTTCCCTTGATGAACAAAATTGACTTCTACTCATATCATCACATTACTAGTGTCTCCTTCTGATTTGCTGCATCCAGTCTTCTTGGATCTGAGAAACCAGGTAACTACACTTGTTAGAATTTTATGTAAAATCAGTAAATACAATTGAATGAAGTCACTGTACTTTATGAAGGGGTGTTACTCTAGTTATGTTGCATTTATAGGATCATAAAATCCAACCCTTTATTTTGCTGATTAAACTGAAATCGAGAGTAGCAAAGTTATTTTTCCAAGGACATATGGTGACAAGTAACAAAAACTAAGACTAGAACATAGGTCTTCTCCTCTGATATCTTTCCATTAGAGCATCACATCACCATTCTTTAATGGATTTTTTTCCCCTTAAGCTCAAAGACACACTGAACTAGTTATCAAGAAACTGGAATCCCTGGGGCAGCTAGGTGGCGCAGTAGATAAAGCACTATCCCTGAAGTCAGGAGGACCTGAGTTCAAATCTAGTCTCAGACACTTAGCATGCCCTAGCTGTGTGACCCTGGGCAAGTCACTTAACCTCAATTGCCTCAGAAAAAAGCAAAAAGAAAAAAAAAAGAAACTGCAGTCCAGATGCTTCTAATACAGTAGACAAAATTTAAAGGTTTTTCTGCCCTGTTACTGTGAACATAGCCTTCTTTCTTCTCCTGGATCCACTATATTCAACTTTTTACTTATTATACCTCTAGGTATAATCATTGCTTTGAGAAAGGAAATGTCATATAGAGTTCCCTTTGCTATCTCTGTGACTTCCTGAATGAAAAAAAATCTTTTTTTCTGATCATAATTCCTTTATGTGTTGCTTCTCCCATTAGAATTTAAACTCCTTGACAGCCCTGAAATCAGGAGGACCTGAGTTCAAATCTGTCAAATCTGGTCTCAGACACTTAACATTCCCTAGCTGTGTGACCCTGGGCAAGTCACTTAACCCCAATTGCCTCAGCAAAAAGCAAAAAAAAAAAAAAAAAGAATTTAAACTCCTTGAAGGCAGGGACTATATAGTTTTTGCACCTAGCATAGTCTCAGTTACTTCATCTGTAAAATAAACAGGGTAGAATAGATCTTTAAGATTCCCTCCAAGGTATGAAGTTCTATATTATTCTAATTTCTTTCCCAATTCTTTTTTTAATCATTTAAAATCATCTCTGTGAGCTAGAGAAAGTGTTATATTGTTTATAGTTTTACAAATAAGTCCCTTGCTCAACTTAAACCAATTAAGTTTCTGGACTCAAGCTATAATCTTTTAAATTCTATATAAATACTATTGCTTCTAGGAGAAGAGGAGGAAAATGAAGAGGATTATAAACTAGCAAGAAATGGAGAAATGAAAAGAGAAATCATTCCCAGAAGGAAAAGGCAAAATGATTATAGGGAAAAGAATGGTATTTCCTTGCATGCTGGTAGTCACTGTGTAGATTGTGACAGGCCTATAGAAGCTAAATTTACTATCAGTAGAGACACTTTTAACTTTGTAAGATTAGGAAAAATATATTAAGAACTAAATTGGAGATAGCCATATCACTAAAGAAATACAGTTGGGTCACATCAAAGCTTCAGCACTCCTGGGGCAGCCAAGCATGTGACCCAGAAAATCAGTGGAAATATAAGATCCATAACCTATCCAGAAGGAGCAGTTTGAAAAGCAGCTTATCATAGTATTAAAGACTTGGTCTACAACATTTCCTAGGGATTAATACAGCCCTTGTTTAATGGCCTTTTAGGTCTGATTCAAGATATCTTTTCCTCTAAGTAAAGCATTACTCTTCAGAGAAATGGCCTGGTTCCTTGTTTGTTCCCTTTAAAATTACAAGGTGTTAATAAGTGGTAGCCATTCAGCAAGCCTCATAGAAAATTGTAAATATGTTGAGAGCATTCATCATAGAATTCTCTCTATATAAAGAACTACTTAGGAACATTACCTTGCTTGTGGGTTCCATCTGTAAAATATGGCAATATCTTATATGTATTCTAATTTCTTGAAATTGTGACCACTCCATCTCCATGTCTGGTATTTAGTTACCACATTTTGCTTTCCCTCAAATATCATATTATAGCTTTCCCTGGCACAGGCTACAATCACAACAAAAGCCAGGGTGAGAAGGACCATCTGTAATGTAACAGTTCCAAAGATGAAAAGCAATAAGAAAAGTCAAAGGACTGGTTGTCACCAAATAGTGAGGGGTCAGAAGCAGGAGTCTAAGGTCTAGAAATATGGATTGGCAATTATAAGTGCCAGAATCCAAATAGCAAAGTAGTTATGGAACCAGGTATCCAAATGAATTCATGCAAAAGGTCATTTCCATTCACCTGGTACAATGAGAATTTATGAATCATTGGAATGTAGAAAGAGTCAACAAAGAGCTAAAAAAAAAAAAAAAAAAAAAAAAGCATGGACAATGTCACAGAACCAAAGACTCTCAGAATTAGAGTAGACACCAAAAGACATTTAATGGAACTCATACCTGAGTAGAGATATAATATCCTTAACAAGCCTAACCTGAGGTCATCTATTCTATTATTCTATTACCCCAAAACATTAACTGACTTGCTCAGGACCACACAGGTAGTAAATGTTAGAGCAGGAATTGAATCTAGGTCCTCCGATTCTACATCCAATTCTCTTCTCATTTGTGTACCCCATTTTATTTCCAAACTTCTTGTCAAGTAGACTGAGTTCTTAAACAGCCTCTACATATACACTTGATCCTATCATCTCCAGAAGATAACTTCAGTCATCCTCTTTTTTTCGTAAATCTTTAGCTTTTCTCTGTCTTCTAGTTTTTTTCCTACCTTCAAACATGCCAAACTCTTAAATCCTTTAAAAAAAATCTTAGACCTTCCTATCCCTTCAAGCCATTCAAATTGTATCTCTTCCCTTTCTCAACTAAAGCCCTCTAAAGAAGCTCTCTGAACTTGCTATCTTCACTTTTTTCTCATTCATTCCTCAAATGGCTTCTGTAACTTAAAATCCTCTTTCCAAAGTTATCAACAAGCTCTTGTCAAAGCTAATGGTTTGGGGTTTTTTTTTCATCCTTCTCAACCCATTTGTTGCATTTGACAATGTGTATCACTATCTCCTCCTGGATACTGTCTCTTTTCTGGTTTCTCTTGGATACTCCTGGATACATACTGTCTATTTATTTGTCTCCTACCTGTCTCACCCTTCCTTCTTCCTTCTCCTTTGTTGCCTCATCATCTATGTGATGACCCCTGTGAGTGTTCAATCTCTCTCCAGCCATTCCCTCTTCACTTGTAACTCATAGAATTCATCTCTTTCCTCAAGATACAAATCAAGCACTCATATCTACATGTCTTTCCTAATAACAACTATTAGTACCTTGTCTCCTAAATTATTTTTGTACCTATTCTCTTTCTGTATATATTTATGTAATTGTTGTCTTTCCCAATTCCACGTAAGCTCCCTGTATTTTATTCATTGTATTTGTATATATCCCAAGAGTCTAAAACAATACCTGGTAGTGGCAAGAACTTAAAAATGTTTGTTGATTGAATGCCATGGGAATATGTCCTAGCTCGTGCATGTACTATCCAAAAAAAATCAATGCAAAAAAGACTTGAAATCACAGCAAATAAGTTTTTTTGGAAGAGAATGTTTAACCTATGGAAGATAACATTTGATGGAATATAATAAGCTGTCTTTAAATATTTTAAAATTTTTGTCATAATAGCTAGCATTTATATAGCACTAAATATATTATTTCACTTTATCCTCACAAGAAGATATTTTTATTGTTGTCATCTTACAAATAAGGAAACTAAGGCAGATGAAGTTAAGTGACTTGCTTACCCAGGGCTAGTTTCTGAAATTATATTTGAATCCAAATCTTCATGACTCCAAAACTAGCACTCTTATCTACTTCATCACCTAGCTTCTTATACTGAGGAGAGATTTGATTGGTTTTACTTAGTCCCAGAGGGAAGCACTAGGAACAATAGCTAGAAGTTAAAGAACAGTTTTGGTTGGTATAAGAAAAAGTGTTTCTAACAAATTAGATGTCTCCCAAAATGGAATGGTATCTTTTAAAAAGAAATGTTTCCACTGCTAGTGGCCTTCAAACAAGGTTTGCTAAGGATTTGTATTTCTACTCAGGAACAAATTACACCAAATGTCTTTTGATGTTTATTCCAATTCTGAGAGTCTTTGATTCTATGATATTGCCAATGCTCTTTGTAGCTCTTTTGTTGAAGGCTAAATCTGCCACTTCCTCCAAGTTCTTTTGCATGAGTTTTAAGCTTCTTGCTTCTGCTTGTTGCCAACCATGAAAGTAGCTGAGTTCATGTAGCAGCTGAATTCTATTTCTGTACTTCAGTATTCCTTTACTTTCTGATTTCTTACTATAAAGATAAGATAGGATTTAAAAGATAAGAACTTTATTTTAGTGTAGGGATTATGGGAAATTTATATATGAACTGATAGGTTCATACTTGACAGAAAGGTAAATTTCTTGAGCTTCATGAGTCACTGATCACCAGGAGGCTCTGATTTGAAGCATTAAAAGCTTTTAAAAGCCAGAAAGAGAAATTATAGGAAGAAATTGACCAGAGTGGAGTAGTTAGCAGAGAAGCACAAGAAGAGAGCACACATTGTTTCTGAAAGGACTAAGGACATCAAGACTTGCACTCCAAAATTGTGAGTTACCCTGCATTCATGGGCTTCTCCACTTATATTCTTCTCTGTTAGAATGTGTTTTTACAGTGAAATGGGGAACTGAACCAGCTATTAATAATTTGAGCTTTGAACTTGAACTTTAGTCTTCCTAATTCCCCTCTTTATACAATCTTAACAGATTGTTTTTCTTGTTGTTTCCAACTTTTCACGACCTCATTTGGAATTTTCTTGGCAGAGATATTGGAGTAGTTAGTCATTTCTTTCTTTGATTCATTTTACAGACAAGGAAACTGAGTCCAATAAGGATAAGTGACTTTTCCAGGGTCACATATCTAGTGTCTGAGGCCAAAGGTGAACTCAAAAAGAGGAGTCTTCCTAACTCTGGGCCCCATACTATCTACTACCCTGCCTCACTGCCCCAGTTCTTTTTCTGATAACTTTGTTAAATTTAGCTTAAAAATCATTAAAATGTTTAATCATTAATCATGTTTATCTTTATTTTCAATGTTGTATTTTCAATGTAGTTTTTAAAGAAAAAACTAAATTCAACTTAAGAAATATAAGATGGGGAAGGTATTGCTAAAAAAAAAAAAAAGGAACATGAAAAAGAATTGGAGGTTTCAAAGGGCTTCAAATTCAATATGTCAATATTAGAGAAGCTAGAATGACAGGCAGTGTTTAAAACCAGGGAGGTGATTGTTCCATTGCATTTCATCCTTGTGAGCCTATAACTAGACTATTGTGTATGGCTCTATGCATATTTTTAGGAAGAAAATTGATAAACTGGAGTGGACCTTGAGGTCACCTAAGATAGTTTCAATATATGTATGGCCTGGAGAAAAGATTTAGGGACATTTTGTAAAGATCTCTTAAAGTATTTTAAGGACCAATCAAGTGGAAAATGCTAAATTTGTTCTGCTTGGTTGCAGGGAGTATAATTAGAAGCAACTAGTGAAAACTTCAAAGAAGCAGATTATGGTATGATTAGGCAAAACTTTATATGCTTTAATAGAGGATTTTTGGTTAAGACTACAGGGGCTCTGGAATCCTTTCCAAACATGAAATTATGATATGTAATTATAAAATGAAAGGGAAAGGAAATGTATCATTTCCATCAATATACATATTCAAAGACACCTTAGGATAAACTCTGATAAATGGAGATTGCTTTTTCCCTCTTGTCACGAACCATTTCCTAAGTACTCCATGGACCTTCCCCGGGCCCTATCAGTGCTTCTCAAACAAAAGTGAATGAATTAAAAAGTTTGAGAAATCAGTGAAAGATTATTATAGTATTAATAATAATATGCCATTAAACAGCTGGGTGACCTTTTGTGATATACTTAATCTTCTGACTTCAGTTTCTTCAACCTCAAGAAGGGCATTTGGTCTAGATCACAAATTTAGATTATAAATTAAAATGAACTTTTAAAGGTCATGGTCCAAGCCCTCCTTTTGTAAATAAGAAAACCAAGGTCCAGCTTCACTGACCAGCTTAAGGACAGCCAGATGTTTGTTTCCCTGAGTTCAGGACTCCTAAATTGGTGCTTTTTCCATCTCTCAGTCTGGGTCTAAGGTTCTTTCAAGGCAGGGCTGTGCAGGAGCCGGTTCCTACCGGGAAGCTGATTGTGAAATGGCCGGTGAGTATTTACGCCTCGGAATCGGCAAATACTACCCATCAGGTGCTTGGTTTTTTGTGTTGTTGACTGTCTAGATTTTAAGAAATCAATGGAAGATGTTAATGATACAGATTAAACTTAAAACTGTCAAGGGAACATTTTTTTTCCCCAAAGAGAGTTGACTGTCAAACATTTACCATCTCGCGCCTGCTCCCGACTCGGAATCTAAGCTATGACGTCAGCTTGGGTACCGCACCAAAGGCCGGGTGGTGGATGAAAAGCTCCCCACATTAGAGCCCCCTTCCCAGAGCCGCTTGAGACAGAGACACAGAATTCGAAATCAGGTCCCGGGACTGCAAATTTCGCTGCGCTAAGGAGCCTTCCAAAGTACTTAAACTGCACTTGCTCGGAGCTGAGCTGCTTCCCCTTCTCACCCCGCCTAACTCGTTTAAACTTGGCTGGAGCAGGCGAAAAAGTGAAGCAGGAAAAGTCTGCTCTAAGACTAATTCCAATTCAAAGACACGCCTTCTGGAGGCCGTCTCTACGGCCGGATCATACGTCATCACGCTCTCCGAAGCGTAGGGGTGGGACTTCCTCTCTGGGGGTAGAACCGCTTCCGCCGGAAATGGAATCTTCCTGTCCTGTGGTTCGAAACTGTTGGCGGCTGCGTGGGATGTCCTATGGAGTCGTCTCTTTCTCTCTCTCAGGCTGTCTTCCGTTCCTTCATTGTTGGACCTCCGGGGAGGGCCAGGCAGGCGGGGAACGCGAGCGGGGTCGGAGGGAGAGGGGATGTCAGGGGCTTAGAAGCAGAGTCTGAGCAGGAGTGGCCCTGACCTTGGCTCGCTATTTGCTGGAGGGAAGGGAGAGATTCGGGTGCTCTCCCGGGGAAGCTGAGCCCTTTCTGTGGGGCTGCAGGCTACCCTGCACCCCGTGATGGGCCCATCCACTTTTCTAGAATCAACCAGAAGGGACTTTAACTTCCAACCCAACCTACGGCTCTGTTGGGTAGGAAAACTGAGGCCAGGAGGGATTTTGATTTGACCAAGGACACAACAGTAGCAAAGAACAGAACTGAGATTTGAACCCATGTTCACCGCCCCAAAATCTGGGGTTCTTTCCCACCGTATGACCTAGAAGGAAATCAGGAATTTAGGCAGCAGCCATAATTCGTTATGGGCCAGGCAGTGTGCTTAGTTCTGGGGATATAGATGCCCAAAGTCCCTGCCCTCAAGAAGCTTGCCTCCTAATAACATGTAAAAGAACTGTGCGTGCCACATACTGGCAGGAGGGAAGGAATTGGGACGAGGGTTGGGCACTGAGACCTGGAAAGGCCTGCGGACAAAGGGACTGGAACTAAGGTTTGGAGGAAGCTGAGAAATAAGGGGACAGTATTCCAGGACTGGGAACAGCCGATGCAAAGATAGTGAGGTGGGCAAAGCAGCATTAGGTACGGGAGAAGAGCACAAGGTATAATACTTGGGAAAGCGGTAAGGGGCAGAGCAGGGAAGAGTTGTAATGCCCTGTATAATATGTACAATTCTATTAATCTCTTCTAAAAAGCTCAAAATTTTGAGTCACTCATGAAATACTCTATAGTCCTTGCAACACTTTAGAAAGCTACTGGTTCTATTCTGGGGATATAGTACTTGAGTTAATATTATATTTGTAGCATTTCTTACCATGTACCTGATTTCTGCTTTATTAATAAAGAAACTACTTTTTTTCTGATAGTGAACACAATTTTAATTGTTTATATTCAGGGTATGAGTTTCTTTTAAAAATTAGTTGGCTTATATGTTTTGCACAAGTCTTTAAAAGACACATCAGAATCCCTGGCTCATTTACAAATTATAAAATAAAAAAAATTACTGTTCTTTTTTCCAGAGTGTCTTTCTTCAGCCTTATATATCTTGAGCTTTCTCTGCTTTGTTTAGGATTAAAAATACTGTCTTCATCTCTACAGTAGGCAAGCACCTAAGGTAACTTATTCAAGCAAAGATTTCATTTTTTAAAAAAAAATTATTTTTAACTATACATTTTGCTGAAATTTAGGAATAAGGAATTGTAATTAGTAATCTAGGCTGGAAATGAGATAAACTAAGTCAAATTCACAGTTAGAATGATTTAAATTGTAGTTATTCCAGCCTAGTGGAAATATACAGTGTAAATTCAAGAATTGCAGTTTCATCAGGGAATTATTCACACTAATTTGGATCTATTTTAATGTTATTGTTAGAATAGTTTCACCTCATTTAGTAAATAATGAGCCATCCAAAGTTGTACTTAATAAGTAGTAATTTAACAGCTAGATATTCCCTTATTCCTCCTCAGTTCTAGGCAAATCTTCTATTTAGATTAGATTTAGATTTTCTTTAATGATCCAGGAAGGAAACAAAAAGTCTAGTAAATGCAGCATTAAAATAAAAAATGTTAATATTTGGTACATGGGAAAATACTGTGGCTGAATTAGGACTTTAAGCATGCAAAGAAAATATGCTTATCTGTTTCATTGAAAGATAGTTGTACAAAAGAAAAAAAATTGTTTTGAATGTAATTGGGGGAAAATATTGTTTAAATTTCTTGGAAAAGTTTTAAGTTTCAAGTTTCTGTTACTTTTTGAACTCAAGAGCTGTTCTCTACATAGGCTTCTAAAACTTGCTGCAAATTACATAGGAAAAGGAGATAATTCTGATTTTATGAGGATTTACTACTTGTAAACTGTAGAGTGAACAGAAATTAAATTTGATACTTTGTTTCTAATACTTTTTGGTTAGTGTGAAGTTGAAGGTTAAGATGGCAATCAAAAAGATTTGACAATTATTTTGTCAGTTATACAGTCTTATAAGATTGAAAATTACTAACCTTACATTTTCCAGTCTACCTCATGAGATTCTGTCAACATGCTTAATATTTCTTTTTCCTTCCACTTGATTAAATCTTGAATTTTGTTGTTTAATAAGAAAAGACATTTTTTTTTAAATGGTGGATTAGTCTTATGATATTTTGGGACTTTTGCCTCAAAGCCCAGAGGCAAGGATTGAAGGAGTGGGGGGAATGGGTAGGGTGCCAGATAGTTTTTATTTGTAGGTGCTCAAAAATAGAGATTTACATGTGAAGCATTTTGAGGACTGCAATATATCCATTGTGGTTATTCAGGATGTCATTTCTTCTTTGTTTTTCAAAAGTACATGATTTGAGAATTCTTAGGGGGCTAGTGCTTTTCTTTTGGACATGTTGCTTGGCATTGACCCCCTCTCAAGTTTTTTGTGTGTCACTCACCCCTTTTGAATATAAAACTCCTGGAGAAAGATCAATTTGCCTTTGAGAAAAGCCTCATTATTAGGCTTTGGGAGTGTGAACAAAGGAAACTACAAGATTTATATTCAAATTTTTGATACAGAATTAAGCAAATAAAAGTAGATAAAGAAATAATGGTTCTTTTGGAAGCTGGAAACTAGGAACAGTTTTTTTCTTCTGTTAGTATTGCTTCATTTGGCCAGGAGGGGGAGAAACAAGAGAGTAGCTGATAAAGTTTTAGGAAATAATCTAAAAGCAACAAACCAGCACAAATCTAAGGTAGAAGGGGGGCTATTTGACTGAAATTAACAGAATTGATAAAAGTTTTTATGTCCAGTAAATTGTTTCATTCCTTCCAGGACTTTTCAGTTATAACCAACAGAGGAAATACCTGCTGTTTAGGAGCTTATTCTCAGATAATGAGTTCATCTCCTTGCATGTAGTGCATTCATTCAGCAGCTATTAATTGGAATGAAGTAAGTATCCAGAAACTTCAAAGATTCCAATCTGAGCTTGTATTTCTGAAAGTAAGAGAGTTGGCTTATTCTAATCTGAATATTCTGACCTTCCAAAGGGAAAAATGTTTTGATTCAGGATTTAAATCTTCTGGAGGCCTAAGAAAGTGGAGTCATTGAAGTCATACTGACTCTTCTGATACGAGCCTCCTAAATAAAAAGGTTGTGAGAACAGGCCCTGCCTTCAAGATGAATTAAGGTCCTACTTCATCAACCGACAGCAAATGCGAAATTTACCATATTCTAACATTATAATATGACTCCCAACCCATTAGACTCCTGGAGGGATGTGGCATTGTGGAGCCGGCTTTAGGAGCAGCCAGGAAGGTGGGCTTTATTTTTTCCTGGAGTGGCTACTGCTGTTATAGCAATATCTCTAAACAAATCATCAATTCCCTACTGGGCCTTCCTCCTGGATGTTCATCAGTGCCTTAAACTCAACATGCCCAAAGTGGATATGGAAAATAAGGTAACTGAAGGATCAGTAATACACTCAATTGAATATCAATCAACAGCTACAAACTTAAAAAAATCTAGTTTTCCATCTATCCTTCAACTTCCCTGGTACCACCATTTTATTTACGTTATGATTTTACTTTCTTCCCTTCACACTTTAAAATGTAATTAACTAGTTCAACTTTATACTATCTTCTTTCAGATCTCTTGTTCTAATATACTGTCATTTCTCATGCCTTGTCATATGTCTACTCAGTATTATTCCTACCATCCTTCACTTCTACCCTTACCCTGCTGCTTCAGTCAGCCAAGCTCTCAACAAGAAAATCATGTCAATAAAACAGCAACACTTGTTCCAAACTTCTTCATTCCTCACAACTGAGGACCTTTCATCATGCTTTCCTGAGAAAATAGAAGCCCTTCACCATAAACTTCTTTATATCTGAAAACTTTGACATTGTATCCCACTATTTCTTCACTTATTCCAGTTTTTGTTAAAGAGGTGGTCCTTCATTTCATTGAAACCAACATTTTAAATCAACCCTTAATCCTATCTTCTCTTGCTAACAGCAGCTTACCCCCATCGTTGTTTTCTTTCCTAAACGTTTTTATTTAAAGTTTTGAATTCCAAGTTCTATCCTTTTTTTGCTTCCTCATCCCTGAGATGCTAAAAGAAGTACAAGTACAAGAAGACTTGATTAAAATATTAAAAAAACAAAAGAAAGCGAAAAATAGGGTGCTTCAGTCTATATTCAATAAATATCTTTTCTTTCTCTGGAATCAGATAGTATGCTTCATCATTAATCCTTTGGGATTGTCTTGAAAAATTATATTACTGAAAATAGCTAATGTCTTCATTGACTATTACTGTGTACAGTGTTCTCCTACTTGTGTTTATTTCACTGTGCATCATTTCATGTAAATCCAGGTTTTTCTGAAATCATCCTGCTTATCATTTCTTACAACACAATAATACTCCATTGCAATTGTATACTATGGTTTGTTTAACCATTCCTTAATTGATGGACATCTCTTTGATTAACAATTCTTAGCCACAAAAAAGAGCTGGTATGGATAGTTTTGTATAAATAGCTTCCTTATCCTTCTTCGGATGTCTTTGGGGTGTAGACCTAGCATTGGTATTGCTGGATCAGAGAGTATGCACAATTTTGTGTCATAGTTTCAGATTACTTTTCAGAATGATTGCATCAGCTTATATCTCCACCAACAGTGCATTCATATCCCAGTTCTATATTCTCTCTAACATTCAACATTTTCTGTCATATTATCCAATCTGATAGATGTGAGATGGTCTATTACCTCCTCTCCTCTGTTGGCTAATTATCCAATTGCTCTATGCTGGAACCTCATCTCTATATTGTACATAGGAAAGGATAGAACTTGGAAGCAGATGCTGCTTTCACTTGGTGACCTCATCTATTCCCAAGGGTCTGATAATCCTTATGCAAGTGATTCCTCACACCTCTTAGTCTCTGAGCCCTAGGTACACTATTAAATATCTCTTAATTGGATGGACCATAGGTATTGAATATTTCCTTATCTCTGCTACAAATCTCTCCCCTTCATCAAATTCAATATAATATTTGTAAGGCACTTAACATGGTACCTAGCACAAAGCAGGCATTTAAATGTGCCTTTACCCTCTCCCCCAATTTTTCTTGACTTTTTTTTTCTTTTTTGGGGGGGTGGAGGAGAAGTAGGTGGAGGAGGATATAGGCCACTATCCTTTCAGTCACCTAATTTCAAAACTTCCAAAACTCTACCCTTGACTTTTCATTTTCTGTCACTGCATATATACATTCAGTTGGCAAATCTTGTCTGCCCACCTCCACAACATTTGACTCTCCTGGTTCAGTCTGTCATTGCCTCTTTATATAACAGCCTTCCAGTCATCTCCCTGACTCTTAAGTCCAATCCAGTGCTCTACCACTTAGACCTCTTCATCCTAGTGAGAAGAAAGTATTGGCAGGAAGTTCTGTTTTATTTGTTCTGGGTCATCTAGGATCCTTGCTTAAGTTTCTGGAATCCTTTCAAGGAATGTGGAGGAAGAGGAGATAAACCAAATTTTTAAAGGACCCTTAAATTTAGTATTTCTTAGTGTGATGTATTGTAAATATCTTATTAAGCCTTCACTCAATGTTATAAAAATCTAATTGATATATTTAAGGGCTTATATATCAGCAGAAAAGTTGTCATTTGTGTAACAATTCTAATGAATTATTCTTAATTCTACTAGAATTATTATCTAGTTTTGTTTTGTTTTACTAGATATGACTTCAGTCCCACTCAGTTTTTTAAAGAAATCCTTTCCTATAATTTCATAATGTAGTCAGTGATATTAGGCCTATATTACCCTGTTCTGAAATAGAAAGCTTACACCCCTTGAATAAATTGCCAGGAGCTACATAACAAGAAATAAAACCAGCAAAGGAACTGAAAGCTTTTGTTATCTCCTGTACTTTTATAGAGAACTCTTCAGTGGTTGTTTCTATAAGAAGTCTATTGTTCATTTGGCAGCTTCTCTTTGTGATTGCTTGGCTTTTTCCCCTCCCAACAGGCTCATATAAAGATGATTGGGTGTGACTTCTTGATGGAAACCAGTTATGTGAACAAGACCACTGTATTGAAAGAATGGATCAGACTTATTTCTTAAATGTTTGGTAGAAAGGATATTGTAAAAGTGGTAATTAATGTGCCTTATTGGTGAAGAAAAGCAAGGTAACTTGAATCCTGGTGTGTTTTTTTTTCCTTTTTCTTTCAAGTATCATTATTTTAAGACAAATAAAATTTTATTAAAAATCTTAGCATCTGGCTTTTTCTGTTTTGTGAAATCATATAAAATGTTGAACAGTGTCAAGGTATACTGTACTTCACTATATTTGCTTAATATTTTTTGTTCTGGGAATCAGCCAACCAAATTGGATAAATTGGCAATTCATGAATTAACATTAGATTAGAAGCTGTGTTGCTCCAGTAGATAGGGCTTTTCAAAACATAAAATTGTTTTATTCTTTTTTGTCATACTCAATAATTGCTGAAAATGATGGGAAATTTTAAGTGAGGCATATATTGAGTGTGATAAAGATTTGGTGATGAGATTATAGTGTAGACAAGTTGAGATGCATAACATTAATTTGGCCACTGTATGATCTTTCTAGTTTCATTAATGCAGGACAGTTTTATAATTTAGTTCATATAACAATTTTATAGCTAATATACATGGCATAGCTTAAAGGTTTTAAATTTATCATTGGAAACTGAAACATAATAAGTAGAAATAAAGCTGCTTAGAGTAGCATTTATTGACAAATGAGTCTCACTCATAGAGTAGTGGCGAGAATAGTAGATCAGTGATTTCCAAAGCAGTCAGTCAACCTCATGCAGAGACAGACATTTACCTTTTCATAAATAATTGTTTAACCAATGTATATACTGTTATCAAGTTTCTGTTGCTTTTTGATTCCCCTCATAATTCCTTCTGCCAGAAATTCTCATCTCTTAACTACTGGTTCCCTATTAAGTGACTTGAAAAGAGCTACACTCAACCCTTACCTGAGAGGACATTAACTGCAATGTTTTTTTTCTTTGTTGTTTGGTCATGTCTGACTCTTTGACCTCAGTGGGGCCTTTTTTGGCAGACATACTGAAGTGGTTTGCTATTTTCTCCTCCAGCTCATTTTACAAATGAGAAAACTGAGGCAAACAGGCCTAAGGGATTTGCCCAGGATCTGAGGCCAGATTTGAATTCAGGAAGATGAGATTTGAACTCAGTCTTTCTGACTCCAGGCCCAACATTCTATCCACAGAGCCAACTAATTGCCCCTACGAGCCTTCTGTCATTCACCAGATATTGAGTAGCCTACTGTATATGATATTGTGCTAGAGAAGTTTATCATGGGCCAATCCTTTGACTCATTCCATGAGGAGGAAAACAACTCAAAAATAACTAACAACATAGTCTACTTAGACAAGTCTCAGAGGAGAGATCAAGGGCTCAGATAATCAGGGAAGGATTTGTGCAAGAGTATTTTAGCTGGACCTTGAAGATATCCAACAGAGATAAGGAGCAGGAAATAGAGAAATGTTTTGAATAGGGTTGTTAGTGAAAACTACTGTGTTGGTGAAAAAAGGTAGACAAGGTCCTGACTTGATAACTTCTAATTTGTCTTGGTTTTTTTAAGAAATAGATTTTTTTTTTTTTAATTTTCCCCAGTTACATATAAAACTTTTTTTTTCATTATACATGTACATTTTTTATATATTTCCACATGAATCATGTTGGGAGAGAAAAATCAGGAAAAAACCACAAGGACAAAAGAAGTGAACAAAGCATGTGTTGATTTACATTTAGTATCCATGGATGCAGATGGTGTTTTCCATCCAAAGTTTATTGGGCTTGCCTTAGATCACTAAACCACTGAGAACCAAATCTATCATAGTTGATCATCACACAGTCTTGCTGTTGTTATGTACAATATTTTTCTGGTTCTACTTGTTTTATTCATACCAGTTCATGTAGATTTTTCCAGGTCTTTCTGAAATTGACCTATTTAGAATTTTTAATAGAACAATAATATTCCATTACTTTCATAAAACAAAACTTAATTCAGCCATTCCCCAATCGATGGACATCTACTCATTTTTCAGTTCTTTGCCACCACAAAGAGTTGCTGAAAACATTTTTGCACGTGTGTGTCCTTTTCCCTCTTTTATGATTTCTTTGAGATATAGACTACAACTTCACAAGCAAAGCATTAGTGTCCCAGTTTTCCCCCATCCCCTCCAACATTTGTCATTATCTTTTCTTGTCTTTTTAGTCAGTTTGATAGGTATGAGATGCTATCTCAGAGTTGTTTTAATTTGTATTTCTCTAATAGGGATTTAGAGCATTTTTCTATAGAAATATGACTATGTGACTATAAAATTAATATGACTGTAAGGGGTTTGAATTTTTTCATCTGAAAATTGTTCATATTCTTTGATCATTTGATGGTAATTGGGGATTGACTCAGTTCTTTATATATTTTAGAAATGATAGCTTTTATCAGAAATATTAACTATAAAAAAAATTTTTTCCCTTCTGTGTCCCTTCTAATCTTGGCTGCATTGGTTTTGTTTCTGCAAAAACTTTTTAATGTAATCAAAGTTATCTATTTGCATTTCATAATGTTTTCTAGTTGTTCTTTGGCCATAAATTCCTCCCTTCTTCAAAAATATGATAGGTAAACTATCTCTTGCTCTTTAGCAATGAGAACATTATAATAGCATGGTTGAGAAATGGCCCAGAAATGACATGGAAGCCTTGACATTTTCTATAATTTTCTGCCTTGTCATTTTAGATATAGTGTACAAGTTGTTTTTTAAATATATAATATTTTATTTTTTTCCAATTGCTTGTTAAACAATTAGTTCCAAATTCTATCCCACTCTCCTCCTCTGGGACCGTAAGTAATAAGATATAGGTTATACATTTACAATCATGTAAAATATTTCCATATTAATCATTTTGTGCAAGAAAACTCAAATAAAAGAAAAAGAATGAAAAATAGCATTCTTCAGTCTGTATTCAAACAAAATCAGTTCTTCCACTGGAGTTAGATTGTATGCTTCATCATTAGTCCTTTGGGATTGTCTTGGATCATTGTATTGCTAAGACTTTCCTTATATAGTATCATCCTTTATGCCTAAATCATTTACCCATTTTTACCTTATTTTGGTGTGAGGTGGAATGGGTCTATACTGAGTTTCTGACATGCTGTCTTCCAGTTTTCTCAGCAGTTTTTGTCAAATATTGAATTCTTGTCCCAGAAATTTGGGTTTATCAAATAGTATATTACTATAGTCATTGACTATTTTGTCATGTATACCTAACCTATTCCACTGATGCACCACTCTAGAAATAGAGACAATCTTACAGTGTTTATATCAGTTTGAAGGCTGTGTGTTTTGTAAATGTGAACTGTTGGTGTGAACTAAGACCTGGAAGTAGGAATGTGTAGTATATTTATAAAGGTAATACAACCCTAAGAAAATAAAAACTAACCTGAAGTATGATGTTAAGGCTTATTCTCTGGGCAACTAGAGACATATACAGAGCCCCTAGCCTTTTGAGAAGGGAAGAAATAAGACAGACTGTCTTATGATCAACCTCATAGTATAAAGAGTAGATTGAAGATAAAGTAGATTAGAAGCTATGGCAGTAGTTCCCTGTCATAAAGTCCTCAAGTTCATTGCACCAGGAGCCAAGGAAAAGAGCTATAAAATACAAGGATATCACATACATGAATAGTAAAGTTTGGCTATGTATATATGTGTAAGCCCACTTTTATAAATTCATTTATGATGTATGATATAACAATTTTTGTCTTGTTCTGAAGTTTTTACTCATAGTTCAGTAAAAGTACCCCAGATTAAGTTCTTCAGACTTCCTAAGTATCCAGATCCCCAACTTTTCCCTATTTGCTCATTTTTCTCTTGACCCTCTGCCTCCTATCCGTAAGTTTTAATTTCCCTTCTATTTTTTCAAAAGATAGGGACATAATCACTATCCTTTGAATGCTTGTTTATGGGATAACCATGTAATTTGATACTTATGTCAAAATCAAATCCTGCTTCCCTTGTGAAGCTCTTCCTAACTATCCCTGTACACAGTGATGCCTCTCCAAATTATATAAGAAAGCATTTATTAAACAGTATGTGTTAAGCACTGTGTTAAACACTAGGGATTCAGAGATAAGCCCGAAAGACTGACTGTCATCAAGATGCTTACGTTCTATTAGGGGAAGGCATTATAAAGGGGAGTTAGAAAAGAGGTGGATGGATGTATGAGTGGTAGCATGATTTGGAAATGGCCCAGAAATGACATGGAAGCATGTACAATATTTTATTTTTTTCCAATTGCTTGTTAAACAATTAGTTCCAAATTCTATCCCACTCTCCTTCTCTGGGACCCTAAGTAATAAGATATATTATACATTTACAATCATGTAAAATATTTCTATATTAATCATTTTGTGCAAGAAGACTCAAATAAGAGAAAAAGAATGAAAAATAGCATTCTTCAGTCTGTATTCAAACAAAATCAGTTCTTCCACTGGAATTAGATTGTATGCTTCATCATTAGTCCTTTGGGATTATCTTGGATCATATTATTGCTAAGAAGAGCTGAGTCATTCACAGTTCTTCATATAGTACTGCAATTTCTATTCACTTTGTATCAGTTCATGTAAGTCCAAGTTTTTCTGAATTCAGCCTTTGTCATTATAGCATAATAATCCACCACAATCATATACTACAGCTTGTTTAGCCATTCTTCAATTGAGGTGTATACCCTCAATCCCCAACTCTTAGCCATCACAAAAAGAGCTGCTAGAACTGTCTTATGTTGTGTCTTATCTCTCATGCTACCCAGCATTCATTATCTTATGCAAAATATACTATCCAAATTTGATCATATTTGAAAAGTTGCTAAAAATTGGGAGTGAGGAATGGGGGAAGAAGAATCAAATTGTGACATGCTCTATTGTACTCTTAATAGGCTGAGCCAACTAATTGATGTGATTGAGGGTTCCCAAGGAGTCCTCACAATATCTCACTCCCCTGGACCTGAAATTTTTCAGAGATTCATTTTAGCTCTTCTTAGGGGTCTAATGCTATCTAGAAGTCTTGGAAGAAGTCTGTGTTACCTTAGAGAAGTTGCTACATCTGTAGCCATCAGTTTCCTCTAAGATCGATTCCAGCTTTAACTGAGTAATGTTTGCATTAATTTTTCAAAACTTTAACAGAAATAGTTATATCTGATTCTTTTATTCCATCTGACTAGAGAGACCTGACCAGCATAAGTGCATCTGTACTTATGTTTTGGGGGTGAGGGCTAGGAAGCAAAGGTGGGGAGAAGGATGCAAAAGGGGAAACTGGGGGGAGTAAACATCAAGGAGCATTTTTTACCAACTTCACTTTTTTACCCCTAGAATTGAGCCCACTTTTAAACACCAATCTGGTCTAGAAGAGTGTGGCAAACTTTGGCATTGAAATTCCATTACAAACTCTTAACAATCCAGGCTTTTCTAAAGAAAAACAGGGTTGCACAAAATGTTGAAGTGGATAGCTGAATGTATAAAGATGCTGTGCAATATCCACATTAAAAAAAGATAATCTAGAGCTGTCATAGTCAAGTAGGATTCCAATCTTCTTTGGGGGAACTGTAATCTGGATCTCTGGAGTGGCCCGGTTGTGCAGAAATTCATATTTATGCCTAAAAATTTGAAAACAAATAAAGCTTCACAAAACTCATGGCTTTGCTATTGCACATAACATTTCTGATTTTATTAACATTTTTATAACATTTCCTTCATTAAATGAATACCAAAGTAATTTGTGTTTCCAAACTCATATATTTTCCAAGCTGTGTCTTCTCTCAGCACTTGACTCAAGAGATTCATTTCAAATTTGTTTGTGCTGGGCAAATCACTCCACCTTAGAAACTCAATATAGTGTTTTCATGAAACTCATTTTACATTAAAATTTTTGTAGGAAGCTGATAAGACATAAATTTAGGGAAGTTGTAGTAATTGGTTGGAAAAGTGCGCTTTGTAAAAAAGGAAATTCAGAATTAACATATGATAGTGTAAAGAACTTTAGAATACTATTGAAATGGTGTTGAACAATATACAATCGGGTGTTTTTGGCTTAAAAGGGAGTTATTTGTCCAAAGAAAGAGGAAATCTTATTTCTAAAGAGGTTATTTGCTCCTATATCTAACACCTTTTACATAAAAATCTTGAGCTTTGGTTGGTTCAATACCTGGATGAATGAATAACTTACCCTGTGTGCTCTAAGTGACTGCACTGAAATTGGTTCACCTTTCAGACACATTGCTGGTGTCAGAGCACACTAGCCTGCTTCCTTGTGTTGAGCTTCTCTCCCCCATGGAAGCCTAGCAGTTCCAAGAAGCTAAATGACTAGGTTGTGAGAATGATCCACTCTTAGTGAGAGGAGCAACATTTCCTAGAATTAACTCTCGGGACAGCCACTGCTACCTGGCCTATATCTGGTGAAAGCTAGGAAAGGAAGGATGTGGTGGGACACCAAAGAAATCTCTCTAATAAAAGGCTTCCTGGTGGAGTGGAAAGATTTATATTTAGAGGGACCTGGGTTCATAAGTAAGAGACTTACCTAAAGTCGTAGAATTGGTAAGTATCCAAGTCAAGAATCTAATCTAGGTCTTTGCACTCCAGAATTAGTCCTACTATACCAGGCTGCCTCTCCTTTCTCTCCATTTCAACCCCACCCCTGCTTTTTGTTGTTCTCACCAGTTTATTATTCTAATTTTTCATTTAACAACCATATTCTTGATCCAATGTCAGTAGTCCAGGCATTATATTTAGGCATTAAATTTAGCCTTTTGTATCCTATGTTTCACTTGTATGGGATAAACTGAGTGACTACTCATAAGAATGTGATTTTGACATATGCCCTAATTATGACTTGAAAACTATAACAAGTTCAGCTATAGCTAAAAAGCAGCAAGTGTTAGATTGACTTTAATAGATCCTGTTTCCCCCCAACTCTTTAAGTACTTCTTTTAAAGGCAATTTGGTCTTTTGTTTCTGGGATAGACTTACATGTTTAGAATGTAAACCCCAGACTCCCCCAAACAATGGGAGAAAAGGCTAGGTGGAAGTAGGGGCTTCTGGGTTCAGGGACCTATTTAATCTTCTGTTTTGTATTTTGTGCTTTCCACTCCTTTACTGATGAATACTTTGTCAGATGGGAGTTGTCCTTTCTTCTGAGATTTGCTTTGCTTACTCTGAGAGTCTCTGATTTTAATTTGGGTTCATTGTCCCATACAAACTTTAATCACTTTTATAAATTCAGTTATGAATTATAACTATTATAACTCTCTTAGTCTACTTCCTCTTCTGTAAAATATAAGGATTTTAAAATATCTTTTTTGGGGTGCTATTGTCTCTATCTCCTCATCTGTTACCATATATATCCCTGCTGTGGACTATTAAGAGAGCTTTATATTTCTTTTGGTATGTGATGGAAAATTCAGAACTTGAGAGTTGTGTTATATAGGAAAAAGTTGCTAAAATGTTGCCTAGATCAGATGAGTTAAGCAGATAGGAAGGATCAGGGATACTGATTTAAAAGCCAGAAAGTAGAAGTTAGGAAGTTGTTTAGCTAGAGTAATAGCTACTGGGCTTGAAGAGCCTGATGATGTCTCTACACTCAGCAAACTCCTCTTTCCTGGGTTTTAGCCTGGGTCACCTTTGGCCCATATACAAAAACTGAAGTCTAGCAATCTGAATAGATGAGGCTTTCCCATTCATATTTAACTACTTTTGTTATCTATTCTAGAGTCAAATATTCCTCCCCTACCATTCTGTTTTCAGTCTCATTTCTGGAAATAGTTTTGATAATCTGGCTCTGGGGGCAGTAATCCATAGAACACCCAAATTGGATTTCCAATACAGTGAAAATTTCGGCTCTATACTTTCTGAATATGTTTTATGGAGAAAAAATTAAAGACTTACTCTATCTGCTTGGACAAAAGATGCAATTAGAGTTACAATACTAATCCCTTGGAGAAGAGTGAAAAGTAACAATTTGTGGGAATGATGAAGATCAGAATAGGATCCTCACAAAGTCAGTGAGGTTCCAGGCAAGGTCAGACTACTTAGAAAGGCAATTAGACATTTTCCTGATAGTCAAATGAAGTTGGCCTTTTTACAATTTTAGAAGTAGAAGAAGGGTGCAAGAATGAGATTCTTTCTCTATTGGAAATTCTGTACCATGGGAATTTACCCAGGCTGTTTTGTTGGAGTAGTGTGACACTAGTCTGAAAAATTTAAGGAAAGAAATTTCTGTCCCTGATTACAAATAAGAAAGAACTAACACCTTCCCCCTCCCCCATGATACTAGGAAGAGGAAATTAAATTAGGTATGTTCTCAACATAGTCAAAGTTAAACTTAGATGGTAAATCAGATTCTTTCTAAATGGGAGTAATTTCCAAAAGTCTTGGGGTTTTTTGGTTTTGGTTTTTGTTTTTCCTGGTTTGAAGCCCAAGATACAAAGCAAGAAAGGAAGCATAAAGATGAAATGCTGTGAAATGAGGGTCTTATTTTTAGACAGTTTTGTTGACATCCACTTGCTAATTAAAAGTCCTTTAGAGGACAGTTTTAATCCTTGAGAAGCTTGGTTTTACTTTACCTTGATGATATATAAGTATGACTCATGCACCAGGAAGAGCTGTCTGCCCCAAGGTCCCCTTGTCTGTTGATATCTTCAAATGCCACACCAACTTTATAGTCCATATGTTCATCAACCTCCACCTCCCAGTAATGTCGTCCTTTAATAGGTATCAAGCTTCCCATAACAGCAACACATCTGATTTGGGGAATATAAAGGTATTAGTTTTTATTAATTCATCATTCAATAAATGTTTATAGTAGTCACAGCCTGCATTTATATTAATGCCATAAGGTTTGCAAAAAGCACCTTTGATCCTCACATTAACCTTTAAAGATAAGTACTATAATATCCCCATTTTACAGATGGGAAAACTGAAGTTCTGAGCAGTTAAAGGATTTGCCCATGGTCACACCAACAGTGAGTGTCCAAGGCAAGCTCTGAATCTACTTCTTCCCAACACCACACTCTACCTATTACCACATAATGCCTTTCAATTTTTACCACATATCAGCCAAGCAGGACACAGTTTTAGGTGCTGTTGATGGGGGTGCAGCTTCAAAGAGAAATATAGCAGTAATCCTGAAGCCCCTAGTCCTTAGGAGTGCTATTGTCCTAACAATCTGTATGACAATGATCTGCAAGTCTCCTGGCTTTAGGAATACTATCCTATAGTCCTAGAAACTTTGCTGACTGCCAGATAACAATCTGCCAGTGACAACAGGGTTTCTGAGACAAATGGTGGAGTGCATATCAGACTACTCAGTTCTACCTTTGGGCCATAAAATTAGCATCTCAGTGCCATGAAGAACCAGATCTGTCTCTTCCTATAAAATTGTCTTGTTCCTGGTTCTTTGCTAAATCTTTTCCAAATTTAGCCCATTTCAATTGGCATTACAGTTCCAATTAGCTTTGCTCCTTGACTTAGAGATGGATTCAAGCTTGTAAATTCTTTTGAGACACTGGTCTTCAACCCCAACCTTTTGGGGTCTCTTGAACCTCCACACTAGGAAGGCCACAAAGATGAATGACATGGACCTTGTTTTCATTAAGTAGAAGAAAAAGTCTGCATATCAGGAAAGGATACAAAGCACACTTTAAGAGATTTTACCCTTTACCATGAAATGAATGGGGTGTGTGTAGGAGGATTCAGGAAAGGTCTTGTGAAGGGGTAGCATTTAAGTTTGTGCAGAATAGATCTGACTTTGAGAGGCAGAAGTGGTAGGAAGAGTGAGAATCATCTGAGCAGAGATGGGATAGTAAATGGTCTTGGGTTATGATAAAGAGTCAGAGAAGGTTGGAGAAGTAGGCAGAGGCCAAATTACAGAAGCCTTCAAATGCCATGATAGGGATTCTGAACTTTATCTGATAGAAACCTCCTGAGGAATTTGGGGGTAAGGGAGTTATATGTAAAGCAAGATTTTTGTATTTGTAGGTAGAATAAAATCTGTTGTACAGCACATTGTCATCTCATTCCCAAGGAAGTAACTGCTGCTATTGCTGAGGAAAAAGACACCCCGACAAGATTAGGGCCCCTCTAGTCAGTGTTGTGGATTTGGAGAAAGAATTTGCACACTCAGACTCCAAGTTAAGGGCAAAGATTTATTATTATGCTGTTTGATAGGCTAAAGTTCCAAAGGAGTTTAGCAAAGGAGCAGAAGCAAGAAGAAATTAGTCTGCTGTTTGACAGCAGGCTAATTATAGGGAAAATCTAACAAAAGTCAGAATCAGGGAGATAACTTTATGGGAAAGAGAAATTATTATGGTTTAGAGGTACAATTGAGGAATGGTAGGGGTGCAGTTGTTCCCATCATTGAGTTCTACAGCTTACTGACCAACAGAATCAGTATTGAATTACTGCTGTTGGCCAGCACTGTTTGTGGCACTCAAGGCCAGGAGTCTTAAGCTATTTCAGGCAGCCAGCACCTTGCCATTCCCAAGGCCAGCTAGCTATGGGGTTTCTTAGGCTTGACACTTTCTCACCTCTCATCACTATTATCCCCATTTTAGATATGGAGAAACTGAGGCTAAGGTTAAGTGGCTTGCTCAAGGTCACACAACTATTAAGTAAGCAGCAGAATTCAAACCTAGCTCTCCCCAGCTCCAATGTGCTATCCATTCTGCCCCACCACTTCACTCTGTCAACCATGTTGCCATTTGTAAAACAAGGAGTGGTGTTGGTCTACAACCTGAGCCACTCTGCAGGCAGATTTGTGGGGATGATGGTCTTCAGTGTTAGGTATGGTTAGCAGAGGAATTAATAAAAATTAATCCCTGAGGCAGGCAAGAAGAAAGCTCTGACATTGGAGATCGGTTTAGTTCTGTGTCCTACCTCTAAAAGTAATCCAGTCAGAAGTCCAAGTTATGTCAAGACTCTCAAACTAAATTTTCCTTATAAAACAACTTATGGCCCATGACTTTGCTGCTACCTCCCTTTGGGTCAGCCCCCCAAGGCCCTCTGCCTCATGGAACTTTTCCCTTTCCCTTGTGCCAGGTGGTATCTCCCCTAACTCCACTCTGCTTCCCAACCCCACTTCTCTTTACAGCTAACTAGGGGGCTAAGTCCTTTCAGAATTTAGTCTGCCAGCTAAGGACAGGCCCCCACTTCATGGAGTGCTCCCTTTCTACTGGGTAATTGTGAGTTCCACTGAGGAGCTTGTCTTCATGTGCCCTCCCATTCTTTTGCATTTATCATTCCTGGTGTCTATTGTATCCATTTTGTAACCTCTTCCCCTAAATAAATCTACCTATTGCCAGAGAAAATTCTTCACATGACTGAACTCCAAGTTTTGGTGCCTGCCATCATTTGGTGGCAGACCCCATCACATCAGGTATCCGATGCCACTTTGCTGCTGCACTCTCACAGGTGCTATTGCCATTTAATTCATCTTTCTGTGCATGATTCTCTCAAGACAATTCAATAACTTTTTTAGTCCTTCTGAAGATGAGAAAAGTAAGATTACTCTGATGGTATAAAAAAAGAGAAGAAACACACCTAAAATGAGATGATTGTTTATAAAAATCACTGTAGTTTTTAGAGTTATAAAAATAAGAACTTGGCTAAAGTTAAAATTGTAAGTCACAAGAGGAAAGGAAATGAATTGACAGCTCACAAAAGAAGAAAGACAACCATATACATTGAAGCTTGCAGACAAAATATAATTTTCCAGAGCATAAAGTGCAAAGCCAGTGTGGAGGATTGTTAAGCTAATTGCTATAATAGAAATGGCTATAATGGGGGATAATTCACTCCACCTAGAATCAGGGGCAGAGACTAATAAGAACTGGTATCTCAGTGGAGAGCCCAGCAGTGTGGAGGGGAGGAAACGGAACACAGCGTCCCTATCTCACAGCTGTGCAGGCAGATTTCATTATCAAGGTTGCAATTTTTCAAGGCAATAATCATAGGGAAAAGCCACAGGATAGCAAGAGTGAAATGGGTAGGAGTGTTAGCAAAGAGCATTTAGTAATAAGAAAAGACTCAAAAGTCACTAGTGGGGTTTGGCAGCATAGGGGATCCAGGCAGTCTGATATCAGTGCAAACCTATAAAAATAACCTTAAGTTCTTTGAATATACAAACCATTAGACTTGTATCTTGTCCTATAAAGATAGAGGACTTTGCAAGAGGGTCTTCACTGGAAATTAAGCATCCATCAAAGCATGTCATTACCAGTATTTCTGCTTCACTGGCTCTCCAGAAGCCTCCTACACTACACTATCCAGGATCTCATTCATAAGCTGTCAAGGTTCCTAATTCAACTGGAGTCATTGAGCCTCTTCACCCACTCTCAAAAATCTCACTTTCTGATTGCCCAGGTTAAACTTTGTAAGGCAATATCTTCAAAAATATACACCTCATAGACACTGGAATTTTAGTCCTTTGACAATCCTCCAGATATTGCTCAAGAGGTGACAACACTTTCACTTAGGATGATAGTTGAACAGGGTTCCCAAGAACCTCAGAAAACCATCTTCCTGGTCTCCTCCTCAAAACAGCTCCCCTTGTTGACTTCCCTGTGTTTGTAAAGCCATTCATTCTCCCATTCACCCAGTTATTTCTCCCTCTTAATTGTCTCTTGCCCCTTCCTGCTCCCTTCTCATACATTCAATCATTTATGATCTTCTTTTGATTCTTCCTTGGTAAAATCTCCTTACCCTTCACATGTAGATTGTTGTGATGGTCTCCTTATTTTAACTTTTTTTTCAACTAACAAGCATTTATTATCTTCCCCTTTAGATTTTCCCCATGAGATTGTAAATTCCTTGAGGGTAGGAACAGTCTTTTGCCTCATTTTGTATCTCCATAGCTTACCCCAGTGTCTTTTTAGGAGACAATAAATGATTGATCTCCCTCTTATCTCCTCTCCTCCCCATTTTTTTCCTGAGGCAATTGAGAATAAGTGACTTGCCCAGGGTCACACAGCTAGGAAGTATTAAGTGTCTGAGAGCAGATTTGAACTCAGGTGCTCCTGACTTCAGGGCTGGGGTTCTATCCACTGCACCACCTAGCTGCCCCATCCTCCCCAAATTTAAAAAAGAAAAACAAAACCCTTCTGACAAATATGCACTTCATTGGCTGTGTCCACAAGTGTATATCTCCTGCATTTTGACCCTATCACCTGTCGGTCAGGAGGTGCATAGCATGCTTCCTTATCAATCCTCTGGAATCATGGCTGTGACAGGGTACAACTTCTAGGGGAAATACAGGTCCCCTGTACCTTCGAGTGCTATTGTTCTAAGATCTGTCTATCAATGATTCTAAAGTCTACTGGCCTTAGGATAATCCTACAAACATTGCTGACTCTCAGATACATAATTTGCTGGTCAGTCTTAACCAAATCCCTGAGACCACTCCTCAATTCTACCTCTAGATCATAAAATTAGCATATTAATGACATGAAGAACTGGATAAATTAGTCTCCATGCTCCTGGTTCTTTGCTGAATCTTTTTGGAACTTAGCTCACTTCAATTAGCGTTACAATTACAATAAACTTTGCCCCTTGACTTGGAGATGGATTCAGACCTGCAAATTCTTTTGAAACACCTCATGACACCAGTTTGTGACTCCAATTTTTGGGGTCTCCTTCTGAACCTCAATAGCTGGCTACTGCATTGGTCTGATCAATGCAGAGTTCTGAGGTCTTTCCAAGTCATTTATCTTTCCAGTGTTGTTGTTATATAACTTGTTCTCATGGTTCTGTTTACTTTACTGTACATGATTTTGTACATATTTTCCCAAGTCTCTCCAAACTGTCCTTTTTATCATTTCTCAAGGCACAGTAATATCCCACTATAGTCACTAGTCTCTATGACTCATCTATCCCCCTTCCAATCCATCCTGCACATTGCTGTCAGTTTAATCTTTATAAAATCCCACTCATAAGGTAGGTGGAAGAGTATATCTGGAAATTACTTTGAATACCAATAAAACCTTAAAACAAAATACCACTCACATCAGTCATCTGCTCAGAAATGTTCATTGTTTTCCCTTTGCCTACAGAATAAAAATCTAAATTTGATATCTTGGCACTGAAGACCTTCTCTAATCTGATGCCTGTTTACCCTTCCAATCTGATCTTCTATTACTTCTCAATATGAAACTTTCCTCTTTAGCCAGATTCTCTCTCAAAAAGATGCTGTATGTTTTCTTGCCACCTTTGTTCACTTCCCTGTCCTTCCCACCTCCCACCTCAAGTAATTGTTTATGTATCCAAATCTTAGTCATCCTTAAAGGTCCAGTTCAAGAGGTACCTAGAGGCAGCTAGCTGGTGCAGTGATACTGTACCTGGAGTGAAACTCTTCCTTTCCCTTTGCTTTTCCTTTCCTTTTCTCTGGCCATACAGGATGACTTTCCTAATCCTTATTCATTATTATTGCCCTATCTCTACTCAAATTACCTCAAATTCTTTATTTATATGCTTAAATGTTGTACAAAGTGTGGTACAGTGGACAGAGAGCTGGTCTCAGAGTAGGGAATACCTAGGCTAAAGCCCTGCTTCTATCACATACTGGCTGTGTGAGCAAGTTTCAACTTCTCAGTGAGCCAAATTACACTAAAAACTTGAAGAGATGTCAACTTGCATTGGTAAAGAGATTTCCTCACCTGGTAATTCAATTTAAAAAGCAATTATTAAATGCTTACTATGAACAAATCAACAGTCAGCCTTAGCCTGGGGTGACTGGGAAGATGGAGGTGTCCTCAACAGTAATAAGGACATTTGAAATAAAGTTGTTGAGGGTTTTGGGGGGTTGGGAGGGAGCTAGAAGGGAATATTAACTTCTATTTTAGACGTAATGAGTTTGAAATACATTTGGGACATCCACTTCAAGATGTCCTAGAAGCATCTGGATAATCATGATGAGAACCTCAGTATTCCCTGTATCAATGAAATCATATAACTAGTCCCTATCCCTACTGTCCAATAGAATGTAAACTCTTTGGGGACAGGGGCTGTTTTTCATTGTGTCCTGCTAGTTCAGTGGGTATCTTAGTGCCTTGTTTATAGTAAGCATTAAGTGCTTCTTGAACTGAATTAACATCCATCAATAAGTATTCATTACTACATGCCAATCACTATGCTAAGTACTGGAGAGACAACCAAAACAAAACAAAAACCAGTTTACTCTCAAGGAGTTTACCATAATGGGGTGGACAATATATTCATATACATATAAGATACATCAGATGGGAGATGGGAGACAGCACTAGCATCTAGGGGGATGAGGAAAAACATCCTGGAAGAGGTAATATTTGAGATCTAAATTTTAAGGAGGTCTGGAATTCTAAAAAGCAGGGTTTAGGAGAGACAGCATTCCCAGCATGAAAGATAAAAGCCAATATAAAGACAAAGAGATAGAAGACGGAATGTGGCTTGTCTCGTGTGAGGAACAATGAGCAGACCAATATGTCTGCAGTAGAGTGCTAAGAAGGGAGTAATACGTTAGGAGCCAGGTTGTAAAGAGCTTTCAACGTACTTGATAGTACACGTTTGTGAATTTTAGACAGCTTTCCCAAGGCAGTTAGCTAGTAGTTCAGTGGAGAGAGCACTGACTCTGTAGTCAGGAAAATTTGAGTTCAAATCCAGCCTCAGCTACTTCCTAGCTATGTGACCCTGGGCAAGTCACTTAATCTCTGATTGCCTGACAAAAGAATCCACTGGATCTGCTGGAGAAGAACACACTCTATTATCATTGCACATCATTACTATGGCCATGGGGTCACAAAGAGTGGGACACAGCTGAACAACAACAAAAATAACAAGGCTTTCTTGAAGTATAGGAGATAGATTGCTGGACTCAAAGTCAAGAAGTCCTAGTTTTGAATCCCTTCTTAGATACTTTCTTAGACAAGTCACAATCTCTCTGAACCTCAGTTCCTCATGTGTAAGATTGAAATTCCCCAAAATCCTTCACTGCCTTTAAGACTCAGCTTAAGCACCAACTTTTACATAGAATCCTTCCTGACCCCCTCCCCCATCTGCAACTACTAGTGCCTTCCCTCCTAAATTACTTTAAATTTAACTACCTTTATTTAATTTTGTATTTATTCTAAATATACATGTTGTCTCCCTTCACAGAACATAGGTTCCCTGAGAAATGGGGCTGTTTTATGTTTTGTCATCTTATCCCCAGTGTTCAGCACAATACATGGCACATAATAGATGCTTAATAGCACCAATCTCAGAGGGCTATTTATGGTGAGGACTAAATGAAATAATGTATACTTCAAAACACTATATAAATATGAGCTATTATTATTGTAGTAGCTTAACTATTAGTGCCATTTGGGTCTGGGACTTGGAGCTGAATGACTTGAGGCCTAAATATATGGCTGATTAAAGTTACATTAAGAAAAATAATAATGTGCAATGATTGACTTTGATGTAGTGAAACAGTTATTTGGGTTCTTGTTATATTTTCAGCCCAATAGCCCACCTGGCTTGAAAGAAGAGTTCATCTAGATTTCAGCTTCAAAACAGATCCTCTTCACTTAGCACCTGCAGAGACAGGTCCGAAACTTCTTAAAGGTCCATTAGGAAGGCTGAGCTCTCATTAGTCCCTTTTCTGGTAGTTTTAATGGAATAAGTCATATTTGGATACCATCCCTTTTCTTCTCAAAATGTTTTCTAGGGCATTTCATGGGTTTTGGTGCCCATAAGAATACAGGAAAGTTTCACTGCCCCTTAATCCACCCATCATTAAGGAGCATCTCATTGTATTATGAAAAACCTTCCTCAAAGTGCCCCACTCACTTTACAAGCATTATCTAATTAGACCTGTTAACTCCTCCATGAGCCTGAGGTTATTTTCCTTAGTGTATGTATGTGTACATACATATATATTATATATATATGTGTGTGTATATATATATGCATATATGAAGTGTGATGATCATTTAAGAGTTTCCCAGAGAGACTGATGACAAATGAGAATGTAAGTGATTTGCTTGTAGTCTATGGTATCGGCTTAGAACTCCCAGATTTATACTTTATCCCCCAGCTTCTTAAATTGTGGTTCACAACTCCATATAGGGTCTTATAACTGAATGTGGGGTTGCAAAATTATGATTTATTATTAGTGTTTAATTTGTGCACCCATTTTATATCCACATCCCATGGGTCACATAAAAATTGCAAGTGGAAAAAGTTTAATAAGTCCTGCTTTATCCACTATGAATGTACTGAGCTGTCATCTCTGGCCCTCTGTAGTCATTTGCTCCTGCAAAAGGCATCACAGGATCCTGTTGTACCCCTCACTAAATCAACAGGAATTTATTAATTGCCTGCTATGCCCTAGGTTTGCTGCTGTCAAAAGTGAAGCAGTCCCTGCCCTATGAAAAACTTTTATGCACTGATGCAAAGTGAAGTAAGCAGAACTGGGAGAACAGTATACACTACCACAAACAACACAAATGGAAATAATTACCACCACAAAACTCATTGTTCCTAAAAGAAAATGAGAAAGTATAGCTTCTAGGGGAGACAGTAGTGGGGAGGCCCCACTGATCTTGGGGTGCTTCTGTTCTAACAATCTTTAGTGATTCTAAAGTCTTCTGGTTTTGGAATCTGTTATCCTGAGGTTCCCCCAACCTTAGAATGCTATTATTCTGGCAATCTGTCAATGGTTGTAAAAGTTTTCTGGCCTAGGAATATAATAATATTTCTTCCCTTAGATTTTGGGGAAAATATATTGGTGATTCTGAGACTCTCTAACCTTAGAGTGCTGTTGTTCTAACAGTCTGTCAATGATTTCAAATCTTCTGGCCTTAGAATAGTGATATCCAAGTTCCTGAGACAATAGCAAATAGACCACCTCTCAAACCTACTTGTAAGCCATAAAATTAGCAAATAAGTAACATGAAACTCTGATCAACTTTGTCCTATAACTCTTATCTCTTTTCTCTTGGGTCCTTTGCTAAATCCTTTTGGAATTTAGCCCACTTCAATTAGAATTACAATTACAATAAACTTTGCCTCTTGACTTGTATATGGGTTCAAGCCTACAAATTCTTTTGAGACACTTTGTAACACTAGTTTGCAACTCCAAACTTTTTTGGGAACCTTCCCAACCTCAACAAAAGGACCTTCCCCTATAGCTTCTTTACAGTCAAGCTTGATCACTACAAATTTAGAAGAGAGATTTCATTTATTCTCCTTGACCCAAAAGGGTAGAATTAGGAGGCCTAATAATAAATGGAAATTCCAAAGACAGATTTTATCTTCACTTCTTCATAATTAAAGCTGTCTCTGTGAGGAATGGGATCCTTTTGAGGTAATATTTCAGGATTTTATGCTCCCTCAGCATAGTTCAGGATTTAAACAATTTCAATATGAAAAGGTATTTTTACTGTTTATAGGAAAACTGTTGACTTAAAATCTAGAAGAGAGACATAGTGGAGTAAGTTAAGTGGAATAAGCCTGGCAAGTTTTATGTTGTAGTAGCTTATATTTCCACAGAATTTCAAGATTTACAAAGCATTTTCCCCTTAGTAACCTGTAAGGTAGATAGTGGAAGTATTATTATGATTGTTTTACAGATGGGAAAACTGAAGATGAGGAAAATAAAGAGATTGTCACAGACATGAGCCTAGAAGCAGTAAAAACCCAGAGCTGAGATTTAAACACAAGTCTTTTCTAATTTCATCCTAGAACATTTTCTCTGCTACATGACACTTCCCTGTGAGAATTTGAGATTAAAACAGATTAAGTACCTAGTAAATCTGGTGTCACTACCATGGGGCTCACTTGCTGAGTTTTTTCCTTTACTGCGCACAATTGTAAACCCATCTTCTGAAATGGACAGCAAAGGATGACTGGTATCCTTGTTAAGGTAGAAGTAGGTACCTACAGAAAGGAAGAATACATAACAAGTCTGTGAATTTGCGTTAACAGAGCATGTCATTGATGTAAAGTCAAAGAATTAAACATTTAAAGCTGGAAGAGATTATAGAGGTCATGTGGTTCAACAGATAAAGTCCAGCGAGAGGGACACTCTTGTCCAGTGTCATAGGAAGAGAAAGTAGATGAGTTGAGTTTTAACTCCCTCTATGTTGAGGTTGGGGTCACAGACTGGTATCTCAGGTATCTCAAAAGAATTTGTAGACTTGAACCTATCTCCAAGTCAAGGGATAAAGTTTATTGTAATTGTAACGCCAAGTGAAGCAGTCTAAGTTCCAAAAAGGATTTAGCAGAGAATCAGGAACAAGAAGACAAATTTATAGGAAAATACAGAGATCTGGTTCTTCATGTCACTGATATGCTAATTTTATGGCCCAGAGGTAGAACTGAGGAGTAGTCTGGGGTGCACTTCAGCATTTGTCTCAGTAACCCTGTTATTGCTGACAGATTGTTACCTGGCAGTCATCAAAGTTTATATTTCTAAATATAAATATGTATATCCCAATATTTCTAAAGCCAGGAGACTTTAGGATCATTGACAATAGCATTCCTAAGGTCTGGGGGGGTGTCTCAGAATTACTGCTATATTTCTTCTAGAAGCTGCACCCCCTTCATATCCTCTGACTCCATGTTCAAAAGAGCTATCATCATGCATTGCATTTTTTTTTCACAAACAGCTCTGAGAGATTCCAAAATTTAATTTAGTCACTATAATGAAGCTGGAATCATAAACTCATTAAATGTCAGCACTGGAAGAGAATTTAAAGAATGTTCAATCCACTCTTCCCCCTATAACTCCCAGATCCCTTTTTCAGATAAGGGTATGGAAGCCCAACACAATCAAGTGACTTATTTCAAGTCAAACATCAAATTAGTGACAAAATCACGGGTAGAACCTAGGCCTCCTAATTTCAAGTCCAGACCATATAAACAACTTGAGCAAGAGTTTTGACACTGAAAGGGACCTTAGAGCCCATATATGAAGTTCCTCCTTCTTTTTTTTTTTAAACAGATGATACCCAGAGAAGGCAAGTGACTTGTCTTATATTACACATAGAATAAATGGCAGAGGTGAAATCGAAAGCTATCTCATTGTTCTTTCCACTCATCATTTGTGTGCATTTCTTATCTCCTTATCTCCCCTTCTAGACTGTGAGTTTCATAAGGACTGAACAGTGTCTTATCTTTCATATCCCTTGAAGCATCAGTATTGCCCTCAATAAAGGAGGTACCCAATTTAAAAAATGCATGTTGCATTTTGAAATGACTTGAATAATAGAAAAGTTTGCTTTATTTAACACTTTTTTTAAAAAAGGGTAAAGCAATCAGATATAAAAGCTACAGATAGTAATAAATTGTTTAATAGGAGAGGATGAGGAAGGATGATAGCAGAAGGTACAGGGAACCAGTGGTCAAATCAAAGCATACCTTCTAAAACTTGAGGATAGGATAGATAAGTAATGGCTAAGGGCTGAAGAAGAGAATGAGGGTGGTCTGAGGAGATTCATTCTAGAGCAAAATGTCCTATATACATAAAAGTATAGGTATATATATATTACATATATATATACATATATGCTGTGGAATATATATAGAATATATACACATATAATTTATGTATATAGGATACATATATGTATAAAGATATATATGATATACATAAAGATATGTATAAAGATAATATGTATACATAGGATATATATATATATATATATTTATGTAGGATTACTACATAATACATTAAATATACATTAATACATTAAAATATATATACTTTGCTCTAGAATGAATCTGCTCAAATAGTATGTGTATATATGTGTCTGTGTGTATATGTATATAGGATGTATATTTTATCTATTATATATGTGTGTATATATCTATACGTGTGTTATAAAATTACATATATACAAAATATGAGTATATATTTGTATATGTACATTTACATGTATACTCACATATATACACATACATTGTTCTAGCAACCCAGAGCCATAGCCTAAAGAATTATAATTCCACGGTCAGTCTTGTAGAAAAGATTAATTAAAAGAACAAAAAAATCAATGAATAGCTGTGGGTAAGAATTGATTCCTTAAACACTTGCAGGGGGGAGCAGTTTAAGCAAAATCATAATCTGATGTTCACAATCCAAGTGAATAATGGGATATGATAAAAACCCTAATATGTCTTCCATCTGCGCCTCAGAACTACTGAATATTTCACTCTCTCTGAATCTGTCTCTACTATTCTCTTCCATGATTGATTCTCCCATTGTCTCTTCCCTCCTTTTCATTTCTGTTTGTTTCTCCAATCTTTGTGGTTTTCTTATGTTCTCTTTCTTCCAACTCCATCTATTTCATTTTCCCTTCTATCTCTTTCTTTTCCTTCTTCTCCCTTAACTCCCTGTGCTTCTTTCTCTGCCTCTCTACCTTAACTGGACACAATTCAGAACTGAAGTATTTTCACTGAAATCATTGAACATAATTTTATATTCTTTGTTCCTAATTTTGAAAATAAATGAGTTGAATGTTCCATATTTCCCCCTCAAAAAATCATCTTCAATCAAATTGCTTTTTATTTGTGTATGAATCATGATTGATTTCCCCCATATGGATATAAACAATAAAGACTAAGGGTCTCTAACTCTAATATGGGAACATATATCTGAAAATTTAATATTTTCTTTTTAATTGACATTTTTATTTGGACCTACAATCATTTCTTGATAAACAAGCTGATATAAGATCTTCACTTTAAAAAAAAGCAGCTAAGCAAATCCATTCAAATATATAGTGCTTGTAATTGTCAGCACACGTAGCTTTCCATTCCCAACTGGTTGTTTCTTAACAAAAAGGAAGGGAGTGTATTTCAATCACCTGGAATCATTATTTATCACTGTAGTTGACTAAAATTGTCATCTTTTTGTATAATCTTCATTAATCCATTGTAGGCATTGTTTAACTTTCTTCTGCATCACACAATGCTTTTCAAGGCACTTTCACATCCATTTTCTTAGATGATTCTCAGAGCAACTCTTTGAGATCAAGTCTTACTAATCTTCATTATGCAGATAAAAAGAATCAGTTCAAGGAGACGTTCTACCCTCTGCCCAAAGTAGATAAGTCTTCTGAATGAAAAATGAGAGGGGTTGAATCATTTGCTTTTTAATGTAGCAAAAAGAGGCAAGATTTGAAATTGAACCCCTGGGTTTGAATCCTGGCTCTTCTACTTACAGCTTAGGTGACTCACTCTCTTTGAACTTTTGTCTTTGTTAAATGAGGGCTGTGGTTGACTCCCCTTCCAATTCCAAATCTATGGTCTTGTATTCTCTCTGCACCCTTCCAGAAAACTTTTAGCCCAGAGCTTTGGTTGTTGTTGATGATGTTGTTGTTTTTGTTGTTTTTGTTGCTGCTGTTGGCTACTGGCTCATGACTTAATATAATTCTTTTATGTTCAATATCCTACAATATCTCAATTAGGATGCAGATCTAGAGTGAAGAGACATATCCATCCTTTATTTGCCATGGTGTAAAATGCATCTTCATAACCTTGATATTTATTTTCTCAAATGTAAATAAAGATAATAGCTTTTTCTTAACTGCTTTATAGGGGTATTATGTAGATAAAATCAGAAACTGTTTTTCACATGTTATTTTTGGACGGCTTGGTCAGTAGTTAAATGTACTTCAGGAAACTTTTTTTTTCTCTTGGCTTTTTCTTGCTGGTGTGTGTGTGTTTATGTGTATGTATGTTTTTTTTTTTTTGAGAAACTGAACCTTTTAAGCTGATACCACATCTGTTGTTGATATAATCTACTCCTTCAACAGGAACAATTATACATTCACTCACCACCATGCTTTGCACATAGTAAACACTTAACACTTAAATGGCTGTTGGGTTTTTTTTATAACCTTCTTATAGCGCTTTAAAGTTTTCAAGACAGTTTACATACATCTGATTATCACAACAACTCTGTAAGATTACCTAATGTTATTATTATTTCCATTTTGTAGATGAGGAAACTGAGGCTTGGGACCATTCAGTGATTTGTCTGTAGATATACAGCCAGTGAATATCCGAGGTGGAATTCACACCCACGTTTTCCTAACTCTAAGAGCAGCATTCTATTGATTTTGTTCCATTAGCTTATTAAGTACAAAGTCTTGAGGGGATGATGAAGATACAATATCATACAGAGCCCATCTCTTCTCCTACTGAACTAACAATCTGCATCACTATTATCTACCTTTGTATCTTCAGCACTTATCATGATCTTACTCAATAAATATTTGCTGAATGGATGAATGAATATTATACAAGGGTTCTCTTCCTAAAAGTTAATTTATATCTCCAGAAACCATTGTGATGGGTTGCTTGTTTTCTTTGCTAAAGTAAGAGGTAATCTCTCCAGGAAATGCTTCAAATAAATGCAAAAGGTTCCACAGGAGTATTTAATTTCTTACATATGGGCTAAATAGATATCTGAACAATGCAGGAAGAACATGATGAAACTCTAGTCCATGTGATTTATATACGAAAGAACAATATAACAGTGAGGATCCCATGATCCTCTATTTTAATATGGAAATTATAATTATAAACTTAGAATTATACAGTCACAGAATATTGAGTCAGAAGGAACCTGAGAGATCATCTAGTGGAGTCCCTCTTTGACAAATGAGGGAACTGAGGCTTGGAAAAGTAATTTGCCTTAGCTCATGTTTTTGGACACATACAACACATTTCATTGAGACATGCACCTAGGGAATTTTGTTTTTTAAAAGTGAATGGTAACTATATCATAAAACATATCACTTTTACTCATCAAATTAAAGAAACTAAAACAGCAATTTTATTTTTAGTTAAACAGTAAGTTTTACTTTTAAAATATAAACTTTTCACAGGGTTCATTTTAAATTTTACTCTTGCCCTTGCTCTTTAATCCAGAATAATCTTGTTAGCCTCATCTTCTTTGTTTTATTTTATTTTGTTTTAAAGGTATCTTTCCAATTAGACCCTGCTCCCTGTTGTTAGGAAGAACCAGTGGTAGAGCTGGAACTGGTAAATCCTTTCAAAATTTAAAATTTTATTTTTGCCTTTCTTTCCTATATCAACCAGAAACCTAAAACCCATGGATAACAAGGTAACCAGAGGAGTAAAGGGGGAATAAAGGACAAGTTGATTTGTTTTCCGACTCAGATACACCCAGTTGGGATTCCTGGGCACAAGCTTCTGGGGATACTGAGGAGTTGGGGAAATAAGAACCAAGCTTTTCCAAGAAGTACCAGTGGGCAGGTGAGCAGCATGAAAAAATCTTGCAGACCTCCACTGTCACTTAATCACCAGCTGCACTTTTCTCCCCACAAACCAGAGCTTGACAGAAGCTGGGGAGGAGACGTGAATAGGATGGGGAACAGTGGCTGAAATGGGGGGAGGGGCTGCAGATACCAAGTAAGCTGCTCCCCTCTAGAGGCTTCAGAACCAGGACAACTTCACTGTGGTAAGAGAGCCACTGGCACATCCATGTTTGCCAGGGCAGGCCCAGTTCACATGCCCATATACCTACCTCTGATTAGTGACTAGTCAGTGGCAGAGACTAGCCTTTAGGTCTCTTCTTCCTAGGTCTTTCTACTCTGCCATCTTTCTTCCAAGGTTAGTGTAGGGAATCCTAGTGAGGAATCCCAGTGAATCTTGGGCATGTGTTGGTGTAAATTTATTTGCTGAGAATTTTGAAATGTGTTCCTAGCCATCTAATAAATCTTAGGAGGCACTGGGAGGACTAGGCATCTTCCCGGTGCCTTGATTAATGAACATCCTTAATGGTAGACCTGTGTTTAGCCCAGAAACCTGGCTAGTTCCTGGAGTAAAGGCAATCCTCCTAAAGGAATAAACAAATATTGTCTTAATGGAACTGTTGTGGTAGGACATCCCTGTGCCTTAGTGGGTTGTTCTATCTCAAGGGTCATGTATCAAAAATGGGAATATTTGGCTCAGTGCCTTCTTTGTTCTCAGCCCCTTATTGGAAAGAGACTTTGAGAACTCATTTAGGAGGTTGGTACCACTTGTTGAGACTCTGGATAGCTGTGGCTCAGGTTCTCCCAGCTGTTGAAATCCAGATGTTGGAGCTTCCTCTAAGAGATGAAGATGTCTGTTGTCTGTTGTCTATTGTCTTTCTTATGTTTCTTGTGATCACCTTATTGATTAATTTCACACTATTATGCTATAAGTTTTCTTTTCCCTTATATCTTGTTTAAATCAAGGTTCTGAGCAGTAATAAACTTCTGTATTTCACCTTTTTAAGTCCGTGTCTGTTACATGCAAATTCTGAACCTAGATTAATCCTACAATTAGCAATAGAAGGGGAAGAGGACAGACTTCATGAAATCATCTTCTTATGACTAACCCACTATGTAGGTGAATATTACTGGATGAAAAGAGTGAGCAGAAAAACAGAAAATAGAATCAGACCCATGCATTCCAGCTCTTAAAGATGTCAGGAATAGATAGATCATCACTGCTTCCTTCTAATCATAATATTCAAAAGCTTTGCTCCCAATAGCAAAATGTGAATTTAAACTCTACCTGTAGTGTGGATAGTAGCAGGCTCACTTCTTTCACTAGGACCTCCCACATTGATGGCTCTTACATAGACTAGGTAGCTTTCTCCAGGTTGCAGCTGAATTAGAGATTCACAGGTTGGAATTCCTACTATAGATCTAAAAATAAATTAAAATGAAACAAAAATAATGATATGTGATAATAGTAAAGTACTTGATAAACATCTCATGCAACATGTTTGCTACTATTGATGGCCAGGCAGTAAGACCTGGTAAGCTTGTGGGCAAGTCACTTAAGATCTCTGAGATTCATTCTCCTCATCTCTAAAATGGGGGTAACACTTGTGGGTAGTACTTACCTCACAGGGTTGCTAAATAAGATGACATGCAGAATGCTTTGCATATCTAAAAGCACTATCTCAATGCTAGCTTATTATCATTATTGTTAAATGAGAAGAGGAATATAAAGCATGTTGCAAATTTTAAAACATATAGCCAGTTAATATCATTATACATGACAATATGAATTCCCTTGAGATGGAATAAAAACTAACCCAGTTTTCTAGATATCTGAAACTTGTTTTGACCACTGTTGGTCCAAAAGAAAAACTAATTTAAAATGACTTTGTGTTTAGCACAGTGCTTGATTCATAGCAGGCATTTAATAAATGCTTATTGACTGACTGAACAGCCATTTCCTCATCCAGTGGAACTCATTTGATTTCTAGTCATACCTAAGATTGAATCTCTAGATCAGAGAAGCCGCTGAAGAATAGGTATAGCCCCAAGTCTTTCTCATTTGTTCCCCTGTTATCACTGATTTGGTTCTACATACAGGAAACCTGAAGCCCAACCTGAATTCTAAGTATTCTCTGTGAGGTTCATTCTAGATCTTCCTCATTTTATGTCTATTCTATGTTCAATTATTTCTGAAGTTTGTTTACTTAATTTGATCAATTTTTAAAAATCAAGTTGATCAAATATAACTATTGATCAATTTTTCTACTTTTTAAAAACTTGTAACAAATAGTCTCAATGATTATAGATTTGTAAGAGTTTTAAATCTGGTACTACTAGACTACATTCTTTTTATTATTATTATTTACTTGATACATTTTAAGTTTCTAAATGTCTCCCTCCTTCCCCATCCCACTCAAGAGAAAGCCACCATTTGGCATATATATTCTATTTATCATTTCTTTCCCTGGAGGTGGATAGCATCTATCTTCATAGGTCCTTTTTAGTTCATCTGAGTATTTATAATATTCATAATAATTTAATCATTCACAATTCTTCAAACTATTTCTGTTAACTGTGTACAACATTCTCTTGGTTCTGTTCATTTCACTCTTAATTATTTCATGCTAGACTCCCTTCATTCTTACTTTTTTCATTACTTCCCTAATTTTTTTTATTATTTTGTTTAGTTTTTCAAATAACTCTTTGCAAGTTTGATTATTATGAGACTGAAGATGTAAAATCCATTTAGGAAATATTGCAATTTTTTATAACATTGGCCTGATCCAATTTTGAACAACTGATATTTCTTCTTTGTCTTCTTTTTGTATTCAAACAAGGCCTGAATGTATCTTAGTAAATAGGTGTTCCTAAACGTTTTTATAGTTAACTTGAAATTATATATTTTCTATGATGAGCAGGCTGATTTCAGAAAAGCCTGGAAAGACTTACATTAACTGACTGATACTGAGTGAAGTGAGCAGAACTAGAACATTGTACATAATAACAGCAAGATTATATGATAATCACCTGTGCTGAACTTGCATCTTCTTAGCAATGTGGTGTTTCAAGACAATTCCAATAGACTTGGGATGGAAAATGCCATCCATATCCAGAGAGAGAACTATGGAAATTGAATGTGGATCAAAACGTAGTATTTTCACCTTTCATTTGTTTGTTTGCTTTTTCTTTCTCATGTTTGTTTTTTTTCACCCTCTTTTGGTCTGATTTTTCTTGCACAACAGGACAAATATGGAAATATATTTAAAAGGATTACGCATAGTTAATTTATATCAGATTGTTTGCTGTCTTGGGGAGGAGAGATTATGTTGCAAAGACATAATTGCTCCACTTTCTAAGGAAAATGAATAAAATCATAAGTTATTTGAAAAAACTGGAATTTTTTAAAAAAGATTATTGTGTATATAAGGTTTACATTTAAGATGAATATATATGTATATATATGTGTGTGTGTGTATGTATGTATATATGTGTGTATGAACATACATACATACATACATATATATATATATATAAAGAAAAGCCTTTGAGTTCTGATTTTCCTTGTAATTTTCCCAGGGGGGGGGGTTAATACTTTTTTCTTTCCTTTTTTTCCCATAACTAAGGAAAACCAAATTAAAGATATTGCTTGTTGTTTCAAAATCCAATTTTCTTTCTCTAGGCAACTTGTGTTTCACATGAAATGTGATTTTGGAGCATTCTCTCGCTATAGCATCGACTTACTCTGTAACAACATTCCCCGGTTCTTCATTGTCTACTTTAGACAGTTCAATAGTGTAGGAGTCCACAGGATTCATGTTTCCAGACTCCCAACGCACCAAGGCAGCATGTTCACAGCTTAGGATCTCTTTGCTTTTGATAATGGGAGGTGAAGGAGCTAAGATACAGAAGAAAATAAAGAAGATGGGAAACCATTTGAGAGGTATATGGTATAAAGTGGATAGGACATTGAACTTGGGATCAGGATGACCAGTATGCAAATCCCCCCTCACACTTAACTAGCTGTGTGACCTTTGGCAAGTCATACTTTGTTTTTCCATATCCCTCTCACCCTCTTTTTAATCTGTAAAATGAAGGGGTTGGTTCTCTCTCTAAATCTAAGATCTTGTGATTCATTTGCTTCTTATGTAATATTTGGCTGCAAATAAGCACAAACAATCCTTCCTGACCCATTCTTTTCCCCAACATATTTTGCAATTAAAAGAAATCAAGAAAATTTTTTTAGAAAACCACATGAAATAATGGAAAGTGCATTGGGGTGTCAAATTGTCTAGGTTTGAATCCTGCCTTCATTTTTTCTGTGTAATTTTAAGCAAATCACTTTCCCTCTCTGGGTGTCAGTCTTTTCATCGGTAAAATGGAGATTGTTGGGTCAGAATCCCTTCCATATTTCAATCAATTGATCTAATACAAAAGAACTAGTACCACTAGTATATCTTAAGTTTAGGGAGCCCTTGCCTCACAGTACCCCATGTAGGTAATACAAATATCTCTTTTTTATAGATGAGAAAACTGAGGAACAGAGAGGTTAAGTGACTTCCTATGGAAACACAGCTAATAACTTCCAAGGCTATAATTCTAACTCAGATCTCTTGCCTCTAAGTCCTATGCTTTTAGAGCCAATATTGTATGGACTTCAAGCTGCAAATTCCTGGAAAGAAAATGGAAGAGAAGCTAAGAAGACTTTCCATGATCAAAGAATAAATACAGAAACAAGGGAGGGAGTATCAGGCAAATTTGCTTTGGTTTTCATTTAGGAGATATCAAAAGTTAGGGCTGGAATTCAAACTAATTCAACAAATACTCAAATGCCTACTATATGAAAAGCGCTGGGCTAGATTTCTGAGACAGACCCTGGGAAAGACAAAAGCAAAACAATCCCTGCTTTAAAATAGCCCACGGTCTATTGGAGGGATATGAGACATATGTAGATAAGTAAGTTCAAAGCAATTTCAGGTATTGTGGGAGGGCATTAGGAAAGGCTGTGGCACCAGAGCTGAGTCCTTAATGGAATTATGGATTCCAAGAGATGGAGGTAATTAAAGACAGAGACAGAAGATAGAATGTTGTGTAACAGGATCAGCAAGGAAGTCAGTTCTGCTGGAATCCATGAATGTATGAGGGGGGAATAATATTTTTGAGAAGATAGATTGGAACCAGATTGTGAAGCCTTTTAAATGGTTGACAGAGGATCTAGTATTTTATAATTCAGGCAATTGAACCTTCTTGACCATGGGTGTGATTGATCAGACCTGTGCTTTACGAATATCAGTTTTGTGGAAGATGAATTGTAGAGGGGAGATACAAGATAAGATCAATTAGGAATCTTGGCAAAGATACTGGAGTGGTTGACCATTTCCTTCTCCAGCTCATTTTACAGATGGGGAACTGAAGCAAACAGGATTAGGTGACTTGCCCAGGTTCACACAGTTAATAAGTGTCTGAGGCTATATTTGAACTCAGAAAGATTCATCTTCCTGCCTCCAAACCTGACATTTTATCCATTGAACCACCTGGCTACCCCAGGAGTCATAAAATTTAGGTGGTAATTAGATAGGGGCAATGGAGTAATAAAGTGAGAAGAGTCAAATATGTATCCAAGGTCGGACACTTGAATAACTGTAATTATGTTACTGCCCTCAGTAGAAACTGGGAAGTTAGAGGAAAGGGTTATTTTAGGAGGAAAATAGTAAGTACTGTTTTGGACATGTCGAATTTGAGATGCCTGTTTCCTTATCTGTACAATGAAGGGCTCTTTCTAAATCTATAATGCTAATCTGACATGAACAAACTAAAAGTCCAGAGTACAATTTAGAAATGAATGAGAAAGTCTTATATTACATTGCATTGCAGCTATGATATGAGGTGTGAGGCTGGGACTGGGGTTTGATATACTGTATTATACTCTGGGCACAGCTGGCCCTTTCCCATACTGTCCCCACTCTTCCTTACCATTATATACACTTTTTCCACTCTGAGATTCTCCCATTCTCATTCCTGATTTTATTTCATTTCAAATTACTCTTAAGATCCTTGCTGTTTAGGGACCAAAGTAAATCACATATCTCTACACCTCCATTCCTTACTCTCATCTCTACCCTTCAAGCATACTACTGTGACGTGCCTTGATTTTTAAAAAATTTTATTTCTTAGTGAGGCAATTATAATGGTAATTATGCCTGGGAAGTCCAAAAGGAAAATACCAATATTTTTTATTTCAAAAAATACCCAATCTATCCATGTGAAAGGCACATAAAACTGCATTGACTCTCCTGCCTGGTCAAGATTCTGTGAGTCTCTGAATGAATGTATAGAGGCTTGGCTCCCCAAATATCAGTGAAACACATTACCTGTCACGTACACTGCTCGCTCACTTGGTGGGCTGATGCCAGTGCTATTCGAAGCTGTGACCCAAAATTCATATTGGGTATTAGGCACAAGGTTGGTCACAGAGTAATGTGATTCTTTGACATTCACTGAAAACTCTGAAATGAAAAAAAAAAAGAATAAAAAGAAACATGACCTTATCTCTCTTATAAAACATAAAAATGGGCAGAATGTTCATGAATTTTTTATTGCTTTAAATGTTGAAAACAGTCCTCTCTCCCAGTCCCTTTAAGCATAGTCATCCTTTGTTGAAGGAATCTTCTCAGAACAATGATGTTTTTATAGTTAAATTCAAATCAGCAGACCTTTACTAACACCTACAAAGTGCAAGATGCTGTCTTAGGGCAAAGAATACAAAGACAAGAAAGGAAGGGAAGGGAAGGGAAGGGAAGGGAAGGGAAGGGAAGGGAAGGGAAGGGAAGGGAAGGGAAGGGGAGGAG
>JAJPUD010000010.1:1230889-1244216 GCA_023553655.1 Myrmecobius fasciatus | reverse complement strand
GGAAGGGAAGGGAAGGGAAGGGAAGGGGAGGGAAGGGAAGGGGAGGGAAGGGGAGGGGAGGGAAGGGAAGGGAAGGGGAGGGGAGGGAAGGGAAGGCGAGGGAAGGGGAGGGAAGGGGAGGGGAGGGGAGGGGAGGGGGAAAGGGGAAAGGGGAAGGGGAAGGGAAAAAGGGAGAGAAGGAGAGAGGAAGGAAAGAAAAGAGAGAGGGAAAGACATTTTGGACATAATGAGTTTGAGATGCCTACAGGATATCCATGTTGAGATTGCCATGTGGCATTTGAAAATTTGTCCATGTAGTTAACAGAGAGGTTGAGGCTGGATATATAAATCTGGGCATCTTCTGCATAGAGATGATAATTAAAACCATAGGAGCAGATGAGATTACTCTGTGAGATAATACAAGATGAAAAGAGAAGGGACACCAAAAGAGAACCTTGGGGGACTTCTATGGTTATAGGGCATTATTACATGGGAAAACCAGTAAAGAAGACTGAGAAGAATCAGGAGAACTAGGATAGATTAGTGTCTCCTGTCAAAGAAATATAACTTTATTTTTAGTATCTCAATTTCTCTTTTTTAAGATTTCATTCATTTTCTATTTTCCCACTCTCACTTGCTCCCTTACCTTAATCCTACCTCCAAATTCTCCATCAAAATTAGTCTAATTTAATGAAAAGAGCACTGGACCAGAAGTCAGGAAATTTTACTTCAAGTTCTGTGATTTAGTGATCCCAGTAAGTTAGTTATTTCCCTCTCTGACCCTCCATTTTCTCTACTGTAAAGTTAGATGATTGGAATAAGTTCTCATTTAGTTCTAATGTTCTACTACTTTAAGAGTCAACTGCAAATAAGGAAAGAATCTGATAGCAATCATTTACCTTGATCTTCAATAATCAAAACCTCCCATTTCCCCACTACAAATAAAGAGCATAGGAATAAATGGAGTTTTCCTTAAAATGATAAACAGCATCTAACTAATAATATCAGCAATCATTATAGGTGATGAGAATAAGCTAGAAGCATTCCCAATAAGATCAGGAGTGGCACAGGTGCAAAAATGTTTGAAGCAGTTCTTTTTATAGTGCCAAGGAACTGGAAATTAGATGTATATCTATCAACTGGGAAATGGCTGAATAAGTGATAATATATGAAGATAATGGAATATTATTGTTCTATAAGAAATGATGAGCCAGTTGATTTCAGAAAAGCCTGGAAAGACCTGCATGAACTGATGCTGAATGAAATGAGCAGAACCAGGAGAACATTATATACATTAACAACAAGATTATGTGCTAATCAGTTGTGATGGACTTGGAATGGAAAATGCCAATCATATCCAAAGAGAGAATTGTAGAGATTGAATACGGATCAAAGTATAGTATTTTCATCTTTTTGTTTGTTTGATTGATTTTTTTCTTTTTTTTTCATTTTGGTCTGATTTTTCTTGCACAAAATGACAAATATGGAATTATGTTTAAAAGGATTGCAAATATTTAACCTATATCAGATTACTTGCAGTCTTAGGAAGGGAGGGAAGGAGGGAAGGGAAAAAAGGAGAAAAATTTAGAACACAAAGTCTTACAAAGATAAATATTGAAAATTATCTTTACATATAGTTGGAAAAATAAAATACTATTGATATTTTTTTAAAATATCAGGGGTAAACCAAGGATGCCCTTTATCACCACTGTTATTCTATATTGTATTAGAAATGTTAGCTTTAGTAATAAGAGAAGAAAAAGAAATTGAAAGAATTAGAAAAGGCAATGAGGAAATAAAACTATAACTCTTTGTAGATGATATAAGGATAAATTTGGAGAATCTAAGAGAATCAGTTTTAAAAAACTACTTGAAACAATAAGCCAAGCTAATATAATAAAAATGAAAATTCTACCTAAATTAATTTACTTATTCAGTGCCATACCAAAATGCCAAAAATCATTTTATAGAGCTAGAAAAAATAACAAAATTTATTCATCTGGAAAAACAAAAGGTCAAGAATATCAAGGGAATTAATGGAAAAAAACGCAAAGGAAGGTAGTCTAACCATACCAAACCTGAAACTATTATTATAAAGTGACAGTTATCAAAACCATTTGGCACTGATTAAGAAATAAAATAGTGGACCAGTGGAATAGGGTAGGTATATAAGACACAATAGTTAATTACTATAGTAATCTAGTTTTTGATAAATCCAAAGACTCCAGCTTCTGAGAGAACTCATTATTTGACAAAAATTTGTTGGGAAAATTGAAAAATAGTGTGGCAGAGACTAGGTATAGAGCAATATCTTATACCTTATACCAAGATAATGTCAAAAGAGATTCATGATTTAGACAAAGGGTAATACTATAAGCTTAGGAGAGCAAGGGATAATCTACCTGTTGTGTGACCCTGGGCAAGTCACTTAATCATAATTGCCTCAGGGGAAAAAAGAGTTACAAATAAAAAAAATAATCTTTACATATATTTGGAAAAACAAAATATTATTTAGAAAAAAAGAAATAGGTCAAAAGTAATGGGTCTTAATCTGTCTCCTTTGAAACAGTTCTTCCTCCCCAGACAAAATAAGATCTAGAACGCCTTTGGGAGCATCAGCTCTCAAATCTACTTATCTCTAGAGTGTTCAAGGTAGATTTCCAATGCCTAGTCAAAGTCTCCAAAACTTTCACTCAATCAACATCAACAAGTATTAATTTAAGTATCTACTATGTCATAATGATAATTAGCATTTATATATCTCCTTAATAGCATGTATTATCTTATATGATCCTTCAGGTACAATGCTAGATATTGGGGATAGAATGGCAAAAATTAAAACCATTTCTGACCTTAAAGAGTTTATAGTCTGTCCAAATGAGTTAGTCCCTTTCTCCTTTAACATTCTTTTCCCTTTCTTCCCCAAGACTCTAAGACACATATCTTTGGTTTTCTAATTATTATTTCAATTAGCATTTGTTGATATTTATGTACTCAAACCTCAGTTTTCTGATATTATGGAATAAATCCCTGTGCCCCTTGTGTTATTTCTACTTCTGAAAAAGCTGTGTGTCATTAGAACCAATATTCCCTCTAATTTTTAAAGTTGTGAGAAGATAATTCTCAGGAGTAAACTATGAGGGCTGAGTATACAGAATAGTTCAATGTCATAATCAAATCATATTCAAACCCAAGTTAATCTGACTCATTTAAGGAAAGGAATAATCACAAATGCCTACATGGTAATTAGACATAAATGGTAACAAACATTTCTAGATCTTTTTCTTCTCTTCCTTATTAGTACTCCTGGTACTATGTTCATTTTTTAATGAAAGTACATTTTTTAAAAATTACCTGTCAAATTTTAAATCTCTATGGCAGCAGATTAATACAGTGGGAAGAGATCTCAGCTCTGCTGCTGCTCCCTGTGTGATCCTGGACAAATCTTTTAATCTCTCTGGGTTTCAATTTCTTCATTTATAAAAGTTTAAGAGTTATACTATATAATCTCTAAGATCCTTCCCAGTTCTAAATCTATGATACTCTATGAATGTTTCACTAAAAGCAAGGGGAAAAAAATTATGTTTCCCTCCCCCAAATTGAGAGAAGTACAATTATGTTTGGTTAATTTTCCTTAGCTAAGACCATCAGGCATTTTATAGTTTGAGAAGGTCCTTTTTCAAAAGATATTATAATTATATATACAGGTTGTTGGATTTAGGATTTGTGACTGGTGAAAGTGCTCTATTTCTAGAAGTGCTTAACCAAGAATGTTTCAAATATAATTTTGCTCATGCAGAAATTAGTTAGAGCAGATAATTATGGCTCTGCCCCAGGACACTAAAATTTAGGAGGATTAATAACATTTCCCTCTTTTTCTCCTTCAGCAACTGAGCTTATCATTTAGTTAGCAAGTCTAAATAGTTAAATAGGAAACTGTTATTATGGCAATTCCAAAGACATAGGAAGAACAGCAACATTTCTTAGCCAATGGCTTTGTCTGCTTTTCTGCAGCCTGTGTTCAGAGCCACTTAATGTCAGTAACTAGATTATTTGGTGAAATTAAATGTCATCTTCCTGATTATATTTTGGGTTGGGGGCCCTCAATGCATTTTAACATAATTTTTATGTTGAATACATATTTACAAATTAGAATGAAAAATAGAAATATACAAAGGCACTGGACCACTACAGTTGACATCTCTCCATCTTTTTCATTTATTAACTATGACTAATTTAGCAAGTAATAATGGATGACTTTATGACATCTATCACTATATTAAATTGGCTTTTAAATCATGGATTATTTAACTTTTCATGTATTTATAGCTTATTTCTTCAACCAAACTCTATATTCCCTAAGGATAGGGAAAATGACTTGTCTTTATTTGTGTGCTCAAGAGTGGGGACTCTTAACTTATTTTGTGTCATATATCTTTTTGGCAGTCTGGTAAAACTGTGGATTGCTTCTCAAAATAATGTTTTTAAATATATAAAATCACAAAGAAAGCTGATTATATCAAGTTAGGAAGATGAGTTCTACTTCAGCCTCAGACATTTACCATATTTACTGTGATGCTGGGCAAGTCACTTAACCCCATTTGCCTCAGTTTTCTCATCTGTAAAATGAGCTGGAGAATGAAATAGCAAATCATTCTTGTTTCTTAGCAAAGAAAACCTCAAAATGAGATCACAAGGAGTCAGAAACAACTGAAAATAAATAATAGCAACATTAACTTAAAATCTGATATTTTGTCCTGTGAAATTTTTTTCTTTATAAGATTAGGTCTACCCCTTCCCCCTCTCCTTACTGGGATATGAAGCTGGGAGAAAGTAGAGATAGAATTACTTGATTTGAAAAATTAGTTTTTAAATGGCTTCTTTGAGGTGGAGAGGTACTTACTGCCTATTTCAAACAATGCCAAATTGTTTCTCTAGCCTTTGAGAATAGGGTAATTCTCAGATAATAATAATAACTAGCATTTATATGATGCTTGAGTTCTTTACATTTGGTCCTCACATTGGCCTTGGGTATTTAGATACTAAGATCTCCATTTTATCGATGAAGAAACTGAAGTAGGCAGAAGTGTCTTGCTCAAAGTGACACTTAGCAAGTCTGAGGCAGGATATGAATTCAAATTTTTATGACTCAAAGACTCTACCATCTAGCTGCCTCTGTAAATTTTTATTTATTTATTTTTTATTTATTAAATATAAATTAAAAGGACTTATCAAATGCTACTACATATCAAACACTATATTAGGAACATTGGATAAAAAGACAAAAAAAATGATCCATGTCCTTAAGGAACTTATATTATATTAGAGTGAAACAAGTACACAGATAAGTAAATAAAAAATAAAGTAATTTCCGGAGAAACAACACTGGCAAATTTGGAAACAAAGTTTCCTAACTGATGTCTCTTAGGATCACAGATCTCAGAAGTTATGGAGTACCTGCTACATTTCCTCCACTCCAGTCTCATATCCTTCTATTTATCCTATACGTGATCACTAGATTTAACTTGGCAAATATAACTCTGCACATAGCATATAATCTGCTCTATACAAATGCTTCCTGTGAAACCATACCTTTTTGCTCCTCACTTGGTGCACCATCACTGACAGGTTTGTAAGACAGCTGGTAACTTTCTACAGTGTCATCAGAGAATAGACTCCAGCACACTTTAACTGATGTCCCAGTAGCTGAGTTAGGTGTTTGTGTATTGATCACTGGAGCACAAGGAGCTATATAAAGTGAAGGAAGAAAAAAAATAAGCTATAAACAAAGGTGTTAGAGATTTATTTCAAACTATGCCTGCTTGATAAATTCATAGAAATTTAGTATTTTCCAGTCCAATTCATAATGACCTTTCTCCATTCTATTTTTCTTTCCAAATCATCAAGAGCAATCATCCAGAAATAGAGCTTCTCTTTCCCTGAACAATCCTGGAGAAAGGAAAATTCTTATTCAACTCTCCTTTTTGTAGAATACATTATATTCTACACATAGAATATGTTCAACCCTTCTTATCTTGATTGGTAAATCTCTCCTTGCCAATTAGTCTTTTGTGACTATGGCTGGCATGAATCAGTCCCCCCCCCCGCCAAACTTCATTACTAATGAATACTCAGATAACAATTTCCATGAGAGAGTTTAGTCTTCTTCCCCAGGTATTCCCATAAAGAGATAGGAGATATTATACTCTCCATAGTTAGGTTGAGTGGTGGCTACTTTCTCATTCAATGGTCAACATCCCTAGTAACCTAAGCAACTCAAATAGTCCCTCCCACCACATTCCTTCCCCCCAACCATAGATAGACTAATTAATAATGCCTTTTTAGGTACTTGTCTCTTTATAAAATAAGAACTTATGATGTAAATCAGCTGGGGAAAGAAACATTATGATTAATTTCCAATAAATTCTCTTAAGAATGTAGGAAAAAATTGGAAATCAGATCATCAGCATCAGAGAAGTCCCTGATGCTACAAGATATAACTCAATGCATAAAGCAGTGGCAATAGTTAAAGGAAAGTTGTTCTGGCTCTGCTGTCCATATAGATGTTCTCCTCCTATCCTGTACAACACACCCTTGCCACCTCTTAACCTTGCCACCCAGAAAGCATTATATAATGGATTCAACTTTAGCCAAGAAGTTTTGACTATTTACTTTATGCAGGCTTGTGTGAATCTATTCATTTCAGTCCAACATTTGTGTATCTTTACTTCCTGTTAGGTTCCTTCGTTCTTTGTAGCTCCATTGTCAGCTGTTATGAATTGGAGCTATTGATAGGCTCAACCTAGAAAGCTGAAAGTCAGAGAGAGCCAGAGATCATCACCCCGCCAAGGAATGTCTACCTCATCTGGAATGATGAGGGCAGAGACAAAACCCAGGACAAAAATGAGACAGGAATAGAGGAATTGTCATCTTGCTGTAATTGGTGAATTGATAAGGAATGGGATATATCATTCAGCAAGATTGCCTGTGTATGGGGGGGGGGAGAGGGAGAAAGCCTGGAGACCCTTTGGTTTGTGTTGTAAGCTGCCTCAAGGAGCAGAAATGAGCCTATGTTCAGGAAAGAAGTTAGACATAAGGAAGGAGGGATAGAACAAGTGATTGGGGGAGGTAGATAGAAAGTCAGGAGGACCTAAGTTAAAATCCAGCCTCAGATAATTAATATTTCCTAGCTGTGTGACCCTAGGCAAGTCACTGAACCCCAACTGCCTCACAAAAAAAAAGAACAAAAAAAGAACAAATGATTGAGTGGATTGACTCCCAAGATATTATGGGGCAGGGAAGAAAAGGAGTATGAAGAGGGGATATCTGGGCTATCCTTTTATAGATTTGAGTTCCCAAAGCTGGAACACATGAGGCTATTTATTTCTTTTCAGATAGTGTGCCTAGACTTTAAATAGCTATCAGTAGGTGTATGGCAATGCCTGGCTTTTATGCTCATAACCTAATATGTTCTTTCCATTCTAGTCTGTTTTTTCCTGTTAAAGATTTAAAAGTATAAAAATGTACTTAATAGCCAAACATTAATTTGTACTCAGCATAACATGTTTAAAAATTATTGTGGTTTTGCCACTTCCAATTGTTTAGTGAAGAAAGCCATATACACCCAGAGAGAGGGATGTGAAATGTGGACCACAACATAACATTCTCATACTTTTGATTGATGTTTGCTTACATTATGTTTCCTTTATCTGATATGTCCTCTGTGTAGATGCAATTTTTCTTGCACAACAATGATAAGTTTGGAAATATGTATACATATATTTGATTTGCCAAATATTTTAACATAATTAACACGTAGTTGATATCCTGCCATTTAGGGGAGGGGTGGGGAGTTGGGGGGAAAAATCTGTAACAGAAAGCTATGTAAGGGTTAATGTTGAAAAATTACCCATACATATGTTTTGCAAATAAAATAAAATTTTAAAAAAATTATTGTGGTTTTGAGCAAGATTTTAAAATACAAATGTTGTTATAATTTATGATCTTTCTCTTTAACCTTCAATTATGATGAATTGCTATTTAATCTTCTAATGGCCTTCCTTCTTCCTCAAGCAGAAGACAACCTTTAAACTCATCCTAATCCTTTTTTTCACATAGAAAATTCTTTTAGAACACTTGGATAGCTCTAGCTCTGGTTTATGAGCTTAAAGATTTTAGGGTGTTTCAAGCCCTTGTAGGCAACTTATCTGTGCTTTTGTGCACTCTAGAAAGCTAGGCCTTTAGATTGAGATACACCTGAGAGAAAAGGCATGAAATTACTTTTTTAGCATACTCCTTGTCCACTCCCTGCTTTCTCTGATTCCTATGTCTTCTTTGAATGGATGCCAAAATTAGAAAATGAGAAAACTTATATTGTGGTATAATGTAGATCTCTATGAAATCCCAAGATGGTCTTTTTTACATTCAGAAATATAACCTTGTAATTGATTTATGAATTATTTCCTCCATTCTTCTTTTTATTTGTTCTATATTTCCATAGAGCTGATCTCCTTGGTAATCCTATGGCAGGCTTCTAGTGGCCAGTCCCCTTTTCCTTAAAATAAATAACTGAACAAATGAATGAATGAATAGCATGAGATCACTAAGTCTTAAAGGGGTCTTTTTCAGGCACATAGTTTAAAACATATTTGAAGAAGACAGAAGAAACATTCTAAACAAAAAGGTTCATTTCTATAATCTATCAGCATAAAATAGGAATTACAGCACAATGCTGATCTGCTGGCTGTGGGATATGTTGCTGCTATTATTGAAAATATTTGGAAAAGAACTTTTATTTCTTGATCTTAATCTACCACCAAGATCTCACTTCTAAATTTGTAATCAAATATTTTGGCACATCCTTGGCTAGATCTTGAAGGGGTGGGTGGGAAGCACAGGTTTTGGTTTGTTTGGGTTTTTAACAAAAAGGGAAAAAAGAGGGAAGGTTTAGAAAATAAATTTCAATTTGCAAGATTTGCAAGATGCTAAATTTGGACTGTTTTGGTAGGCCTTCCTCACCATAATGTTTTGAAAAGAGCTTTCACCAAGTCTTCAAAGAGATATGAATCATCTTGTAAGCCTGAAAATATACACAAATGAGTCATTGTTATAACTATTATCTTTCTACAGCATCAGACTTTGGTTTCTTAGAGGAATCCAGATAAAAGATCATTTCCTGGTGTTCCTGGCCAATGATTCATTTCCTTTTCATGGAATGCTGCTAAGCCTGGAGTTGTAACTTAAAGAGAACATTATGGATTTTTTAAATATGTGATTTATACTAATTAGTCTCATCATTTTATAGTTGCAATGTAATTGTCCACAGGATTTTATAATGAACAACTCTTCAAATGGGGAAAAGGGAACCAAGTCAACTTTTCCTGCAATAATCTTATAAATAAGTACAAAATTTTTACTGATTCACTTGTATGGCTGGTACTACAAGTACTACAGTGAAAGAAATAAAAGCAACAATACCTTCCTGGAACAAACTAGATGAATTGGTAGCTATTTACAAATCCATACCAGCTGTGAACTCAAAATGACATTTTAATCTTGCCTAGTGGCAAATCTAAACCCTTAAAATCCTCCAAGGGCACAGTTACCATGGGCACCTTTACCCACTAACAAGTAATATCCTGGATTCTATCTCTTAAGAGCTTTTGGAGGTGAAAAATTAAAAAACAAAACAAAACAAACTTGAAGGCTAGAAGGAATATGGATTTCTAAAATATGATGTTAAATCTTCTTTTTAAGTGATAAGGAACATTAGTTTGTCACAACAGATATTTCCCAAGCATCAAGTTTTCAAACTGAAATTATCTCTAAGCTTGTCCATGAATTAAAAACTACCTGGAATGGCATTAATAGAATCCATCAGCTGCTCAATGTCAGAGAAATCGATGGTTTGGTCTTCAAAATCTGGATGTGCGGAAAGTTCTACATCTGTTTTGGTTTTCAGGAATTCTCCGAGTCTGCACATTTAAAAAACCATGTTAACAATGCATAGAATGGTGCCATTGGGATATTGCTTACACTGTTCTGCTACTGCTAATGGATGAAGGGGGAGTTTTTTGTTCTGTTATTCTATGCAGAAAGTGCATTTTTATTTCTTAGTATTAGTTTTCTATTGATTGCATAGAAAATGTGAATAGGAATTCTGAAAATCTGCCTAGTTTTGAACATCTGTTTTAAATATGCTCAGTGCTGGAATCAGGTATAAGAAACTCCTGCATGAAAGCTATAGTTAGTGTTCAAGAAAGGACACTTTAAAACTCTACTCTATTGTAAAGTCAGAAAATTCTGCTCTCCAATTTGTAACTACGCCCAAAGGGCTATCAAAATATGCATACCCTTTGACCCAGCAGTGTGTCTATTGGGCTTATATCCCAAAGAGATCTTAAAGGAAGGAAAGGGCCCCACATATGCAAGAATGTTTGTGGCAGCCCTTTTTGTAGTGGCTAGAAACTGGAAACTGAGTGGATGCCCATCAATTGGAGAGTGGCTGAATAAATCATGGTACATGAATGTTATGGAATATTATTATTCTATAAGAAACAACCAGCAGGATCATTTCAGAGAGGCCTGGAGAGACTTGCATGAACTGATGCTGAGTGAAACGAGCAGAACCAGGAGATCATTGTACACAGAAATTATGTGTACATATTATACAATTTTCAATTCTGTATTGCTAGATTATACAATGATCAATTCTAATGGACATGGCTCTTTTCAACAATGAAATGATATAGGCCAGTTCCAATGATCTTGTGATGAAGAGAGCCATCTACACCCAGAGAGAGGACTGTGGGAACTAAGTGTGGATCACAACGTAGTATTTTCACCTTTTTTGTTGTTATTTGCTTGCATTTTGTTTTCTTTCTCATTTTTTCCCTTTTTGATTTGATTTTTCTTGCACAGCATGATAATATGCATACATATATATATATATAGGATTTAACATATTTTTAATATGTTCAACATATACTGGATTATTTGCTATCTAGGGGAGGATGTAAGGGAAGGAGAGGAAAATTTGGAATACAAGATTTTGCAAGGGTCAATGTTGAAAAATTATCCATGCATATGTTTTGAAAAAAAAAACTAATAAAAAAGAAAAAATAAAATATTTTATTAAGGGAAAAAAAAGAAAAAAGACAATTCTGCTCTCCTTGGTACTTAGGTATTTGTTACATTAAGAAGCCAAAGGAATTAAAGTAAAAGGTTCAGAGTCTGTTTGTTGGTCATCAACACATAAAGGATAGTGGTGAGGGGAGCAGGATGACAACTGGGGTACAAGTACAGTTTTTGAATCTTACCTCGGTCATACAAATTTTTTGTCCCAGCTCTGGGTAAATGACTTATAAAAATAGCAATAATAATTCATGCCAATAGAGTGCTTTGAGGTTTACAAAACAAAGACATAAGGGAATACATTAGAAACCATTTCCAACCAAGGAGCCATATAAGGAGACTGAATGTAATGAATAGGAAATGCATGCATTTCCAGGTTAGAGATTCAGGAGACATGCAGGGGTTTCTGACCACTAATCTCAGAGATTCTGAAATAGGACTGATTTCTCAAATTCCAAACTGTGCTATGAAGGGTTCTTAGAGCTTCAGTATGATTCAGAATTCTCAAAGACCATTTCACCCATGTGTCTGCCAGGGCCTTCCATATCCTCCTAGAGCTTTCTGAAATCCTATAGTGCAAGGAAGGGTCTCTGCCCCATAGTTCCTCCACAGATTCCCACTCCATGCTCTTCTTCCTTTCAGGTGCTTTGTTATTGTTCTTTCCCAGAAACATTGATGGAGGCATGACTGAGAGACCCTTCATCACTGGTTTATTTTTATATTCATTGTGGGACTATGAATTTTAGGGGCCTAGAATCATAACTTCACCCAGTAATGCTACAAACATAGAGATTTTATCCAATATAAAGTTATATAAACTAGTTCCATGGCTTCCATTGCACATTCAACAACCCTGCAAATAAAGATTCTCAGAATTTTCATTTATAGATTTAAGCAGGATGGCCATAAAATTTGATTTGTCTAATCATTCCCTGATAATATAGAACTAGTCAAATTAGGGAACCTCAGTTTCTTCTATAAAACTGAAATACTGTCCAGTCTATTTTGCTAAGTTGACATGAGAATGAAATGAAACAATGTAGAGGGAAGTATTTTGCAAGCTGAAAAAATGATCAAAGTAGACATGTAAGAAATGAACCTCTGCAATGACCATCCAAGAGTGCAGAATCTTTTGTCATAATTCTGAGTATAAAACTAGCATCATAGAAAACTAGCATGGGAGGTAAAGAGGCAAATTTAGGGAAGATTTCTGCATAGGGGGAATTTTCTTACAACAGAATCATTCAATAATTGTATGGGTTGGTTTAGAATATGGCAAACTTTACATCACTAAAAATATCCATGCAATAGTTGAAAGTTCATCTATCAGGGACATAATAAAATGGATTCCTACATTATTTAGATGGCAGAACTAGATGACCCTGAAGATCATTTCCAACTCTTAAGAGAATACAATTCTATAACTCATAGGTTTGGACGGCAAAAACTGTTTTGGAGTCTGATGAAAGGGAGCCCAATACATGTTTTAGACTGACTATTATTAGTTTTTAAATGATATAGATACTTCTCTTTCTTTTTCCCACCCACTTTGGACGTATGAAATGATTCCTAGTTAGACTGTTGGGGCAAGGGGGAAAAGGCAAAACTCAAAATATAGAATCATAGGTTTAGAGCTGGAAGAGATCTCTTAGATCACCTTAATCAATCCTTTCATTTTGCAGATATATAAACTAAGACTCAGAGAGAAGTGACTTGGCCAAAGTGACACTGGTAACAAGTAGCAAATCCAGAATTATAATCAAAATCCTCTGACTCTTCTTCCACTCCAAATAGTTTCACTATCTAATTAACTATTTGGATTTCAGGAGCAGCAGTCGTGGTGGTAGTGGTAGTAATTATAGAATGGTGGAGCCAGAAGGATCATCAAGTAGAAACCCATTTTCCAGATGAGGAAACTAAGATCAAGTGAGTTACTCACGGTCTGATAGATGGTTCAGAGCAGGGTGGGACAATCCTAAAATCGGCATTAGAACTAAAGGAGCCTTATATAATCTAGCCTACAGGAAAAGAAATCAGGCTATGTAAGTAAAATATAATTTAATTTAGGTTTTGCTTCTTACAGAGAAATGTAAAATGCATAATACAAATACTCTTTAATACTATATTATGTCTAATTATGGAGAAAGTGGAGGGAAGCCATGGTCAAAGAAAGAAAGAAAGAAAGAAAGAAAGAAAGAAAGAAAGAAAGAAAGAA
>JAJPUD010000010.1:1201506-1225543 GCA_023553655.1 Myrmecobius fasciatus | reverse complement strand
TCTCTCTCTCTCTCTCTCTCTCTCTCTCTCTCTCTCTCTCTCTCTCTCTGTCTGTCTCTCTCTCATACACACACTTAAATGCTAAGAACTACCTCAGAATACTGAGGACTTAAGTGATCTGCCCACAGTGCCACAGCCAGTATGTGCCAGAGGTGGCATTTGTGCCCAGATCAGCCCAGATCGCCATTTGCTGTACCATGTTGTGAGGCAGGTAGCTACAAAAATGTTTTTAATCTCTACTTTACAAGTGAGGCAGATAGGATAGTTAATTCAGAGGACTAGGAACCCTGTCTCTTGACTCCTGCTATAGACAGTACTCTTCTCTCGTCCTCCCATTCCACCAAGTCCTTTTGATCTTGTTCCACCAGAGCCCTGCATCCTAGGCAGTGTGCCAGCACCAAAGGGATAATTATGACAGCAGCTCTGGAAGCTAAGAGATCTACAAGAGAATGGGAATCAGGAGAATCTGGCAAGTGTTCAGTGGGGAAGGGGAAGAGAAGATCAAACAATAGAAGGGGCACTGAAGCAGAGTTCTTATTAGGGGAGCGATGCTGCTAGCTGTCACAGAGTGGTGGGCAGCCTCAAGGAATCGGCAAACCTGGCTGAGGTGGGCAGTGGTGGGATGGGACTGGAGTTCTTGCAGGACCTTGGGCGAATTGCTCTTTGCCTCAGCATAATGGTGGGGCTGGAGCAGAAGGTCCCCAAACCCCCTTTCAGCTCTAAATATATGCATTAAACTCCTTGGAGGTTTATGAATCTGAGACTGGCTCAAATATGGGGGTTCTGGGACCTTCTCAGGAAGTTTACGAGCTCAAGACTATTTTCTTAGGAATATTAAGATTTTTTTATTGGGTAGATATATAACCTACTTAATAAAAGCTCTTTGGGGTCTTTGATTTATAAGTATGAAAGGATCCTGAGACCAAGAAGTTTAACAACTAGCAGTTATCATTGCAAAGCAGATAACATGGATGTGATGGAAAGGAATACATATTGTTCTTTTCAGCCATACTCATTCTTGACATCATATTGTTAGACTGGAGCCAGCCAAGTAATGAGATCAACTGAGAATTATTATACTACCTCATGCTTACCAAAGCTTGCATTACCCTAAGGACAAAGTAAGAATGTGGAGGGCAAGGCTAGGTCATTCATCCTAAAAGCCAGTGCAAAGAGGAAGAGGACTAGTCCTGAATCTGATTTGGGGGAGCAATAAGGAAACTTTGATTGGCTAACCCACAAAGTCCAATCCTGAATATTAAATGCCAAGACAGATGCAGTGTGACTTTTCTGAAGTCTACCAGCACTGAAAGGATGCTGCAGTAGCAAAAAAAAATTTAGAAAACAGAATACTCTAGAGTCCCTGGTCTACAGTTGTAGCAGTCAGAAAAAAAAATCCATTGCAGTAGTTATTCTGATAGCTGCCAGGAGATTTCTACTGATTTTTAAGATTTGACAGCTCAGACTATCTGCTTAGTCCTCTACTCTCTGGAACAAGTTCTTGGGATTTAAAAGGTTTATCTATACCAGAAGGATCTAATATGAGGGCCATAACACTTTCACCTAAGGCTCAAACTAGAATAAAATGTAATTATGAAATATTTAGAAAAATAAATAAAAATACAATAAAACACTGATAACTTTCACATGTGTTTTTCTAAGTCAACAACCTGCACAGATCCTTCTCCCTGGTTTAGTGGCTCCAATTTCCACTATTGATTCATATTGATGGACATTAAACATAAGTTATGTGGGCAGATGGGGGAACATTGGAAAGGAATCCAAATAATACTCCACAGGCTGTGGACTTAGGCCCTCAGCCTCTCTCCTTTTTTACTGCCATCCTCTGAGGACAGGGGAAGAGCCTTTATTATAGAAACCTTCACACATTTTTAAATTCAATGACGTTCAATGTAAGCAATTAGCATAGTGCCTTCCCCTTAATAGGAGATTATATTTGAATGACTCTATTGAATTAGAAGTATAATTATTTTTAAAGGTATATCTGTCATTAGAGAGATCTCTGAACTGAGATATATACATTCCTGTGTTCTATATAGTTAACAAAAAGTGGAGGTGAGCAGAAATTAGTAGAAACTGAGAAAAGAATACATTCTATTCTATTCTGAAAAACCTTGTGGTTTCATGGTTTTGTATCTCCCAGAGTAGCAAGAGTACTTTGAGAAAATGTTTTCCTAGCACCTTTAGAGATTATTTGTAACAAATAACTGTATTATCACTTAAAAGAAGATATCTAAAATGTTAATCATCTGGACTCACTTTGGAGAATCTATGGAAAATATCAAGAATAGTACAAGATAATAAAGTATAGATGGGTTGCAATCTGTACCATTTTATGGATGCCCATGTGGATGAGGTCAGGGCATTATTATTTGATACCCATCCTGTTAACTCTTCTGGTTTTCCCAGTTTCCACCTTCACTGAAGGTCGTGACTCTTTACCCTTAGAAAGTGATAATGTCATTCACCATCAGTGGCATCAAACCATTTTACACCCTCAGTTAATTTGGACTATTCTAGGCTGAGATGAGCAAAATTCATCCCAGTTAATACTTTTCTTCTGTATCATTGCTTACCTTTATGAATTCAACTTTCTCCTCGTGGCATATCTCTTCAATTGTTTCCATCAATTCCTTACAAGTGTCAAGATTTTCACCACAATTGACCAGCTGTTCATACAATGCTTCTATTTTTTCTCTCTTCTTTTCCCCTAAAGCTTGCATTTTTTCTTCATATTTCTGAGCAAGAATTTCCAAGATCTCATTATAATGCAACTCAAAGTTCTGCTCCTGTCTTCCAAAATTTTCCTGTAAGATATTTGAGACAAGTTATTTTAGTTTACATAACTGCAAGTCATAAAAATTTAAGCCATATTTTTACTTAAATACTTTAAAATGTTCAATTTTGAATTTAGAAAGGATTTTAAGATTAACTAATTAAAATCCTCAGTATGTAGAAAAGGAAAACTGAGACTTGGAAAGTTAGATAACAAGGCTGATTAATGGAAGACCTAGAAACAGAACAAAGTTCTTTTTATTCTTGGTCATAGTAAGTCAATAAACATTTTATTAAATACTTACTGTGCTGCCAGGCACTGTGCTAAACATTGGAGATACAAGAAATAAAAGATAGTCCTTGCTCTAAAGGAGCTGACAGTTTAATGGGAAAGACAACATGCAAACAACTATGAACAAACAAGCTGTAGACAGGATAAATTGTAAATAATCAACTGAAGGAAAACATTTTAATAAAGGGAGATTGGAAACAGCTTCTTGTGTAAGGTGGGAGACAGTGAAAATGCCTGGGATCTGAAAAAGGATATCTTTATGAGGTAGCATAATGAATATAGCTCTGAGTCTAGTAAGGAAGTCTTAAATTTGACCCAAATGATTATTAGCTGTGTGATCCTGGGCAAATAAACTTATATATGCTTGAGTTTTTTCAACTGTAAAATGGGGATAATAATAATGTCTCCATCTCAGTTCTGTTGTGAGGATCAAATGAGATAATATTGGCAATGCACTTAGCACAGTGTCTAACGCACAGTAGGTGTTTAATGTTTCATTCCTTCCTTAGAGATCATCTATTACATCCTCTGTATTTTGCAGATGAAGAAAGCAGGTGTAGGAAGGTTAAGAATTTATCTAAGGTCACAAAGTAGTAAGTGGCAGAGCCAGAATAAAAATCCAGGTCTTCACACTCCAAAACCAATGATCCTATCTAGGTTCCTAGGGATGGAAAGAGAGGAGAAAAGGTTGGGGAAAGGTGTGGGAGGGTGGGCAAGATCACAAACACTTTCTGACCATTCCAGAGCCAACATAAAGCAAGGATTACATAACTTTATAACTGAAGTGGGCAACAAGGTGTCATAGAGTACCAAGCCTAGAGTCAGGAAGACTCATTTTTCCAAGTTCAAGTTCTACCTCAGACAAAGTTGTTTGTATGACCCTGGGCAAGTCACCTAATCCTGTTTGCCTCAGTTTCCTGATCTGTAAAGTGGGCTGGAAAAGGAAATGAAAAACCACTCCAGTATTTTTGCCAAGAAAACCCCAAATGGGATCACAAAGAATTGGATACAACTAAACAACAACAATAATTGAAATCATTTGAACTAGTTTCTATTCTCAATGGATGCTGAGGCTCATTCAAATTAAGGGAGTTGATCAAGGCTAGCCAGTTACATTATTGGCAAAACCTGAACTAGAACCTAGCTCTCCCAAATTTGATTGCAGGGTTTCTTTATTATATGACCGTGAATGCTATCAAGGTCAGATTCTATCAATCTCTCACTGGGAAATTCAGTCTAATTTCTGCCCTGAAACCTTTGAAATGTAGTTTAATATAATACATTAAAAACCAACATTTACTTAAAGAAGTATCTAATTTCCAATCTCTATTTTGGTTATTGAAATGTATTTCCTATAATTTTATCTTCTGTAGGAATGAAGAAAAGATTTCCAATACTCTTTCACATGTTTACAGAGAGTTAGAGATATAATCATAAAATCTTAGAGTCAGAAGGAGGCCTCTTTAATGTTTCCTGATAGCATATTTTCTATCATTTGCATCAATGAACACACATTTACCAACAGTGCTATGCTAGGGGCAGTGGATGCTACAACAGTAGACAGTCTCTGCACCTAAGGAGCTTATGATCTCATTGAAAAAAATAAGACTAAAAAACACAATACAATTATAATCCCAGATAAGGCGGCACATAAATGAAGTGCTAATTTTATGGAGCTGCCAGTGGAAAAGGGAGAGATAGCTCACTGTGAGCTGTAGAGATAAGGAAAGGCCTTGTGGAGGGGATGGAAAGTGATCTAACTCTTGAAGAATAAGTAGGCTCTGGCAAAGTTGGGGGCAAGGGAAAGGGAATGAGTCAGAGGGAATAATGAGCAAATGTCAAAAGTAAATCTATTTATGATTTCTTTAGAGGGCAGCCAACAGACTAGGTTGGCTAAAGTGGAAAGTTTACATTGAGAAGCAATTAAAGAGAGAAGATTAGATGTTTAGAAGAGACAGAAAAAGATTGTAGAGACCCTCAAAGATCATATTGTGAATTTTAGTTTTATTTTTAAAAATTCTTCTATACATATTTCTACATTTATCATTCATAAGAAAAATCAGATCAAAAAGGAAAAAAAAATGAGAAAGAAAAAAAATCAAGCTAACAACAACAAAAAAGGTGAAAATACTATGTTGTGATCCACATATTCTTTCCACGATTCTTTTTCTGGATGTAGATAGCTCTCTCCATCACAAATCTATCAGAACTAATCTGGATCACCTCATTGTTGAAAAGAGTTATGTCCATCATAGTTGATCATGTGAAGTGTTTTAAAAGTCAAACCAAAGTTTGTATTTTATCCTAAAAACAAGTTTCAATGAGCTACTTCCAATTGATATATCTCAGAATAAACAATGCCTAAAACAATTCATTATGTTCTAAAACTGAACTCTGTAGCCCACCTATAATTCACCATTCTTGCAATTTTCCCATTTCTAACTAAGGTCTTATCTTCCACTTCCAATCGCTGTTTACAATCTTAGGGTCACCTTTGAATTACAACTTTCCCCTGCTATGTATCTAGCCTTGTTAATTCTACCTGCATATCTCTCATTTTCACATAACCACTGCTCTATTTCAGGTTTTCATCAACTTTTGTCTAACTAAAGCTGTAATAGAGCTGATTGTTAAATTTTCAGTGTGAGCATTTACACCTAGAAAACTGGCCAACTAGATACCTGGGCTTCATTTATTATTTTGGTGATTGTCTAGACTTAAGAAAGTGCTGAAAAAAAAATGTTAATATGGTAAGTTAAACTTAAAAATGTGTTGTGGGCATATTCCTCCCTCCTTCAGCCATTTGTTAAATATTCACTAACTAATATTAGTGACTAATTCCTAAAGTCTTCAGAGTGACTTTCCTGCCTCCAGTCTACCCCCTTGCCCATTTCTAGTGGTGGTCTGAACACTGTCATTCTCTCTGCTCCAAAAGCCCCAGTGCTTCCCTTTTACCTCTATGATGAAATACAAACTCATCCATTTGGCATTAAAAGTCTTTCACAACTTACCTCCGACCTACTTTTGCAGACTCATTACAAATTACTACTTAATCTGTGCACTATGAAATGTCAAACTGTTATTTATGGTCCTTCATATGTGACATTTCATCTCTGGTTTCCACACACTATGTACTTACCTTTTAGAATTCAAAGTCCTTAAAAACTTTACTCCAGTGCTATCTTTTCTAGGAGATCTCACCTGATTCCTCCAGTTTCTAGTGACTGCCTGTCAAGTCCTCTTGTGTTTGGTTTGTGTGTGTGTGTGTGTGTGTGTGTGTGTTGTGTGTACATATGTATGTGTATTTCTATATACATATATATATAAATATAAATATAATCTGATTATATGTGTACATGTTGTTTCTCCCAATTGATTGTAGAGGCCTTGAGGGAAGGAGCAGAATGATTTTTTTTCTCTTTTTATCTTGAACTTTTTGATTGTTTTACTAAATAAATCAATTAGACTTTTCAAATCTCATTTGGCCTATAAGTAGAGATAATTAATGATGGGTATTAGTGATCAAATAAAGTAATGTGTGTAAATTGTTTTGCAGAATTTCAAGTGCTCTATGTAGTCAGCTATTAGTATTATTACTAAATCAATCATTTATTAAATATCTACTCCATATAGGCACAAATACAAAGAAAAGACAAAAATAGTTCCTGCCTCCAAGGAGCTCCTATTCTAATGGAAGAAATAACATGGATATAAATTGGTACATGCAAGATTTTACAGAGTAGATGGAAGTTAATGTCAGAGGGAAAGGCACTAACAGTAGGAAAGACTTTCAGTAGAAGGTGGCATTTGAGCTGAATCTAAGTGATTCTGGGAGATGGAGATGAGGAGAAAGAGCCTTCCAGAAATGGAGGCTAACCTGCAGTAGAACCCAGGCTCCAAAATGAATATGGAGCATTGCAAATGAGAAATACTAAAAGGACAGTAATATATGGGCCCTGTCTATGTCACAAGGTTGTTCTGAATATTAAATGGGATAAGTATATGAAAGCATTTGGAAAACATAAAGGACCATACAAATGTAATGTAATAGTAGCCAAATATATTTTGACTATGTTTGTATATTTCCCATTGGGAAGGAGGAACTGATTTCCCTGAATTGAGGTGTTTCCCATTCCAATCCACTGATATATTTCCTTAAATATAATTTCTTTAATTCTCTTCCTTAAATATTGTTTTTAATTATCTCATTTTATAATCTTAGAGCTGATATAATGATCCAAGACAATTCCAAAGGAATCATGAAGAATCTTTTCAAAACAGAAAGAACTGACGAAGTCTGAATGCAGATCAAAGCATAGTATTTTCACTTTATTTTTTTCATATTTTTCCCTTTTGGCCTATTTCCTCTTTCACAACATAATTGACATAGAAAGATATTATATATGACTTCGCTTATATAATTGATATCAAATCGCTTACTATTTTAGGGAGGAGTGTGGGAGGGAGAAAAAAATTGAAACTCAACTTTTTAAATAAACAATAAAATTTGTCTTTACATGTAACTGGAAAAAATACCACTAAAACCAATAATTTTAGAGCTGAAGAGATCTTACAGAAAATCTCATGTGCTCTCCTCAACTTCACTGATGGGAAAGCCAGTAGACAGTAGCTAGTAGTATAATTTAGAAGGATGTTGGACTTGGAATATCTAAAGAAGACTTAAGTTCAAATCTTGCCCCAGATACTTACTAGCTAAGTGACCCTGGGTAATTCCCTTTAAGATCTCACAGCCTTAGTTTCATCATCTGTAAAATGGAGATAATAATAACTACCTCAGAGTTGCTGTCAGAATCAAATAAGATGTGTAAAGTATTTTTCAAAGCTTAAGAAACTACATAAATGTTGGGGTGGGAGGAAACTGAGATCCCAAATGATGCATTTACCCAAGATCATGTGATTAATTAATGACAGGCTAGGACTAGAATATGATTCCCAGGATAATTCTTTCTCCATATTTTAACTGTATCCTCTCATACTTGACATCAGCCTGGGGCTGAACTTTTGGAAGAGGAAGATCATTCGCTGAAGAAGATGTTCATAAGTCCCATAGGTCCACCAGTCAGATATTACTAAAGTCCAAAGGTGAGAACAGTCAGCTTATCTGTCAAGTGCGACAATAATGTAAGTTTGCATCAGGCACGCAGATAATTTTTGAAAAGGTCTGAGGTAAAGCAGGCCAGCGTAAGTCAACAAATTAAATGACCACAACTGTGTCTGATCCAGTGAAAGTTTAATTAGGGTCTGGGCAGAAGGAACAGGTTGTCAATGAAGAGATAAGCAGAATGGGGCTGGATGGCAAGGATTGTGCCAGGTGTGGCTAATTTGCTTCAGTCAGTCACTGCCCTTTGGAGCTCAAAGCTCAAAGCCAAGCTTCCACATTGTGCTGGCTGAGCCTTAGCTGTATTATGAAAGAAGGTTTGCCGATCTATGTTAAAATGCACTATACCTTCCCCTCTCCCCACTGTCAAGATATTTGGAGGTACCCTATTTCTTTGAGCTAAGACCCAGAAAACAGGCTGTTCCTAGAGCTTGACATTACAAAAATCCTTTGTACGCTGAGTGATCTCACCCTCTGGCAAAGTGTATTACTTTGGCCCCACCAGGTATTCACTGAAGGATTTATGACTTTCATATTTAGATTTGTCGGAACTTCTCTTATTTCCCAGGACCTGAGAGCTATCTATTGCATCTTTTGACATTCTCACAATCCCTTTCTTGTAACTGCTAAATGAACTGAACCAGGTACTACAATCTTGTTCCCACCACATTAATTCTGGTGCTCAACTTGGAGACCAGTCCTACAGGACCCAGGAACACCTGCATTGTTCATGCAGCAGCCTGTGTGGGAACTGCTACTCAAGACCTAAGAATGAGTGTGTCCTGGTCCAATCCACTTTTGGTTTTTTATGTATTATAAGTCCTGTCTTTGCCCCAGCATGGTAAAGCCCTCCTTCACAGGAAGGGAGCGGGGTTCTGCTTGCAAGTGTTTTCTTTTGGTATAGATGGTAACCTTTCTTATGATTCTCTTTCCTTGAAGGGAAACCTTGCACTATAACTTGCTATTATAAGTTTTTACTGGTGCATAGAGCTGTGACTAGCTGTTCTATCCCCTAGGGTTATAGCATATCCAAAGTAGGTGAAAAGAAAGTTCTCAGATCAATTTTATAATTTATAATTATGAAAATAATGTAAGAATCATTAAGAAAAATACAGTGGAATGTGAATCAAAGTATATAGTATTTTCACTTTTGTTGTTGTTTGTTGTTTTTTTTCTTTATCATTTCCCCCTTTGATCTAATTTTTCTTGCATAGCAAGAAATATATTTAAAAGAATACACATGTTTAATCTATATCAAATTGCTTATTGTTTAGGGGAGGGGGAAAAGGGGAGAAAGAAAATTTTGGAACAAGTTTTTGCAAAGGTGAAAAAGTTTTTGAAAACTATCTTTGTGTGTATTTGGAAAAACAAAATATTATTTAAAAAAGAAAAAAAGAAAAATTCACTGGAGTAGGAAAGGGAATTAGTTGCTATCACAATTATACTTTGTGCCCTAAACAATTTTGGTATTCCAGGGCAAATTTCTGGTCACCCTGTCCTAGTTACAGCTCTGCTGATTGAGAAACAATATAATATAGGATTGGAAACTCTTAATGTCTCTAAAAATGCTTCATTAATATATTTAATATGTTCTTTCACATGATGGGAAGATTTCAAGTGAAAATAGTGAATTATTCCCTCATGGAGGCATTTCTTTCAGCAGTTTGCCAGCCTGGGCTCTCCTCCTTGAGTTAAAGTTTGGTGAAATTGCTGAGTGGCCAGCATTTTCTCTCCCTGACAGCTGCTAAATGTCAGGGGTATACAGATAGCTGAGTAATATGATAGATGCCTCAGAAGCACAGATAAGTCCCCAGAACTAGGAGTGGACAGTGTACTCTGTATGATTCATAAAACACAGATATTACCTCTCAGATCCTGCTCCTACCACCCACTTGTTCTAGGAAGTAATTATGGAAATATAGCTAGGCTTTTCCAAAGACAGAGCTCAGTTTCTCTATATGTAAAATTAAAGAGTGGGACTGCCCAGCTATAAACATTTATGACAGGACACTATCTCTTATTGCTTCTACTCATTCCATTGTGAGTGTGCAGATATTTAGCTCAACAGTCTAAATCTATAACCAGCAAGCACATGAATTAACACTTTCACTAAATAGTGGGGGCAGCATATGCTAATTTAAGTCAGAGGACAATGGAGCATAGTGAATGGGTAGAACTTAATTTCAGTATGTGGTAGAGGGAAACACAGAAAAGTACTTTTATCAACAGCATACAGATTTTAGGGGTAACTGATCTGTCACCTTCAAAGCAATTCCAAAGGCTTGACCCTTCCTCTTCCCCAGTACAATACTGAGGAGCACAGACTGGATCTGTCTCTGATGCTTACTATCTGTGTGACCCTGAGCACTTAACCTCCTCATACCTCAGTTTCCTTATCTGTAAGATTCAGGACTTGTACTGGATGCCTTCTGAGTTCTCATTCAGTTCAAGTGTATATAATATCCAGCAGGTAGTGGGGGTGAAGGGGGAGAGGAGCATTACTTTCTTTGTCTTCCCTAGTCTCCATTACACTCAGATCTGTGTTGAGTCGATTTATTGCTCCACCAATTATTGATTTTTAAAAGGCACATATTGGTGGGTTAGTGAAAAAAAAATTCTCTTACCTCTATGGTAATGAAAACTTCCTCCAAATGACTTGCAAAGTTTTCCATTTGAATAATCTGTTCTTCTAATTTGAACATGTTCTTATGAATTTCCTCCTGTCAAACAAAAGAATTATGAGTGGCAATTGGAATGTTCTTTAAATAGAAACAGGAAGAAAAAAGTGTCTTATTTACCCGGGCATTTTCTGCTGCGGTGTTAAGCTGGGTCACTTCATGATTCTTGTGCTCGCCAAAAAGATTGTCAAAAGCTCTGATTGGAATTTTGCAGGTGACACAGAAAACATCAGCCGCTTCTTCTTCATCTTCTTCTTCTGGTATGACATAACACTCATATTCCTCACTGGAGCGACCCCGAGTGTACCTGTAGGCTTCCCTCAATTCCTGGTATTGACTTTGAGAGCCCCAGGTGGGGAATCCGTCGTCCTCTTCATCTTCCGCTTCCCCCAGATATTGCCAGTCTTTCTCTTCTCTTCCTGGATCTCTCCTCTTTGGTACCATATGGGATCTGAGGGAAGAAGTTGCTGACTGATATTCTGAAACCCCAGACCGAAGCACACTCCCTACTTCAATCTCACCCTCCAGCTCTTTATCATCTTCAACTCCATAATACCGGGCCAATTCTTCTACTTCCTTTTGAACATCATGGGCTGCCGTACTTAATTCTGGGGTTCTCTCACCTCTCTTTGGTTCTTTCAGTACTTCTACTCTCCGAATTTTTTCTTCTGGGAAGATTTTCAGCCTGTCTTCAGAGTCGTAGAGATCCATGGGATAAAAGTTGAAGCTCTGGTCGGCAGTAGGACTAGTGGCTGAGTCCCGGCTGTATACTGGAGCCCTGCCAGTTCTTTCCTCCATGGTAGCAGCAGCCCAGGACTGAGTGCCTGCTCTTCCTGGCCTTTCCAGATAAATGGTAGAGATTTTCTTGGTCCTGGCAGGTAAAGCAGATGAAATGTTAATATGTCTGGAATCCACTTGTTCCAAATTTTTGGTGGATTTTATAGATGGCTTATAATCATTCCCATTGGAATCTTTGTTCCTTGAGAGCAAGGACAATGCTTTTGTCTCTTTTTGCATCCTAGCCTGGTACATAGTATGGCCTTAATAAATTTTACTGAGTGACTTTCACTTTACACAAGCAATAAGAAAAGAGTCAGCTATGTATAGTGGGTCTTAATGAAAACCAGATGGCCTGGAGAATGTTCAAAGTTCTTAAGAGAAAACCTTGTTTTCTAGAATTGTACAATTGTGTTTCCAGCAAGATCTCACCAAAAATACAAGGACACCATGATGAAATTTCTAGGGGACCAGAATTTGCCAAAATATAGACCCAGTCTATATGTTATAAGTGATTCTCACTTAAAGATCAGTGAAAGCACATGTCTGGAATGATGTTCACTGATGAAGTATGAGATTTTCATAAGCAAATATCACTGACTGACTTTTTAAAATCTACTCCAGAATATATTCTAATGCTATATCTCACTTTGAAATGTCAAAATCTCCTTTCTGAACATAGTCAGCAAACTAAGAAATTGTAAAATATCTTGTTTTTCAAGAGCCTCATTTCTAAACACAATTTATCCTCTAACTATATTAAAGAAACTGGTCTCTTTGGGTCTAATCACCCAGTTCTATTCTGATGGGTGCTAGAAATTAAAGAAGAATAAGAACAATTTAAAATATTCTTCAATATATTCATGCTGCAGAATCCCATGAAATAAAATCTCTGGTGTCTGGAAAATTGTTTTTATCATCATAGATGGTGTCATACATTTACCTGTAGCTTGCAGAGCTTTTGTATGTAGAAATGGACAACCTTTTTTAATTGGTTCCAACCTATTTTTTGTATGCCTAAACTTCTGCAGAAACTTCATACTTACCCAAGAATAGCTATCCCATTGTTAGCAGTTCAAAACCTCACCTTGAAGAACTGGGATGTGTCTGGTAATATTTTTGTCCTTCTTAAAAGGCCTGCTCTAAAGCCTCATTGAGACCCTGGATTCTGAAAGACTGTACCAATGAATGGTGTCCTTTGGTAGCCTATCAAAATATGTCATTTTAAAAGTTTCTTCTGCTTAGAATTCTGCTAAAAATTTAAAGATAACAAGGAGCTTGTTGATAGTTTTGGGTTGGAGCTATATTTGTAGAATGTCTTCTAATTATGATAATGAAAACTTTGTAGCTTTGATTTAAAGTCTTGAAGAGAAAATGTACCAATACAAATCTTTGAACTCGTGAGCAAGATTTGGAAAAAAAAAAAACTCCTTGAAGTGATGAAAGATAATCTTTCATGATTCATTAACAAACACTTTAAGATAAGAGGGAGTGTGAAAGCTAACAGAAGTAGAAATGGATTCCCAGTATCCTGTCTTCTCTTTTGATTCAAACTCAAGACAGTTGCCAAAATAATCTTCCTTAAGTACATGTGATCATTTCACTTTGTTCAAGAACTTTTCAGTGTCTGTTTCTTTTAGTATAAAATACAAATCTCTGCTTGGCATTTAAATCCTTTTGCAACCCATACTTTTTCAGCTTTTATTTCCCATCATTCCCCTTCATATACTGTACAGTCTGGTCAAACTAGTTTACTTGCTGTGATTCAAACTTGCCATTCCATCTCCTACATCCATGATGTTGTACAAACTGTGCTCCATGCCCAGAATGCATGCCTTTCTCAAAAAGCCTTTCCTGATCCCTCTACTTGTTAGTTCTCTTTTGCCTTAAAGTTGTATGTATATATTGATCTATTGATAAGTTGTAACCTCTGGAAAGAATGCAAACTCCTTGAAGGTCAGGAACATTTTTTTTATTCTTTGTATCCCCCACCATTATCATCATAGTAGCAGCAACTAGGATTTATGAGATTTGAAAAATGTTTTACATATATAATTTCATTTGATCCTCGCAACAATCCTATGAGGTAGGTGCTACTATTATCCCTAATTTACAAATGAGAAAACTCAGGCTGAAATAATGTCTTGTGGAGAGTCATAGAGCTAGTAAGTGTCTGAGGCAGGATTTGAACTTGTCTTCCTGGCTTCAAGTGGAGCACTCTGTCCACTCAACCACTCAGCTGCCGCACACATAATAAATATGCCTTCACATAGAAATACTCAATAAATACTTGTGAGATTGGATGGGAACTGTCTGTTATGTTAACTATTTATAAATAATATAATGAATGTTACTGAAAGTTCAAAGGATGCTGAGGAATTCAGGGAAAAGTTCTGGAAAGTAAGAAAACAATCTAAAAGATAGTTTCAGCCTGAAATTCAATCATTCATTTTATTAAAAACAAATCCATATAAACTGATTAGGATACCTTGCAGCTGCATGCTCTACGCTACATTTTTATGATATAGAAGTAGCATGGTATAGGGAGGAAATCAAAGACCTCAGATGGAACCAAGCCTCTGCTATTAGCAAATCATTCAGTTCTTTGGGCTTTTGTTTTATTATCTGTAAAATGAGATGGTTTGAAGAGATGAGCTCTAATGTCTATTTTCACTATGAATAATATCAGGCAACTGACAAAAAAGCAAACTGATATTTATGGTTTTCAAAAAAGTTTTTAAATATCTCCCGAAGTCAACCTAACATTCAGTCCTGTAAGCCACACTTTCTAAATATAAATTTCAGGGCAATCATTGATGTTCAAAATAATGGGTGCATAACAATTATTTTAATTAATTTTGTTATTGTCTTTGCTCATTTGGTTTAGACCATGATTTTATCCAGTGGCATAGAAAATTCTCTATCAGCGCAGCTCAGCAACTGTTCTGCATCTTATATAGTTTTAGAGAGTTGACTACTTACTGTATTCAGGCCTTTTTTCCCTAGAAACTGTGAAGGATGCATAGAAAAAATGCCTTTATGAAGCTTTTTTTATTTTTCTAGTTGACAAAATTAAGAAATTTTTTTAAAAATTAAAATTGAGTGAAATTGGTATCTATCCTCAGAGTATTGAAAAATATTAGGAAAAAAAAGCCCAGATTCATTCTCACTACAACAGTTGCCAAATATGTTATCTCTTTCCTGTTACACATGCATCTCTCCTAGGTCTGCCACTTGTCATTTACATCTGATAATGGGAGTGAGTACAGAGTTAATTACAGCCAGGATACTGTTTCTGCCTTGGGCACTTAAAATGAACAGAACACTGGCTTCTTAATTGTCACCATAGGACACATAAAATTATGGAAATCTAAAATTCATTGGCACAAAAATTCTGGAATGACCTATTGAAATTTAGCAAAGCCAAACTCTTAAATGATTTAAATGTTTGGACAAGTCACATTTAAATGTTTAAATGATTTAATTTGGGTTATAACAGAGATGTGCTGAAAAAAATTTAACAACTGGCTTAGAAGTAAGAGGTGGAGAGGAATAGCCCCAATATACTTTTTAGTTTAATCTGTACTGTTAACACTTTCTTAAATGTAGAAAATCAATAAATCAAAACAATAGGTGATTTCCAGCCTTTGCCAGTTTCTGAGGTATAAATCCTCACATAGAAAATTTAACATTGCTGCTGGCATTAGTCCCATCCAGCTCCAGCACAACCCTGTTTGAGAGGCCATGTGACATAATGTGTAGGGGGGCCATCTGTGAAGTAATGAACACTTGGATGCAAGTCCTGCTTCTGACACATATTAATTCTAACCATGGATAGGTCAGTTAACCTCTCAGTGTTCTTGGAAATTCTTAAAAACAAGTCATAGATCAACAACAAGGCTATACAATGATCAACTCTGATGGACATGGCTCTCTTCAACAATGAAATGATTCAAACCAGTTCCAATTATTCAGTGATGAAGAAAGCCATATACACCCACGGAGAGGACTGTGGGAACTGGGTGTGGACCACAACATAGCATTTTCACGCTTTCTATTGTTTGCTTGCATTTTGTTTTCTTTCTCAGGTTTTTTTTTTCTTTCTAGATCCTATTTTTCTTGTGCAGCAAGATAACTATATAAATATGCATACATATATTGGATTTAACATATATTTTAACATTTTTAACATGTATTGGACTACCTGTCATATAGGGAAGAGGGTGGGGGGAAGGAGGGGATAATTTGGAACAGAAAGTTTTACAAAGATCAATGTTGAAAAATTACCCATATATGTGTTTTGTTAATACAAAACAAAACAAAACAAAAAAACCCAAGCATTGGTGAGGAATGGATTGATGGAGGAAGTTTCCTCCAGTTCATTGATTTAAGAGGGGCAAGGGAACTTGGAAATCATAGAGTCTGTCCATTTTACAGGTAAGGAAACTGATGCACAGTGATGCTGAGATTTGCCTAAGTGGTGAAAATAGGATTCTAACATGGCTCCTGAGATTCCAAGTCCTGAACTCTTCCCCTGTAGAAAAATGGAAAACTTGTCTCTCTAGAAGTCCACTACACTGATGAAATCACATATAAAAAACTAAATTGACATACAGAGGGCTGAGGATAGGGCTTGATATATGTCATCTTTAAATGTCCTGATAACAGCTGAAAATAAGACAAAGTGCTGAAAGATAAAAAAAAAATCCCCAATGCATGAGCACTCCCTCTTATCCCTCAATGCTGCTAACTTTTTGTTATAATCTGCTTCCATAGAGACTTGGAACTTGATAACTGGAAGGGTCATTCAATCCAACTCTTGTAGTCTTATAGATGAGAAAGGTAAGGATGATTAAGAGATAATAAATTCCCTTGAGGCTTAAAGGCATACAGTTAGACTATGATTGAGTGTGGCCTGAAAGCAAGGACTCTGGACTCACTCATGTGTCATGGTCTATGAACAGTAATGTAACATAACCCAAGAACTAAGTAAACACACTAAAGAACAATAGAGAGTTGGGCTGATAGCCACAGTCAGTCTACTGACATTCAAGTCATGGAAATCTCACCAGCTCAAAGACTTAAGTCAACACAGGGAATTGTGGAAATTGGGTTTAAGTTATAATCAATTGGTCAGTCAATAAGGATTGAGCACTTCCCATTAGCTAGCACTCATACTGTGCTAAGTCCTGAGGATATGTTGTCTATATCCTCAAGGATTTTACATTCTTAGTAGGAGACAACATATAAATAACTGTACATTTAAGATGCAGACAGAATAAATGAAAAGTAATGTCAGAGAAAAAGAAAAGGGTGGAGAGAAGCATGTAATGATAATAATTAGCAACAATAGCTTGCATTTATATAATGCTTTAAAGTTCAAAAAATGTTATAGACATTGTCACTAGCCCCTCACAATAACCAAATAAAATAGGTACCATAGGGTTAATATTCCAATTTTGCAGATAATAAAACTGAGACTCAGAGAGAATAAGAGTCATGGTCACATGTAAACAGCAGAGACAGTATTTGAACTCACCTCTTCCTTGACTAATTCTGGAACCTGCAAGCCCTATGGTATACTACATCTATAAGGCATTAAAGATAGAATATTTTTTGTTCTACTAAATTTACTCTGCATGTGCCCATAAAACTAGAAAAAACACTTGAAGCAAACATTTCAAAGATTTAATTCTAAGGTACCAAAGGTTTGCACTAAAGAAACAAAGAAACTCAGCTGCAAGCAATTCTGGTCCCTGCTTTCCCATAAATTTTCTTTCCTAGTCTTTACTCAGTTCCTTAATAATAATTCAATCTCACTTCACAGAGCAGCCCCCAAAAAGTACAAAATAAAAAAGAATTATTTCCATTTGTCTCAGAAAACACACTTCTGTGAGTTCACATTTTATAGGTTTAATTAGAAATGTCTTCATAAATATTAACAATCTCTTGAAAAAAAATGGCCAAACAGCAAAGAAATACAAATGACAATATCTCTGAGGTGCCACCTTTCTTAAGATGGCAAAGAAAGTTAAAATCAATAAAATTTAATATTGATAGGGTTTTGGAAAAAGAGACACAGTTCCACTCACCACTGGTAAAAATGTGAATTGGGAGTTAGAGAAAAGAGCATTATACAGTAATTAAGGCCAAACTATTTATGCCCTTAGACCTCCTAAAGCAAAACAACAGTACTTCTCTATGTAAAAATAATAATAAAAGAATGATAAAACTTACAAAAATATATAGAAGAAAAAGAGATGAGAAGGGGAATTGAAAGTAAATAGCATGAGTGAAATTAGCAGAACCAGGAGATCATTATAAACAGCAACAACAATATTACATGATGATCAATTCTGATGGATATGGCTCTCTGCAACAAAAAATTGTCTCAAACCAGTTCCAATTGTTCACTGAAGAAAACCATATACACCCAGAGAGAGGGATATGAAATATGAACCACAACATAACATTTTCATGCTCTCTATTGAGGTTTGCTTGCATTGTGTTTCCTTTCTCTGATTTTCTTTTTTTTTATTGTAGATAGGATTTTTCTTGTACAACTTGTCAAGTACTTCAACATTATTAACATGTAGTGGACTTCCTGCCATCTAGGGGAGGGGGGGCTGGGGCTGGGGGTAAAATTTGTAATGGAAAGTTTTGTAAAGATCAATCCTGGGGAACTACCCATACATATGTTATACAAATAAAAAGCTTTAATAAAAAAAAAAGAAAGTAAAAAAAAGAAAGTAAATACCATGAATTTGTTAGTATACATGTTTTTAAAATAAAATCTAAATATTTGAAGTTTGTGATATACAATCAACTTTTGTTTAATTTGGATGATTTTTTTTTGCTGGTGATTACTAAGTCTATAATTTTTTAAAGAGAAAAAATATTAGGTATGGAGTAGCATATAAGAGGCAGCATAGTGGAAGGAAAAGAATTGATTTAAATACTTAGGATTATTTACCCAGTGGATGAAAGTCAAAGGATATGAACAGAAAGTTTTCAAAGATTTGTAAATCATCATATGTTTTAAAAAATGCTCTAAATCACTAATAATTAGAAATTCAAATTAAAGCAAGTTTGAGATCCCTTCACATTTATCAGACTGGCAAAGACAACAAAAGAATAAAATGACAAATGTTGGTATAGCTATGGGAAAATAGGTACATTAGTATATTGTTAGTGGATTCCAGCTACTAAATTAGCAAAATGTATCCCATTTGACCCAGCTATATCACAATTAAGCCCATATTCCAAAGAAAAAGAAAAAAGGATCAATATTATAAAAATATGTATAGAAATTCTTTTTTATTAAAGCTTTTGATTTTCAAAACATATGCATGGATAATTTTCAACACTCACCCTTGCAAAACCTTGTGTTCCAAATTTTTTCCTCCCTTCTCCCCACTTTCTCCCCTAGATGGCAAGTAATTCAATATATGTTAAACATATGCATTTATTCTGTACATTTTCCACAATTATCATGCTGCATAAGAAATATCAGATCAAAAAGAAAAATGAGAAAAAAAAACAAAATATAAGAAAACAATAAAAAAAGTTAAAATGCTATGATAACTTATGGTCTGCAATCGGTCCCCACAGTCCTCTCTCTGGGTGCACATGGCTTTCTTCATCATAAGATCATTGGAATTGGTTTGAATCATCTCATTGTTGAAAAGAGCCCTGTCCATTAGAATTGATCATTATATAATCTTGTTGTTAGCAATTCTTTTAACGGTAGGCAAAAATGAGAGATTTAAATAGCATCTTTATATTGGGGAATGCTTAAACAAATGGTGGCCTATGAATATAATATTATTGTGCATAAAAATGATGGAATACACAATTTCAGAGTAAACTAGGAGGACCTTTATAAGTTGATGAAGTAAGCAGAATTAGAAGAATAATTTATATAATTATAACATTAGGAGAAAAAATATAACTTTTAAGACTTTAGAACTCTGATCAGTGATGACAAAAATAAGAACCTGAAAGGAAAAAAAACATACTTTCTGACAAAGAATTAACAAACTTAAAATAAAGAAAGAAATTTTTGGACATGGGAGTTTGTTTCACCAGACTGTATAGGAATTAAAAAAAATTGATCATTGGTAAATGTGGTAGGGGAAGGGGATGATAAGGGAATATAGTAGAAAGGACAGATTAATTTTTTTCATTATTAATTAAAATATTAGTAATAAACTATTAAAAAAGAAAAGGACATACAATTTGAAATGAAAAATATCTGTTTGAGTCCAAGCTTTAGTATAATAATTTTAAGATTTAAACTCTCTTAAATCTCATTTTCCTCATATATAAAATGAAGATGCCATTATTTGTACTCTCATTCAGAATGGTTGTGAGAAATGTACTTAACTACTACAAAACATTATATAAAAAGCTTATTTGAGCTAACATTTACATAGCACTTTAAGTTTTACAAAGTTCATTGTAATATAATCTCATTTGGTCTTCACTAACACAATAAATTACTATGATTCATTTTTCATTTGAGTAAGCTGAAGCTACAAGAAGTTAAAGTCACACAGTGTCTTCAATGAGATTATTTGAACTCAATTCTTCCTGACTGTAACTGTAGCATTCTACCCTCTATACTCTGTTTTCTCTGTGTATATGTGTATAAATACATACACACACAGATATGTGTGTGTATAAAGATATGTATATAAAGATATATATGTATGTTTATATATCTTTATACACACACATATGTGTGGACCACTGAAGACTGGAGCTCAATCTAATAACAATAGATTACATATTTGGAATAAATTTGTAATCTATTGTTATTAATTTGTAATTTATTGTTATTAATTTGAGTTCCAATCTTCAATGCTCCATCAAAACAACTTGACTATACCAACTACTTTCTTTTTCGAGGGCTTGTAACAATGGGGAAGAGGAAGAGAAGAGAAACAACCTTAGAATGAAAGTGGGGGAATATTTTCTGAAATTGGCATCTTTAATCAGCATACTTGGATTGCTGACATAGGATACACAAATTTGGTGATTATATATATATATATGTATGCATGTATAAAATTTATCAATAAAAACACAGCTGAATATTAGAAACATACTAAGTTATAGAAACTGGTACGATATTAAGTTGGCCACTGTACTTAAAATAGATTAAAACATGTTGCTTAAAGACTGTCTTCTCACCACTTCCAAAAGCTTTCACTAGCATAGAAAAATATTCTATTTATAAAATGAGAATTTGTCACTACTACTGATTTTAAAAAGGATAAAAATGATTTATGCCATTTATTGCCATTAAATTATACCTACATAAAATATCTTTAATTAGTCATATTGCTTTTTCTTTTTTACATAAGAGAAAGTTTTTGGATTGAGTGGTTTGCTTAATATACAAGGACAGACACATTACAATGCAGCATGCTGAAGTAAGGATTTTTAAAAATCTAAAATGATTTTAAAAAGAGTGACTATGACTATATATAAACTTGCCTTCTAACTTAAGAATCCATAAATTCTTCTTTTAACTCAGATGACACCAAATTTCTGCAAAGAAAAAAAAATAAATTCTCTTCAGTTTTTCAGTGCCAGCTTTCTGAGAGTAACTTAGGAAAACTATATTGGAGTAATTCTAGATTGCTCCTTCCCCCAAATAGTAACATGCCAACCATGAGCAAAGGAAACAAATATAGACCTAGCCCAGCTGTCCTGCAGTTTCCCCTCCTCAGGTGTCATCAGGGAGAATGTCACATGCTACAAAGCTAATTGGAAATCATGGTGTGGAACCAAGTGTTTCAAGCCCTCTGTCTAATTATTATGTGTTTCATCTTACAAAGCATTGCTAACCTAATTCTTTCAATTGCTGTTTAGAGACTAGGCTACTGGAAACTTGTGGAGGACAGAGTCTGTAAGTTAATGATGAGGGGTGTCTAATACCATCACTCCCCCATAGGAAAGAAGCCACACTGGCCTTAACTCCCAATATTTCAGCCCATCCATCAGGTTCATAAGTGGTCCCACAGCTTAAGATTTTTCTAGGCAGCACTGAGAAAGCAGAGTAGCAGGAGCTCCTGGGTGGCCCCCCACAACTTGGCACAAATACTGATGGTGTCTTAGTATTCCAGAGCAGCTTTCAAAGGCACCAGCTAATAGAACTCAGAGTTAGTGTTAAAGAGATGAGCACAGAGAGGGCTAGCAGTGCCAGATAAGGTAGGGAAATAGCTCTATCCCTCAAAGGGTCCAATTCTAGATTACATGTTATGTGGGATCCTAAAGTGGGGAAGGGTAGTTCTGAACTTTCCTAGGAACACTCTCCAGAGTGGTCTAGAATTATGAGTAGACTAGAGAAATACAGCACCCTTCCCCAAAGCTACCTTGGCTTTGAGAGATCGCTCAGAAGCAGATAATCTTCAAAATAAAAATCCAGCATAATGAAGTTCCTTGGCTATATTTCAGTCCACAATCTAGGAAAGTCCTGAGATGTAGGGGTACAGAGACGAGCCAAGGTAGGATAGAAAAAGACACTAAACTCATCATCAAGAGATATAAATTCAAGTACCTTCCCTTTTCTAACTGTGTGATCTCAAGCAAATTACCTAATCTCTCTGAATCTATAAAATGGCCATAATATTTGTACTACCTGCCTTTAGGGTTGTTGTTTGGATTATAGATTTACTTCTGGAAGAGATCACAGACTCCAACCCCTTTGTTTCACAATTAAGGAAAATTAGAAAGGCTAAATGATTTGACCAAAATTACATATCTAATGTGTAAAATGGAATTCAAACACAGGTCTTTCTAACTCCATGAACAGTACTTTATCTGCTGCATCATTCTGTCTTTAGTATTTTGTGAATTATGAAGAAATGTGATCTACCTTTTTTATTATTACTTCATAACTGGTCTGCTATGACTCTCTGAGAAGTTCCAGATTATTATAGCATTAGGACATAAAATCAGAATGTTGTAGCTGGAAGGAATCAAAGATGTTATCTAGTCATAGTTATCTAATCCAAGACATTTTATGTAGGGTGAACCTAAGGAATGCCAAAGGCAAAGTAGGCTGTTCAAGGTCACAAACAAACTAATGGCAAAATTGAGAATCAGAGATTCAGATCTTTTGAACTCTAAGGTCAAAGTCTTTTTAAAAATTTAATAAATGTGGCACAACAATGATAAGTTTGGAAATATGTATACATATATTCGATTTGCCAATATTTTAACATAATTAACATGTAGGGGATATCCTGCCATCTAGGGGAGGGGTGGGGAGTTGGGGGGGAAAATTTGTAACGGAAAGCTATGTAAGGGTTATTGTTGAAGAATTACCCACACATATGTTATGCAAATAAAAAAATAAAAAATAATAATAATAATAATAAATTTAATAAATGTGTACACTTCTATATATTTTTCTCTAATAACAATACTATTTTTAAATTTTTTTCTGGAAACATAAAGACAAGTACTAAGTGCCTGCCCTGGTATTTTCCAGAAGTATTCTCAAGGTGTCATAGAAAAGTGAATACTAAAATGTTATCTGTTTAGTTATCTGTAATCTGTTATCTGTCAGTTTTGGAAAGAGTAGTTGTCTCCTAGAATTCAATGTTCCTTGGCTCTATGACAGTGCTTAGAGAGCTAGGATTAGGGGTGGAGGTGGAGAGGGAAGTAGAGAGCTCTATTTCTTAGTTCAAATGCTTTCAGTCTGATGCTCCACTTTTGAACAATGGCAAAATATCTCCAGATTGTCTTTTCCTTCCTGTCATCCTCTCCTCTATTTTCCTCCAAACCTCTGAATTCCCAGTGGGTGGGAAATAAATGGAAAAGTCACATTACTGGTATTAGATGGTAATTACAACTCTACTATTTCATCTTTCCCACTTTGCTCCAAAAGAGAATGTGTTAGAATTGAGCAAGGGAAGAAAGATCTTCCTCTTTCTTATTAGGTATGAGAATATAGGTCTCTCTTATATAGCAAAAAATTACATAGCATCTTTCATAGAAATTTTAATTAGATATTTTCATTTCTTTTAATTTAATATTTTAAAATTTTAATATTTTATTTTTTCCAATTACATGTAAAGGCAGTTTTCAACATTCACTTTTTTTTTTAAATTTTATTTTATTTGCATAACATATGTGTGGGTAATTCTTCAACAATAACCCTTACATAGCTTTCCGTTACAAATTTTTCCCCCCAACTCCCCACCCCTCCCCTAGATGGCAGGATATCCACTACATGTTAATTATGTTAAAATATTGGCAAATCGAATATATGTATACATATTTCCAAACTTATTGTTGTGCAAGAAAAATCTTATCTACACAAACGATATATCAGATAAAGGAAACACAATGTAAGCAAAC
>JAJPUD010000010.1:1116515-1196116 GCA_023553655.1 Myrmecobius fasciatus | reverse complement strand
AATGACCATCTTCTTCCCTGGAGGATAATGCTCATTCTAGCTGGATAGGTTATTCTTGGCTGTAATCCAAGTTCCTTTGCCCTTCGGAATATCTGGTTCCATGCCCTTCGATCCTTCAGTGTGGAAGCTGACAAATCCTGTGTGATTCTAATTATTGAACCTCGGTATTTGAATTGTTTCTTTCTAGCTGCCAGCAGAATCTGTTCCTTGGTGCTATAGTCCTGAAATTTAGCCACGATATTCCTTGGGGTCTTAATTTTGGGATCAGGAGGTGATCGGTGAATTCTTTCGATGTTGATTTTGCCCTTTGATTCTACAATCTCAGGGCAGTTTTCTTTCAGGATTTCCTGGAAGATAGTGTTTAGATTCTTTTTTTCATCATGGCTTTCAGGAAGTCCAATAATCCTTAGATTGTCTCTCCTAGATCTATTTTCCAAGTCAGTTGTTTTTCCTAGGAGATATTTCATATTTTCTTCTAATTTTTCATTTTTTTGTTTTTGTTTGACTGATTCTTCAAGTCTTAGTGAGTCATTCACTTGCATTTGTTCAATTCTTATTTTTAAAGTGTTGTTTTCTTCAGTTACCTTTTTAAGCTCCTTTTGTAACTGGCCAATTTGTTCCTTGCACTCTTTTTCCACTTCACTAATTTTATTTTTTAATAAATTGGTGTCTTTTTCATATCTCTTTCGCAGGGCATCATATCCTTCTTGCACTGATTTCAGTTTATTTTCCCATTTATCCTCCAGCTCTCTTTTGAGGTTCTTTATGCAGTCTTCCAGAAAGGTCTTTTGAAAAGGGGACCAGTGATGGTCCTGGCTGATGTTCTCTGGATTTTTGTCTAAAGGAACCTCTGGCTCTGCGGTCGTTTCTTTGCCTTGATAAAAGCTGTCTATGGTGAGAGCTCTCTTTTGCTTCTTCATCATATTTTTTTTTTTTTTAGACAGTGTGGATATCTCTTTAAGGTAGGGGAAAAAAAAGCGGCGGCTGCAAAAAGCTTTGCCCTGGGGCACTTCGGCGAGTTGACTTAAGGTGCTGGGCCGGTGGGGGCTAGGATTAAGTCCGAATTACTCCTTAAACAAGGCAAGTCTGCCAGAACACCTGTCCCCAATCAGGGCAGAGTGTCCCGAGTGCCTCAGATAAGCTCCAGGTGTTTGGAATTTGGAGTTTGGAGTTTGGAATTTCTTCCACGATGAGCCGAGCTGAGTCCCACCCTCACTTCCGGCCTGCGAAGTTGTGGTCTATTTATCTCTCTGTCCGAGTCCGACTAACCTGATATGAAGTTATCCAGAGAGCTGTGCCCAAATATTTCTGAGTTCGTTGACTTGAAGATCAGTTCGGAGGCTTATTTTATTGTTGATTTGAGAGAAGATCGGAGGAGAGGCAGAAAGTCACCTTTTCACTCCGCCATCTTGGCTCCGCCCCTATGGCTTTCTTCAGTGAACAATTGGAGGTGGTTTGAAACATTTCATTGTTGAAGAGAGCCATGTCCATCAGAATTGATCGTCATATAGTACTGTTGTTGCCGTGTATAATGATCTCCTGGTTCTGCTCATTTCACTCAGCATCAGTTCATGTAAGTCTCTCCAGGCCTCTCTGAAATCATCTTGCTGGTCATTTCTTACAGAACAATAGTATTCCATAATATTCATATACCATAATTTATTCAGCCATTCTCCAATTGAAGGGCATCTATTCAATTTCCAGTTTCTAGCCACTACAAAAAGGGCTGCCACAAACATTCTTGCACATGTGGGGCCTTTTCCTTCCTTTATGATTTCTTTGGGATATAAGCCCAATAGAAATGCTGCTGGGTCAAAGGGTATGCACGGTTTGATAACTTTTTGAGCATAGCTCCAAATTTCAACATTCACTTTTTTGAAAAATTTCAAGTTCCACATTTTCCTCCCCTTTTTCTTCCCAACCTCTTCCCAAGACAGAAAGCAAGTTGATAATAGGTCATTCATATGTAATCATGTAAAACATATTTCCACATTAGTCATGTTGTGAAAGAAGAAACTGGACAAAAGGGGGGGGGGGAATCACCAAAAAAGTGAAAATACTTTGCTTTAATCTACATTCAAACTCCATCAGTTCTTTGAATGTGAATAAAATTTTCTATCATGATGAGTCTTTTGGTATTGTCTTGGATATTTCTTTAAAAAAAATAAGATCCCAATGGTTTATGAAGCAATGGTTTAAATGTCTATTTATATGGTCCTGAAAGTTATAAGCTTGTATAAAAGGAAATCAGAATGAAAATAGCCATCTAGAAAAATGAGATAGTTGTCTACTTGCATTCAGAAGAATGCTCTTCTTTTCATTTGGAAACTTTTCTTTCTTTCTGGCTATATTTCTCAGTGACTATTTCTCTCTCACCATCAGGATCATTTCAAAGAATATGTCATGAAAAGTTCCACAAAACACTGTAATAATTGACATCTCAATAGGTTTTAAGGCTTGAAAAACTCTTTACTTACATTGATAATAAAAGCTGAAGCCTACATAAAGCTTTAAGATTTACAAAGCAAATTAACTTAAATTATGTGTTTATGTAGATATCATTACAGTTTAACACATGAGAAAATTGAGGCTCAGCCTAATTAAGTGATTTGCCTTTGGTGACACAACTGCAGATGTCAGAGGCAGATCTAGGTCTTCCTAACTCCAGTTAGAGTCCAACATCTACTATTTTCTATTGTCCTCAATTATCCATAATTGTTAAACTTCAACTAGGCAAATAAATTACAATGAATGTGAGACAGTGTGATAATTTGGAGAAAGCACTGAACTAGAAGTCTATGTGTTAGCCGGATGCATGGCTTGGACAAATCAGTGAATTACTCTGAACTTCAAGCTCCTCATTTGTAAAATACAGATAATGAGACCTGCCTTTTCAATCTCATAGGACTTTTCTGAAATCCTAATGACATAATGTATATAAAACATGTTTCGTAAACTGCAAAGTGTTATATAAATTCAATTTCACAGACACTTATTAAGCACACAAAGGCACTGTCCTAGGTACCGGAGACATAAAGTGGAAAAGGAGGATCGGATTGCCATTTTTATACAAATAAGTGTGACAGAGTAAAGTGAGATGGGGCAAAGGAAAAAATCAAGAAAAGGAATTGTAGGAAAATTTAAGGGAGAAAAGAATTATTAAATACCTACTATGTTCCAGACACTGATAAGCATAGTTTATAAATGTCATCTCATTTGATCCTCACAACGACACTTCAGGATAGGTTATTCAAATTTTATAGTTGAGGAAAATGAGGAAAACAGAGGATAAAGGACTTTCTCAGAGTGAACTAGTAAATGTCTAAGCTCAAATTTTAACTTAAATGTTCCTGATTCCAAGCCACTGAGCAGAAACCCATTTCACTATTTCACCATCCATTTTACCACCAGCTACCTCCTCTGAAAGGGAGAAGGGTACCTTAAAACTGGAAAGAGAAATGGCAATCAGAAAGGCCTTAAATTACAAGCTAAGGCATTGTATTTTATTTTGGTGGCAAAAGGAAGTGACTGAAGGTCTTTCATGGGCAGACCTGTGGACTAGAAAAATTATTTTGCCAACTATGTGAAGGAAGGAGAAAGGAAACTATAAACAAGAAAATAGAAGACTATTGAAATTATCAAGAGCAGAAGTGATAAGGGATGAGTCAGTCAGTAAATATTTATTAAATACCTACTATGCTAAGTAGGTGCTAACCTTTTGTGCTAAGTTCTGAGGATACAAAAAAAGATTGTACCTGCCCTCAAGAAGTTCACAATCTGATTGGTTGATTGTTTTCCTTTTTTCTTTCAGAAGACCAAAATGATAACATCATGTCAGAGTCAAGTTTCAGTCCAAATGTGGCTGCTCAGACCAATATGAACTCAGAATGCTCTATCACAGGTTGGACACAAATGATCCAGTGCCAGTGTCTCCCATGACATACAATCAATTACAAAGTTCTTTAGTGAGACCTTGAGAGAGTCCTTAGATTGCTTTTTTTGACCATCATGTGAATTTTTGCTCTGTGTTAATTCTCGATAAAATAGTCTTTTAGGTAAGTGTACATTTGGCATTCCAACAATGTGACTAGCCCAATGGAGTTATGCTCTCTGCAGTAGAGTTTGAATGCTTGGCAATTTAGCTCAAGAAAGGACCTCAGTGGTATCACTACATACCTCTCAGACTGGCTAAGATGACAGGAAAAAATAATGACCAAGATTGGAGGGGATGTGAGAAAACTGGGACACTAATACATTTTGCTCTAGAGAGCAATTTGGAACTATGCCTAAAGGACTATCAAACTGTGCATACCCTTTGATCTAGCAGTGTTTCTACTGAGCTTGTATCCCAAAAAGATCTTAAAGGAGAAAAGGGACCCACATGTGCAAAAATGTTTGTGGCAGCCCTTTTTGGAGCGGCAAAAAACTGGAAACTGAATGGATGCCCATCAGTTGGAGAATGGCTGAATAAATTATGGTATATGAATGTTATGTAATATTATTGCTCATTAAGAAATGATCAGCAGGATGATTTTAGAGAAGTCTGGAGAGATTTATGTGAACTGATGCTTAGTGAAGTGAGTTGAACCAAGAGGACATTGAACACAGCAACAACAAGATTATACAATTATCAATTCTGATAGATGTGACTCTTTTCAACAACCAGATGATCCAAGCCAGTTCCAATGATCTTGGAGCCATCTATACCCAGAGAGAGGACTGTGGGAACTGAGTGTGGATCACAATATAGCATTTTCACTCTTTTTGTTGTTGTTTGCTTGCATTTTATTTTCTTTCTTATTTTTTTCCTTTTTGATTTGATTTTTCTTGTGCAGCAAGATAATTGTATAAATATGTATGCATATATTGGATTTAATATATATTTTTACCATGTGGGGAGAAGAGGGGGAAAAATTGGAATACAACATTTTGCAAGGGTTAATGTTGAAAAAAGTATCCATGTATATGTTTTGAAAATTAAAAAGTTTAATTTAAAAAATTTAAAAAAGAAGAAAGGATTCAGTATCTAGTGTCTTATCCTACCAGGTGATTTTCAGAATCTTCCTGAGACAATTCAAATGGAAGTGGTCAGTTTCCCGGCATGGTGCTGGTAGACTGTCCAGGTTTCACAGGTATGCAATAAGGAGATCAGCACAATGGCTCTGTAGACCTTCAGTCTGGTAGTCTGTCTAATACCTCTCCTCCTCCTACACTTTCCTTCAGAGCCTCCCAAACATACTCACAATCTAATAGGTGAGACAATGCCTAAAAAATGAAAGAAGGAGAGGAATTCATCACAATATAGAGAAGGATTGATAAAGTTATGCAGGGGAGTGGAAAATGATTTGAGAAGGTACAAGTTTCTGAGGTGATTTCATGCTTTTCTTTCTCATGCTGAAGATGAGTTTCTGAAGATGATGAAATCCAAGAAAGGAGACTGATTATAAAAGTATACATTAACATAGCAGTGTTTTTATTTTTATTATTTATTATTATTATATTTATTTATTTATTATATTATATTATATTTATTTTATTTTATTTTTATATTTATTTTCCTATTTTTTTCCATTTACTAATAGAGATCAGAACCTTCTCTGCAACCTAGTCTCCAAAAGTGCCTGGGGCACTGAGAGGAAAAGCTACTTCCTCAGAGATACACAGCCAGTATATGTCAGGACTTGACAGGGCATTGGCCTTAGAGTCAGGAAAACCTAAATTTTATCTATCTCACATAGTTAGTTATAAAGTTGGGTCAATCATTTAACCTCTGCCTACATGCATTTCCTTAGTTATAAAATAAGGATGATAGCATCTATCTCATGGGGTTGTTGTGAGGAGCAAAGGAAGTTATATTTATAAAGTGTCTTGTAAATCTCAAAGAAAAGTATAAATTAGCATTAATACTATTATTATTATTCCTGACCCATAAGTCAGCTGTCTATCTGTTACGCCATGCTTCCTCTCATAGTGACTTTTTTTATTTCTCCCAAATCTCTTTTTTCTAACATTGCTGGCTCTGTCAAGGGAACTGTCATCCTTCTAATTACTCAGATTTTATTGTTTCATATTCACTTTTAAATTCAAGACTCCATTCTAGAAGAGATGAAGAAGAGAATTCTAGGTAGGAGAACTGTTAGTGAAAATACCTGGGGTTAAAGGAATGTCTTATACAAGGAACAGTATGGAGGTCAGAGCCACTAGAAGGGAGTTAAGGTAGAAGACTGGCAAGGTAAAAAGTCCAGGTTATGGAGGACTTTAAAAGTCAAAAGGGATTTTATATTTGTATTTACTTGTGTACCTATTTTCCCCCACTGAAATCTTAAATTCCTTGAAGGTAATAATTCTCATTTTGTCTTTCTCTTCCCAGTACCTAGTGAATAGTAAATACTCAATACATTTGTTAAATGGAATTGAATTGGTGCTATAATCAATAACAGTAGAGAGGAAAGAAAAAAATTGGAGAGATATAGAAGAACAGATATTGTGGAGGAACTGTTGCTGTTTGTCCCTTTATGTTTGAAAGGACCAATGATAAAATTTTTTCAAAGTCCAGTGGTATCTATCAAAGTCAAGGTGACTGGCAATGGCCCAGGATGCAGTAATGACCTTGGCATCTTCAATGCCACAATAATTGTTTCAGCTGCCTTCATGATTGTTGCAACAAATTATTTTCATCCCCCTATTTTCCTAAAGGTAGTCTTCACATGCTTGGAGTAGACATCCTCTTCACTCACTGATGGTTTGAGGCTTGCCAATTACCTTCAGCCAAAATGGCATTACCAGAGTGTGGCCAGCTTCATGGCTATTTCCTCTTGGAGCCACAAATGAAAATTAGAAAAATTAATAGGATTTGGCAACAACAGATCAGGGTGAAAAGGGGGAAAGAGTCAGAGATGACTCAAAAGTCTTGTACCTAATGAGGTCACTATTAATAGAAATAAGGAAATTTGGAGATAGAAAAGTTTTAGGGGACAACGAGGTGACAATGATTACCTCTATGTGCCACTGAGATATGGTGAAGACAAGTCATGTGAGTTGAGAAAATTGATGAACTACTCTGGAAGTCCAGAGTAGTTTCCCAGAGACCCACATGTGAAAGAGAATCAAAGCACTACACACGTACAACATTTAAATCCGGAAGGGGTTTTGGGTCAGGGATCAGCAAAATATAGCCCACAGGTCAAGCAAAAACAGGTGGCACAGTGGATTTGGACTTTGGACCATAGGTGCCAACTCAAGTTGTAGTGGATTGACTGGATTGACTGGAAACAGAGTAGCCAAAATGGCTCAGGCAATCTTAGCCTTCAATGAAAGAAGCATACAGTGTCCAGAATTTAGGAGGTGATAATCCTAGCCAGACTATGTCTGGAGCTGTGGGTTCAGTTTTGCTCACCACATGGAGTCAGAGAGCAAAAGAAAACTACTCAGAAGGATGAATAACTCTGACATGATGCCCTATCAAGAAACACTGGTTAAAGTAACTGAATATTTAGCTTGAAAAAGTGTTTGAAGAGTCACCTGTCAGATGGAAGAAGGATTATGTTCCTTTTTCCTTGGCTTCAGCGGGTACAACTAGAAGCAATGAGGGAGAAATAATTTTCAAGTTGATGTATGGGTATAACTAGAAATGTTTATGCATTTGGCAAATTCAGTTATGCTCTATGTGTGTGTGTGTGTGTGTGTGTATGTGTAGGTGTTGGGAATCTGGAAATAACAACAGCCGAGGGGCCAAGTCTACTGTGGATTCCACAACACAAAGAGAAGAGTATTTTATACCCAAGAATTGTTCATCTGGACTCATGACCTTGTGAGTATTGAGGTACATTTTGGTGGTACAAAGGATAAAGACGGGCTCAGAAGAGGGACCCTATACTATGATTTATTAATAAAATAAATTATTTTTTAATAAAATAAATTAATGGCTAAGATTGCATTAGTTGTTTCAGTAGCTGAATCACACTACTGACACATTGAGTTTGCAGTTCCAAATAACCCCAAGGTTTTTGTTACAGGAGTTGCTATCTAGCCAAGTCTCCATGACCTTATGTCTGCCAGTTAGTCCAGGATTTACCATCAAAACCTATTAAATTTCATCTGTTAAACTTCTGCCCTTCTTGCAGATTATCATTTTAAATCCTGATTCTGTCATCCAGTAGATTAGCAATCTCTCCCAGCTTTATCTTGTGTAAATTTAATAAGTATCTGTGCTTTCTTCTAAGTAAATGACTGATAATGCTGACCAAAACAGAAGGAAAGATAGATCTTTGGAGCCTCCAGTAGAGATCTCCTCACAAGCTGACAGAGATCCTTTAATCAGCATTCTTTGTAACTCATTGGTCAGCCAGTTCTAAACATATCTAACTATATTACTACCCAGTTCATATATCCCTATCTTGTTTACAAAGGTATCCCATGAAGGTCAAATGTGTTACTGAAATTCAGATAAATTATGTTCACATCATTGTCGTGTTCTATTAAGCTAACGATTGTTTTAAAAACAAAAGGAACAAGGTTGATTTGACACAAACTGTTCTCAATAAATCTGTACTGAATCTGATGTATCACCACTTCTCCTTTTAGTGCTCATAAACAATCCCTGTAATAATCCTCCTACATCATTACCAGGAGATACATTGGTCATAGAATAAAGATTCTACTCTACCTTTTAAAATAAATACTTCATTGGTCATTGGTCATAAAATAAAGATTCTACTCTCCCTTTTAAAATAGATATTTTTGAACTTTTTCCTACTTTCAGTTCAGTGGATTCCCATTCTCTAATTCTCCTTGATTCCTCAAAGATCAGAGATGGTTCCCATGTTCATTGCATCCACCTGCAAGTTCTTTCAGTACCACGGGGCATAGTTCATTTAGATCATATGACTTGAACTTGATGAGGGAAACATGTTAGACCCTTTTTATCTCTTTACTTGTTTTGGTTTCTAATACCCAATTAGTCATTTTTGTTCTGTCTTTCCTCAAGTTAAGCTCCCTCTCATTGGCAGAGAAAAAAGAAACAAAAGAGAAGAGGAGTAGTTTTACTTTTTCTCTTATGGACATCATCTCCTTCCACCCAGAAGGGATCCTCTGCCTTCTCTGCTAATCCTTCTTGTTCTCAATATAATTTTAAATGCCCCTTTAAAAACTGCTTTTAGGATTTATAGGAATCTAGGTCATAAGTTTTGCCCTTCCTAAAACAATTTTGGGGGGGGGGCTGAGGCAATTGGGGTCAAGTGACTTGCCCAGGGTCACATAGCTAGTAAGTGTTAAGTGTCTGACATCAGATTTGAACTTAGGTCCACCTGACTTCAGGGATGGTGCTCTATCCACTGAGCCACCTAGCTTCCCTAACAATTCTTTTAAGATCTTACTATTCTTATAAATATGTCTCTGGATTCTTATTTTTACTTATATGTGTCTTTTACATATCTTTTTAAAATCTGTGTTGTAAATGAGTACTCTGTTCAACCACATTGATTTTTTTCATATTCCTCCACATTTTCCTCCTTGATAAATCAAGAGTAATTCTGTTATCAGAATTTTTATTTAGTGTCTCCTATACCTCATAAGCAAACTTTTTTCATAGAGTTTTAGATCATAAGACCCTATCTATTTATCCTTTCTCTACATTCTATCCTAAAGCAAAATTAGCCAATGGTTATTTCCCTTCCTTAAGGATCAATAACTCTTAAGATTTCAGAATAACTTGCTCAAGGTCCCTATCATTTGTAATTCATCCTAATGTCCCAGGATTCTTTGTGTTCTAGCCTATCCTCTACTCACCTCCAAGGTTAGCAAGAAATTGTTCATCATTTGTGACATGTCTATATGTTAATGAAATCAGTCAATACAGAGATAGTGATTTCTTTGTCTATACTGACTAAAAGAAACTCATGTATGTAACAACTAGAATGCAGTTTTTAAGCTCCTAGTTGGTTACAAATCAACTAATCTAATAAATCAATTTGAGCTAACTGGAGAAGCCAGTCTTCTTTCAAATATTATCTATCTATGAACAGATAATATTTATTTTAACAGTGGCTTTCTGAAGATAGTATTTCCCTCTTGTTGTCTAATATTCTAATGGTGAGAATTTCAAGATATTCAGGGGAAGGCATGGAGAGAGAGGAAGTGAAGGAAAGGCATGGTATACCAGTCAGGGATTTGTTTTGAGACCTTCCAGCAAATTTCAGATCAAGCCAGGTAGCTGATATCTACTTTCCTATATATTCAACCTGAGTTCAAATTCAGCTTTAGGCACTTAGTACATTACTCAGAACAAGTCACTTAGCCCCTCCCAATTTGTTTCTTCATCTGTAAAGTGGAGATAATAGCTGTTATTATGAGAATACAATGAGATAATACTAGCAAAGCACTATGCAAACCTTAAGGTGCCATATAAATACTAGCTACTGTTGTTGTTAGTATTACTCACTAGTAGTGTGATTTTAGAAGACACGGTTTCTCTGAACTTTGCTCCCTTATCTTAATTTCTTTTAATTAAAGCTTTTTAGTTGCAAAACATATGTATGGGTAATTTTTCAACATTGACCCTTACAAAGCTTTCCATTACAAATTTCCCTCCCCTCCAGTCCCCCCCTCACCCCTAGATGGCAGGAAGTCTAATACATATTAATTATGTTAAAATACTTGACAAATCGAATATGTGTATATATATTTTTACAGTTATCTTGCTGTGCAAGAAAAGTCGGATCTACAAGAAAAAAAAATCTGAGAAGGGAAACACAATGCAAGCAAACATCAATAGGGAGCATGAAAATGTTATGTTGTGGTCCACATTCATATCCCTCTCTCTGTGTGTATATGGTTCTCTTCACCGAACAATTGGAACTGGTTTGAAACCTCTCATTGTTGAAGAGAGCCATGTCCATCAGAATTGATCATCATATAGTCTTGTTACTGTGTATAATGATCTCCTGGTTCTGCTCATTAAACTCAGCATCAGTTCATGCAAGTCTCTCCAGGCCTCTCTGAAATCATCCTGCTGGTCGTTTCTTACAGAACAATAATATTCCATGACATTCATATACCATAAATTTATTCAGCCACTCTCCAATTGATGGGCGTCTATTCAGTTTCCAGTTTCTAGCCACTACAAAAAGGGCTGCCACAAACATTCTTGCACATGTAGGGCTTTTCCCTCCTTTAAGATATCTTTGGGATATAGGCCCAATAGAAACGCTGCTGGGTCAAAGGGTATGCACAGTTTGATAACTTTTTGAGCATAGTTATAAATTGCTCTTCAGAATGGTTGGATCCGTTCACAGCTCCACCAACAATGTATTAGTGTCCCAGTTTTCCCACATCCCCTCCAACATTCATCATTATCCTTTACTGTCATTTTAGCCAATCTGACAGGTGTGTAGTGCTACCTCAGAGTTGTCTTAATTTGCATTTCTCTGATCAATAGTGATTTGGTTGCTCCCTTATCTTTAAAAAGAGGACTTTAATATGATAACCTCTAAGACCTCTTCAAATCTCATGCCCTATGATACTAGCTAGTCCTCAGAGGCTCCATAAGGCATTGAATGGCTGGGATCCCTGAAGAAGTAATCCAAGGGTTTCATCCAATCTTCTCAATGAGTAATCAATTTATAGATCAATGAACAGGAATGTATTAAACTCCTACTATGTAACAGGCACTGTACTAGACACAGGGGATACAAAGAAAAAAATGAATGACCGTTATTCCCAAGATTCTTACATACTATATACAGAGAGAAATATGTGCAATCTGAAGCAACTTAAGGGGATAGAATACTATCAGCTGGATCACAAAAAGTTTCATGGAGGAGGTAATGTTTGGACTGAGCTTTGAAAGAAAGTAGGAATTTTAAGAGATAGAGTAAAGATTATGTATTCTAGGTTTGGAATGGCCCCAGTAGGTGACAATATGGATTCACATATCCTACCCAGATACCACAGTTAGTAGGAACTGAAGGCTTCTTTTTAATCATCATTACTGAAGGGAAAAGTAGAGAGGCAGAGAAAATGTGAGAATTGGAAGGAACTTCAGAGATCATCTAACCTAATAGCATCAAATTCAAATAGGAAAGAGAGCCTCTAATCCATACATAAAGATCCTTGAGGGCCATATATTGACTTAGTTTAAAATTTTAATGTTATTTATGTTTTATAGTATTTTTACTTATTTTGTTAAACATTTCCCAATGTGATGGAGCACCAGCAGCTCTGATCTAATCCAATCTTCTCATTTTATGGAAGAATAATTTAGAGCTCTTCAGAAATCAAGTGCCTTGCCCACTCAAAGAGTCATCTAGTATCAGAGTCAAGCCAGAAACTGGGGTCTCTTTTCTCCAAATCAAGTATTTTTGTAACCCTACTAAGCTCAAGCTGTCCCTAACTATTGGGTGCTTTCAAAATCCAGGTTGTTTTTCTATAGGAGCATTCTTTCCACAAAAACAGATTATAGCTAATCCAGTACTTTAGTATACCATCTTTGTGATGGTTCATCCTATGGCCAATTTGGAGATGTATCTGTCCAAACATTAGCAAGCTAGTTCTTAGGTGACAGATTTACACTGGCATTGCCTGGCAGAACCCAAGGCCACACACCAAAATGAGGCATTGGAACAGGACATTTGGGAGTCTGGTAGTTATTGGCTCTACCAAGCTTAACTACTTAAAAAACAAAAGTCAGCTATAAGGACTTAAGGTTAAATTCTAGGTCCCTAAATGTCCAAGTAAAATTTTTAAATAAATCAGTCCTTTGTACTTTGTCAGTTGCAAAATAAATTGCTCAGCAGCCCACCAGCAATTCAAACTCTACTTAAAAAAGATTATGTACTGAAGTGGGCAACTATGTACCAGTGGAATTTTGTGAGTCACCTAATCTAAGATAATTTTTCTGCAAAGCCGAGGTATAGATTTAACGTTTGATAAAATTCAAAAAAATCTGTAAACCCCATTCTTTCCCCACCCAGGATCCTAGATGTCATCTTCCAATATTAATAAAGAACAGCCAATTTGCTTGTTGAACATGTTAGACTGGTGGATTTCAAATGCATGGGAGAGAAAAAAATCTGATTCTATAATTCTGATTGAATTGTTGGGCAAGCTTCACCATCCTCTAAATTTGTATGGGAGATTATAGCAGTATAATCTCTGTCTTGGAAACTTTTCCAGGAGCATAATTACATGTATACTTTGGGGGATTCTCGCTTCTGTGACTCATAGCATCCAAACAGAAAATCTGAAAATATAATACTCTCTCATTCTCCCTTCCATTCCCACCCATAATGTTATCACCAGCTAGTTCTTCGCACACAGTTCAAGAAACTCAGAGGTGAAAAGTTTTTATTAGACAAAGAAAACTAATTTAATTCATAATCAATAAGCATTTATTAAGCACCTACCATATAATAGCAACTGTGATAAACAAAAATAAATTAGAAAAAATTAAGGATGTGAATGAAATTTTAGAAAAATTAGAGATGCTCAATTTCTGAAAATTATGAAATTCTGAAAATTCTGAAGAGATTATGCACATTTGTTAGCTCTCCATAGTACTTTATACAAACCCCAACTCTCAGAAAGAAATGAAGAAATACTAAATCCATTTTTATTGATAATAATGCAATAAAATTATAATCAATAAAGGATTTCTGAAGAAAGGATGAAAATGTAAATGAAGAATTGGAGGGATAAAGTACAAATCATAGAAACAATAGATAATTTTATTAAGGAAAATTACAACAATGCAAAATCACACTAAAACTTTAGTGATGCAGTCATTTGATAAAAGTTTTTTAGGGGCAAATTTAGATATCTATTTAGATATTTATATATCTGAATACTATCATTAAATAAAGTGGTACAGTGGATAGCATTGGCCTTGGAGTCAGGAGGACCTGAATTCAAATTCTAGCCTCAGGTAGTAGCTGTGCAACTCTGGGCAACTCTGATTAAAAGTCTCCCTTCTCTCCCCCGAAAAAGAGAGAAAGAATAGATTGACAAGTTGAGTATACACTTAAAAAATTAGAAAAGCAGCATATAAGAAACCCAATTAAAATACAAAAATAGAAATCCTAGAAATTAAAGAAGAGAAAAAAAATGGACCCCTCAAATTCAAATGATAAATAAAATAGGAAATTATCTTTTAAAAAAATAGTAACATAGACAAACCAATGATGAAAAATTGATGATGAACTGGAAGAAAGCCAAATTAATAACAATTAAAAATGTATAAAGAACTCAAACAAATTAAACAGAAATAACTAGAAAGAAGGAAGATGAAATAACAGATGATTTTGCCCAATCATATACCAGTAAAAATAGGTAGCACAGTGGATAGAGCCTTCTTGGAACTGGGGAGACTCATCTTTATGATTTCAAATCTGGCCTCTGATACTTACCAGCTCTTTGACATTGGGCAAGTCACTTCACTCTTTTTGCCTTAGTTTCCACATCTGTAAAATAAGCTGGAGAAGAAAATAGCAAACCACTCAAGTACCTTTGCCAAGAAAAGCACAAAATAGGATCATGAAAAGTTGGACATTACTGAAACAACTAAACAACAGCAATAGCAAAAACAATAAATTTTATACATATATCCCTTGTATCAGTACTAGAAATAGAGAATTTAAATAACCCATATGGGAAAAAGAAATTGAACAAGCCATGAAAGTACTCCCAAAGAAGAAGAAATTCAAGAACTGATGCTGAGTGAGATGAGCAGAACCAGGAGATCGTTGTACACGGCAACAACAGTACTATGTGAGGATCAGTTCTAATGGACATGACTCTCTTCAACAATGAAATGCTTCAAACCAATTACAATTGTGCAGTGAAGAAGGCCATATACACTCAGAGTGAGGGATGTGAAATGTGGACCACAACATAACATTTTCATGTTCTCTATTGATGTTTGCTTGCATTGTATCTCCTTTATTGGATTATTCTCTCTTATAGATACGATTTCTCCTGAACAAAAAAAATGATGTGTGGCAATAACTATACATATATTCGACTTAAGTATTCTAACATAATTATCATGTAGTGGATATCCTGCTATCTAGGGGAGGGGTGGGGAGTAAGGAGGAAAAATTTGTAACAGAAAGCTTTGTAAGGGTTAATGTTTTGTAATTACCCATACATATGTTTTGCAAATAAAAAATATTAATAATAAAAAAGAGGCCCCAGATTGCTGAGACATGTATGATAAATGGCAAATACACAATCTCTAATTTAAAAAAAAAGAAAGAAGAAGAAATTCAAGAACTTTAATGAACTCTAATTTTTTATGCATTATTTGCAAAAATAGGCAAAAGATACCATAACAAACTCCTTCTTGGAGACAAATATGGTTCTGATAACTAAATCAGGGAAAGAAAAGACAAAGAAAGAAAACTATAGATGACTATTGCTAATATACTTTGCTGTAAAATATCAAATAAAATATTAGCAAGCGGTTACAGCAACATTTTACAAATAGACAATGACCACATTAGATAATATTCAAGGAAAATAAGCATAATAGACTTATACTAATAATAAAACAACAATCACATGATTATATCAATAGATAAAGAAAACAGAATACAATACTCATGTTTAAGGAAAAATATAAATCACAAGAAAAATGATCTTCTTTTACATGGTAAATAACAAAAGTAATTATCATGAGCCTTGGAGAAAAAAATAGAGGCTTCTCCAGTGACCTGAGGAATAAAACAAGGTTGTCCATTGGCATCATTATTATTTTATATAATTCTAAAAATACTAGCTATTGTAATAATACAAGAAAAAAATCAAGAGAATAAGCATATGCAAAGAAGAAATAAAATTATCCATTTTTTGTGAATGAAATGATGGTTTGCCTAGAGAACCCTAAAGATTTAACTAAAAAGTTCAAAGAAATTATAACCTCAGAATAGCAGGATATAATGTCCTTCCCACTCCCAAATTGTCAGGCTTTTCATTTATGTATTTTTTTAAAATATACGAACAAAAAGACAGAAAAAGAGATTCCACTCAAAATTACTACAGAATGTATAAAATATTTGGAATTTTACTCTCCAAGAAATATATAAGAATAATATACATACAACTATAAACATTATTTACATAAAATAAGAGAAAAATAATTGAGAAATTATTTGCTCATTTTTGGGTCCTATAATATAGGGGAAATTACAATACTACCTGATTTACAGATTCAATGCCAAATGAAACTATCAAAAGATTACTTTATAAAATGGACAAAATTATTACAAAATTCATCTTGTTATACAAAAGGCTAAGAACCTCATTGGAAATAATGAAGAAGAAAAGCAGAAAGGAAGGGGCCCTACCACTACTTGACCTCAAACTATCCAACAATGCAGGATCATCATAAAACAATTTGGTTCTAGTTATAAAAGAGAACAGTTGAGCAATGGGACAGATTAGGTTCACAAAGTCTGAAAGCAATTCAATACAGGAGCATAATGTTCAGTAATACCAAAGAACACAAACTACCACGGTAAGCACTTCTATTTGACAAAAAGTGCCGAGAAAATTGGAAACCTGTCTTATAGAAATTATACTTAGATTAATATATTAGATAATATGCCAGTATAAGCTCCAAATGTATATATGGCCTAGATTTTTTCTAAAAAGAGGAAAGAAAAAGGAGGTGCCTTATTAAGTATACTGAAAGCATTATTGACAAATAAAGCATCAAAATTAATAAAATAGTCAATTTCAATTACATAAAGCAGAAAATTATTTCATAAAAGCAATTTGGCTGGAATTAAAAGGTAAGCAATTGGGGGAAAAACTTTACAACAAATTTCTCTGATAAAGATGTGATATCCAAGATAGATAGAAATTAATACAATTATATAAAAAATAGGAGCTATTCCTCAATAGACAAATGTTAAAAACATACAAACAGGCAGTTCTCCAGGAAATAATGTATCAACAACCATATGAAAAAAAAATGTTCCAAATTGTCAGTAATAATAAGATAAATGCAAATTAAAACAATACTGAGTTTCTAGCTCACACACATCAGCTTGTCAGCTATGACCCCAAAAAGCAAGGAAATGACAATTGTTGGAGAGGCTTTTGAGCTCTCTTGGTGAAAACATCTAAAGGGTCAACCATTCTAGAAAGCAGTTTGGAACTTTACTCAAAAAGTCACTAAACTGCATACCCTCTTAACCTAGTGATGTCACTGATAGACTTCTCCTTAAAGAGATTAAAAAAGAAAAATATATGTTTAATACAAAAATATGGCATGTTTATGCAAAAACATATACAAATAATATTTATAATAGCACTTGTTATAACAAAGAATTGGAAAGAAAGTAAATATCAGTCAGTTGTAGAATGGTTGAATAATTATGGGATGTGAGTGTGATGAGATATTATTATTACCTAAGAGAACTGTGAAGACTTGCAAGATTAAGGATATTTAAAGAGGTTGGATGTCAAAAACTTGATTTTTAAATGGTTTATATTATTTCACTTGAAGATTATGTAACTGAGACCAGAAAAGCTTTCCCAAGATCATATAGATAGAAAGGATTTAACCCAAAAGCTAGTGTTCTTTTCTAATTGATCTTGCTGATTTTACCCTCTCTGCTCCAACAGCTCCCCAATCACATTAACCTTTAACTTTCAATACAAATATGGAAGCCCTCCAATCACCTCAACATGGGGTAGAAAGTAAGAGAAAAGCAATAAGTTTAGGGTTTTATGATTCTATTTGCTGCTTCTTGAAGACAAACCTATAGTGTAGAAACTAGAAAGATTAATAATTAAAAATATAATCTGAGAACTTGCTGAAGACAAATAGATAAATCTACCTAAAGGACTACTCTAGGATTATGCCTTGTACCTTTACCTTGGTTATTTACAGAATAACAGAATCTCAGAGTTGAAAGAGACCTGACAAGGAACTTGGCTCAAGCCCCTATCTAATTGTCCCTCTACAGCATCCTTAAAAAGTTATTCAAGCCTCTCTCTGAATGTCTCAGATACCAAGGAATTCACTGACATAGAGGCAGTTCATTCTATGTTTATTTTTTATACACAATTTGATGCAGTAGAGCATATACTGGATTTTTTGTAATATTCTAGAACATGGGAACTGTTTTTTTCTCTTTCCTTGATTCCCCCAGACCCTAATACAATGTCTGACATCAAGTACTTACTTAATAAATATTTATTGAATTTGTTTATTAGTAATCATGAGACCTGGGCTCCAGCTGGACAGCAAAACCAATTAGTTGGGTGACACTTATTTTCTCCACTTGTTCATTTTCAGTGTTGATGAGGCCTCTACTATGGTTATTTAACCTACAGCTGATGGTAATTTGAGGAATTTCAAGTCAGATGGGAAAGAAGGAACGGGAAACCTAGTAAGATTGAGAGAATATGCCTCAGGGCAGGCCTGTCTTCAATCAGGGCCATAATCAGCAGTTCTTATTCCTTGATTAAAGTCATTTGAGACTTTTGGGTAAGGAGACTTTGGACCCTTGAGATATCAGGGCCTGTTGCAAGAGAGACCCTGGGACATTACCATGTAGTGATATGGTCCCTGGAAGAGAGGTGCATGGGGAAGATGGTGCTAGGTGAGGGAGTAACTCATCTTGGAGAAAGAAGAAGAAAAAAGCAAAGTATCTGGTAGTTTCTTATTTTAGTTAGTTCTTGTTAACTAAATTGTTTCTACATGCTGAAAGTATGTAAGTCTAGTTCATTCAACTTAACATCGTATGGCATGAAATTGAGGTCCTAGACTAAGGCTTTTTTTACCCATTTTGTGCCAGTCATCTCTTAACAGTCTGGTGAAGTCTATGGACCCCTTCTCAGAAGTTTTTAAATGCTTAAAATAAAATACATAGAATTACCAAGGAAACCAATTATATTGCTATCTATCCATGGCCCCCAACCAAAACTATTTTACAAAAATACCTTTGATGAGATGGCTGTAGAGAAATCACCAGGTTGGAAAAATTCTCAGCACTACCAGACTAATAGTTCTGAGCCTCCATTTTTAGGTTGTAGGATTCTTCTGAGGGGGAAGCATATGGAAGTTGGGGAATCAAGTGGGGGATGGGGTACTGTAAAACAGAAAGTTCCAAATGTGAAAGCTGTTGGAAAGCAACCCAGTTGATCTGGGAATCTAGAATCTCAATCGATGTACTGTACATGGTGACCTCAGCAATCATAATTATCTTTTGGCATTTTTCACATTCATATCATGCAGTTTCGTCCATAAAGCATCACTTTCAAGTGGAATCTAGATTCATAGAAAGGGAAAGAGAATTCTCTTATGGTGGGGGGAAGGTTGGACAAGTGACTCAGCTGGGAAGTCCCTTATTTACTTGTCAAAGTCATCAACTTAGGGCAAGAATAAGAGGATGAGTACTTGGCAAAGTTTTCAGTGAAAAATCACTATATTCTTTCCCTAAACATGACTAAACTTTTAGTAGCTTTCTTCCCCCACATGGTCCCCTGACTTCAGATACATTGTCCTCTGCACTGGAGCAGACATCTAAATTCTGATGCAATGATCGATATTGGTTCTAGAAGAATGATGAAACCATGCCTCCCTTCTCTCAATCAATCAACACTAAATATGCCAGGCACTGTGCTAATAAGAGACAGGTGTCCAACTCCAGATTCAGAAGGAGTCATAGACTTGTTAGATTTGTTAGACTTGGGCAATATGGTGATTAGTTTTATATAACTACTTTTTTTTGTACAGAGGATATAGTTCTCTTTAACGGATGGTGGGAGATGTGGGGAACTGATGATCACCTTGTTGATTTTTTTAATTGATAAAATGTTTATTTTTTAAAAAATATTAGAAGAGGGAGGTACCAGAGCAAGGGACCTTCCATTCCAAGGAAAGGAGAAGGGAAATTGATTCCCTTATGTGTCTTCATAGCTAGGAAAGTGATGATGACATGGAGATTGCAGCATTTTCTCCAATTTTCAGTGTCTTAGTGTTCGGTTCTCTTGCCTCCTATGAAAGACCAGGTACTCTTTCCTTCCCTGGCCCTCCTAAACTAATCTACTCTTGGACCCATGGTGAATTGAATCAGGGGCCTTATTGGCCATGTAATTCATCTCCTTCATCTTATAGATGAGGAACTAAAACTCAGAAAGTTGGTGTGTGATTTGCGTAAAGTCCTACAGGCAGAAGGAAATAGCAAGCCGACCCGTTATCTTTGCCAAGAAATCTCCAAATGGGGTTACAAAGAGTCAGTCTCAACTGAAAGACAACTCCCCACAGCTGCCCCTAACAGATTTTCCAATTCTATCACTTAACCTCCATTGGTCTCAGTTTTCCTCATCTGTAAAATGGGGAGATTAGATCAAATGGCATCGTAAATTTCAATGTCAATGATTCTATGATCCTACAACTGGAAAGGGGTGAAGGTCTTCTAGTAATGGGGGAAAAGAGAGACACAAAAAATTGGAAGAGGATATTTGGAATTTCCCCTCCTCTGAGCAGCATCAAATCCAGCATCCTGGCTCTGCCTCCAATGATATAGCTCCGCCCTCTACTCCCGGCCGCTTCACTGTAGAGCCGGTGACTGCGCCCGCCTCTTCTTTCTCTCCCTGCGGCCTGGCTCGGCCAATGGGAGGGGCACTAGTGGAAGTCTTTCGGCCAATGGGAGGAGCGACAGTGGAGGGTGGACACCCAGACACACTCACACACCCGCTAGTGGGAGGGGCACTAGTGGAAATGCTTAGGCCAATGGGAGGGGCGGTGGTGGAAGGTGATTCGACTTTGGGACGCCTCGCCCCGGTGAAAAATGTCCCCGGTTCCGTTCGGCCCCTGGAGAACGCCAGAGGAGGCCAGGCACTGGGCGGCTGCGGCGCCGCCGGTCCTGGGCAAGCAGAACTGCCCCGTGCCTGTGCGGTCGTCTAGCTGGGAGCCTTGCATCCCGTGAGGGGAGCGCCCCTCGCGGCCCTTCCTGGAAAGGGCCGGGCCATGGCGGAAGAGCGGTCCGACAGCCTGGAGGGTTGGGTGGCCGTCAAGGAGAACCTGTTCTCGGAGCCCGAGAGGCCCAAGCTCCGCTTCATGGTGGCTTGGAATGAGCCCGAGGCCAAATTCGCCGTGACCTGTCACAATCGGACCCTGCAGCAGCGGCAGCGCCGCCAAGGCCTCGGCCTGGCCCCAGATGACGGCGCCCTGGCCGAGGGGGAGGTGGCGGAGGCATGCGGGCCACTTAGCTGGGCTGGTCTCTTTTCTGCTGCCGAGCTTCAGGGCGTGCACCGGCAGCTGAGCGCCGTGAGCCCGCAGCTGGAGGCCTGCTTCCCCGCGCTGCCCCCCGAGCTCGGCCCGAGCTTGTGGGCACTGCTCTTCCCGGCCGGCGGGCCTGATGAGGCGGCGCTGCAGCAGCAATGCCGCCAGCTGGAGCTCTACCTGGACGCCGCTGCCGACAGGTGTGGGGCTAGGATGCTGCTGGATTCGCTTTTCCCCGCCGACACCGAGCCGAGTGATGAGTACTTCGAGAACCTGCACGAATTCCGGAAGAAGGCCTTGCAGGGGCACGTGGCCCGGGCCGAGGAGCGGCTCCATCGGGTGGGCTGGGGCACGAAAGGGAAGGGACAATGTCACCATTCTCCCACCACCACCACCAAGTGCACGTCTGGAAAACATGACCAGCACATGGCCTCCCAAAGGGAAGGGGTATTGGTACCCTATGTCTATCCGCCTTATTAAAAGTTTGTGATGGGTCTAACCCATAGCGGGCAACTTGAAGGAAAGATCTGAGTTTTAGCGGCTGCTTTTGGTTTTGGGGGATTGAGAACATATGATAAAAATCTAATTCTAAAAAGTTACAGTAACGTCACATCCTTACAATGTAAATACTTTAAGGATAAACTTCATTGTTTGAATACAAGGAGGTTCCCATTTGCCTTACTGACGTTTACAAAATGTGAAGCATTTTTATCTAGAAATTAGCATTTATGTATTTGGGGACATTTGTATTGGGAAGCCATAAGAGCAGGGTCATACTCTTTTTGTGTGTCATAGATTCCTTGGCAATCTTGTCCTGTTGTTCAGTTGTGCCTTTGTTGGCCTCATTAGGGTTTTCTTGACAAAGATACTTAAGTGATTTGCCATTTCCTTCTCCAACTCACTTTGCAGATGGGGAAACTGAGAAAAACAGGATTAAATTACTTGTCCAGTATCACACCACTGTGTCTGAGGCCAGATTGGGATACACAACACTGAGTCTTTTTGACTCCAGGCCTATTGCTTTATGCACGGTGCAATCTAGCTGCCCATGACAGTATATAGCAAAGACTATATAAGCCAATTCCCAGAATATTTTAAAATGCACAATAAAATATAGAATTACCAAGGAAACTAATTTATATGGATGGATATGCAGTTATCAAAATAAATTTTTCTTAAAATTTCACTGGTCTATGGTTAAGTCCTGGACTACAGATTTTGAGATTCTTTCCAGCCCTAAATCTAATTCTTTGAACTACTGAAGGCAACAGATAAAATCTCTTTGGCCGGACATGAAAATAGAAATGAAAGTTGAAATCTGTCTATAGTGAATGGACAAGGAAAATGCTTTAGGAGGATTTCATAAGGCAATGAAAGGTCAAAAAAAAATGGTGAATGAACTTTGTGGATAAATACAAAACTTTTCTGAAACAGAATTCAAATAACTCCTGGACTATCTTATGTTTTACATTAGGACCCAGGAAAGGAATCTTATAGTCATCAGTTTTTTCAATTCCCTCTACAATTACAATGTACTGTTGATTAATTGTTGAAAATGTCAATAATTCAACAATTCAATTAGCATTTATTAAGTACTTGTTATGTAAAAGACACTAGCATAGGAATAGAAAGACAATGAGTGTTTAACTGCCTTCAAGCTTAAAGTCTTCTGAAGAGAATATAAGAATTTATACAGTATATCTACACAATTAAATACAAGGCAACACTTGGACAGTAAGACACTTGGTAACACCTAAGTTGAGTCTTGAAAGGAGGTAAGGATACTGGCAAGCCAAGATGAAGCTGTGTATTCCTGGTATGAAGGATGAGTTAGGAAAATGTGTGGGCAGAAGATTAGTTTAAGAAACAACTAATAGTTTGGTTTAGCTGCAATCTATATTATAGTGTGAGAATAATGTGGGGAAAAAAGTAGGAAATATAATTGATGTCTACATTAAGAAGGGCTTTAAATGCCAGACTGAGAAATTCACATTTTATTCCAGAGGAAATCAATGGTTTTTGAGAAGGGGACATGAGTGGATTTGTGCCTTAGAAAGATTATCTTGGCAGGTGAGTGAATGTTGGGAGGAAAGATTGGAGGATGATTAGGGTCTGAATTAAGATGGTGGCTCTGTGAATAGAGCAAAAGTAATGACTGGAAGTAGACTTAACCAGATTTGGCAACTAATTGGATATGAGGAGCGAGGAGGAGAGGAAAGAATTACTAAAAGAGTATGATCCTGAGTAACTAAAAAAATAGTAGTGCTTGCAGTGGTAGTAGAGAAGTCTGAAGGAGATGAAGCTTTGAGAAAGTGAATGAATTCTATTTTGGAATTATCTAAGTAAGAAGTATCTTATTAGTCAATTGGCAATAAAAATAAAATTATAAAGTGCTGATATCTAGAAGATACATTAGGAGCAAAGTGAAAAGCATCATATCCTTGCATAAAAATTATGGTATATCTTCTAGTATTTCATGATGCTTTAGTTTTGTAATGAAAAGCTTCTGTGATGGAACTGGAAAAATATGTGGAAGGGCAGATAAAAATAATGAAGGGAATAGATATCCACATGAGGGCAAACTAAAATTAGGATTTTTTAATTTTGGAGTAATGAAGATGGGTAAGGATAGAATCAAATCTTTACAGTTTACCAAGAATAAATATAAAATTGTTTATCAACTTAGCCTTTTACCTCAAAATACTAGAATTTAAGAGATTCTCTTAAAAATCATAGTTTGGGACTAAACACACATAGGAGGCTTTTTGATAAAACCATGGATAATATATCTGTTACAGGTATGGATTTCTCAAGACAGATCTTTTAACTTTTTTTTTCCCCTCACAAACAGTTTAAGTAGGCTGGTAAATCCAGTGAATTCAGAATATCTTTTTAAATGAATGAAACAAGTATATGGAGTTAAAAAGGAAACCCATTTTGAAGTTGAGTTATTTAAAGTTCATGGACCCTAGGTTAAAACCTCTTACTCTAAGATAATAAAATTTAAAGCTGGAAAGGCCTTGGAGGTCATCTGGTTTTCGCCTCTCTGCTCACTTCACAGATGAGATATGGGGATATTTGGGGCATATTTCCATTCTCACATATGACTTTGTACATTTTCACTGCCAAAGACTAAATACTAGGCTAAAAAGTAGCATATAAATTCTAATCTCATATTTTTGTGCCATGTTTCAGAGGGTGAGAGATTGGGGAAGGGGAATTTAATGAAATTTTATGTTTTGAAAAAATTATCCAATTTTTATTATACTCTTGAAATTAAGCATGATATAAAAGTTATTCTGTCAAATATTTTTAATGAGAATCAATGTGTTATAGTGGGGAAAAAAACTGATTTTAGAGTTAGAGGACCTGGGTTTGTAACTAAAGGAGAACTATGGTTTGGGAAAAATCAGTGAACACATAAAGTTTATACTGAATAAAGGAATCATGGTCACTCTATTCCGTACAGTTCATAAACCTACTATAGTTAACCTTTAAAATTCTTTTTATCTTCTAGATTGTTCATGGGCATAAAAATGCTTACAAGATGATAGATTTAATGAAAGTTTATGAAGAAGAAGATGAAGCTTACCAAGAATTAGTAACTGTGGCAACAAACTTCTACCAATATTTGCTGCAGCCATTTAGGGATATGCGAGAGCTTGCAACATTATACAAGCTAGAAATTTCAGTATGTTTTCTTTCATATTTTCTTATGTTTATTGTGCTGTTTGCAAAGCAATATTTCACCAACTGCATTTAAATGAATAATAATATATTACATTAGCAAATTACATTAGTTATTCATACAAGAATATTTTTGTATATCTGCACTGGTTTGAGAAGAGAATGGAAATTAAGTAATGATAATCTATTTTTATAATGTTTTATTTTTCTAAAATACCTTACATTATTATCTTATTTGAGCCCTAAAGCAATTTTTCAGATAGGGCTTTCCTTTCATAAATGAAATATAGAGATATTGTACAGAGATGTTATTAGTCATCTTGGTTCAAAAAACGTGACAGAGTTCAAAAACCCCAGTTTCTTGACTCCTAGTTCATTGCACTGTCCATTATACCAAGTCCTTTCCCCCAACAATATCTGACCTCGGTGCTAAATGAATATACTAATACATGCTACTCTGACTTATTTTATTTTACAAAATAAGTCTTCATTTGCAGTTTTTGCATTATACTGTTATTTAATTAACTTGTTCTACTTTTTTCCTCTTATAGTGTTCTTTTTATTGGCAAATTATGTTTTATGGAAAAAGAATTTAAAGTCAGCCTGCAATTAGAATTGCCATTTCAATTTAAATTAAGTATGGAATTAAAGCTATCAAAGTTAATTAATTGAGGAATGTACACACATGTTCTATAGTTCTAGTAGAGAATGAATTGTGTATAGAGGAACTCTTGTTTATAGCAATAAAATATTTGTCAACGATGTTTCTTTTTCTATAAATACTGTGCTTTTGTACATGAAGAAACCATAATTCTTTATTCATAAAAAAGGAAAAATGTCTTAGTATTCCTTCCAAGTAGGTTGTGTACAGATTTTAGGGTGTTATTCTATACCAGGAAAGAAGCCAAAGCTTTATGAAGAAAAGTCAAAATAAGTAGATAAAGTAATTCCTGCTGACTACTTTAGATGAGGGGCAAAGGTATTTAGAATTCTACATAATACTTTTTGCATTCATACTGCTGTTATCCACTAGTGAGCTGAAATCATTCTTTCTATATCTTTATAGAAGTCCTTGGAGTTTGATGAATTAGGTCCTAGGAGAATAGAGGCATTGCAAAAAGAGGCCAGAGAATGGACCAGACAAGCTGATGAAGCTGTGACATCTATTCAGGACATCACAGTGAATTATTTTAAGGAAACAGTAAATGCATTGGCTGGTAAGCATGAAAGAATATTGTGATAGAACATAAACTTCCCCCCAAAATGAACAATAATGTGTGAATTTCATTTCTTCCAGTGTTATTAGAGTTAAAAACTACCAGAAGCAGAATTTTGGGTGTGCTTCCTAAAACTCTCATTTTCTAACAGAAATATCATGTAGACATCTGCTTCAGTATTAGATATCCATAAAATTGTAGCAATTAACTTTATTTCTGAAGGAACAGCTTTTTCTGAACTATGTATATGAATTTGAATGACTTTCCATGTTCTTACTGAATAACACAAATATAAAAATTATACAAATATTTTCAAAGCTGCAGTCCATTTTGTAGGATATTATATGGAGTGGCTTCACTACTTTCCTTACTTCCTATATATACCTGTACTCTCCCAAAGTTCATTACAAGATTGAAGTAGGTTTTTTAAGCTCTGCAGGATTCACTGTTGCAGATATTCAGGTAAATAGAATTAAATAATGGCCAGACCATTAAACTACAACAAAATTGCCTAATTTTAGTTAAAACAAAACAAAGATGAGGCTAGAAAAGTAGAATTCTTTTTAAAAAATAACTAATGTAATATTCGATTTGCCAATATTTTAACATAATTAACATGTAGTGGATATCCGGCCATCTCGGGGTGGGGTGGGGAGTTGGGGGGAAAATTTGTAACGGAAAGCTATGTAAGGGTTATTGTTGAAGAATTACCCACACATATGTTATGCAAATAAAAAAATTAAAAAATAAAAAATAAACTAGGTGCTTTCCACCTAAAAAAAAAAGCTTTAAAAAAAAAAGAAAAGAAAAGAAAAGAAAAAAATCATGCACAGTATGGTTTTACATATATTTTTTTATAAATCTGCATCAAATGATGACCATCTCTAGTGCACAGAAGAGAAGGAGGGAGGGAGGGAGACCTGTTTGGAATTTGAAATATAACAAAAATAAATAAAGTTGACTTAATTTAAAAAAAATAACTAATGTAGATTTTTAAATAGCTGAATTTGACTTTCATTGATAGGATTGCAGATTATTCTCTCTTTTTTAATTTAACTCAGTTTGTTTTTTCTCACACTTAATAGTATTTTATTTTTTTCTAATTGCATGTGAAGATGGTTTTCAACATTAACTTTTAAAAGATTGAGTTCCAATTTGTTTTTCTCCATCCCTTTCCCTTTTCCTCAGACAGAAATCAATCTGATATAGGTTATACATATACAGTCAATTTAACATAAGGAGATTACTCTTAAAAGCATTTGAGGTGAAATTGATTTTCAAAATTGCTTTTTGCTATATTTGTTACCGATAATTGTCATTTGCTCTAGATTAATTGGAAGGATTGAAACTTGTTAAGTAATAAAGTAGTACATGTTTTCAAAGTGGGTTAACATTTTTTTTAACGTTTGCATTTAGCAATTATAATGAAATGGGTAATGTATATAACACAAATCTTTTTAAAATTTTTTTTAATTTTTATTTTTTATTAAAGCTTGTTATTTGCAAAAAATATGCATAAATAATTTTTCAACATTGACCCTTGCAAAGCTGTCTGTGACAAATTTTTCTGTCCTTCCCCCCACCCCCTCCCCTAGATGGCAGGAAGTCTAATACATGTTAATTATGTTAAAATATTTGACAGATCAAATATGTGTATATATGTTTATACAGTTATCTTGCTGTACAGGGAAGAGAAAAAATAAAGATAAAAAACCTGAGAAGGAAAACATAATGTAAGCAAACATCGATAGTGAAAATGCTACTTTGTGGTCCAGACTCAAATCCCACAGGCCTCTCCCTGGGTGCACATGGCTCTCCTCATCACTGAACATCTGGAACTGATTTGAAACATCTCATTATTGAAGAGAACCATGTCCTTCAAAATTGATCATCATATAGTCTTATTGTTGCCGTGTACAATGATCTCCTGGTTCTGCTCATTTCACTCAGCATCAGTTCATGCAAGTCTCTCCAGGCCTCTCTGAAATCATCCTGCTGGTTGTTTCTTACAGAACAATAATATTCCATAACATTTATATACCATAATTTATTCAGCCACTCTCCAATTGATGGACATCCATTCAGTTTCCAGTTTCCAGCTACTACAAAAAGGGCTGCTACAAACATTTTTTGCACATGTGGGTCCCTTTCCCTCCTTTAAGATCTCTTTGGAATATAGGCCCAATAGAAATACTGCTGAGTCAAAGGGTATGCACAATTTGATAGCTTTTTGAGCATAGTTCCAAATTGCTCTCCAGAATGGTTGGATCTGTTCACAGTTCCACCAACAATGTATCAGTGTCCCAGTCACAAAAATCTTTTCAAAAGATTTTTCAGTCCTTCTGCTTTCAAGAGAAGAAGTATTAAGAGGGACCTGATATGTATAGAAATAACAATTTTCCCTCATTCTGTTTGAAGGTATAGATAGGAATAGAACATCATTATGATTTATTACTCATTTGTGCATAGTGCTTAAAGGGAAAGAAAACTAGGAACAATGGGCAAAAAATTGAGGGAAGCACTTATTTTTTAATTGTTACACAAACCTCTGATTTCTTATGTCATTTATCTTCTAAATTGTAATGCAATAGTAATGAAAAAACAGATGGAACAGGATGAGAAGAGATTTGGCCAAGCCACCTGGGCCTTAGCTGCTCCCAGACTTGAAAAACTGAAGTACATGTTAGCAAGAGAGACTCTACAATACAAAAGAGCCAAAGAACTATGCTTGAATCAAAAAAGAGTTGAAATTCAAAAAAAGGTAAGATGAAAACAAATGCTATTTTGATCTAATAGCATTGCCCCTGCAACATATGTAACACCTTTCTTTCTAGGAGCTCAAAACATTTTTGAAGATGGTTTGGAACAAGCAAATATAAAATCACTAGAGAGCAACTTAATACTATTATAGATTTTCCCCTTATAAAGTAAAAGACATCAAAGTCAGCATTTAACCCATATGTGTGGTATATGATAACCTGTGTAATACTGCTAAACTCATTTAAAAAATAGATAAGCTAGGGGCAGCTAGTACAGTGGATAGAGTACCAGCCCTGAGGTCAGGAGGATCTGAGTTCAAATCTGGCCTCAGACACTTAAACACTTCCTAGTTGTGTGACCCTGGGCAAGTCACTTAACTCCAATTGCCTCAGGGGGAAAAAAAGCTACTTTGAGCAATCAGTTGATATTTTAAGGGCAGAAGCATGCTTTTTATTGTTTGGAGATTGTAATTTTTTTTAATGGTGTACCCAAATTGTTCATTATTAATTTACGCATGGTAGGGTTATAACCATATAACTTACCTGGGCTCCAATGACTTAAAAGATGAAATCACTACATAATACATTGTTCTCTATCCATCGGTTCCTTAAGACAAATGTTTCACAATTTATGAAGAATACAATAAAGATGATCTCCTATAAGTTGATTTTGAATTGGTCACAAAGCACTAGCATCTTTGTTGCATTAAACAGGCAAATTATAGCAGTGTTTTCCTTCACAAATGCATATATCTGTTGCTTGTGTGAAAATAATTTGTAAACATTTTTCATAATGTATTATTTTTAATTGACATTTTTTATTAATAAGGTAGAACATCTTTCTGAAGCAGAGAAAAACATTGATATGATAGATGAACTTGAAATGCAGTATTATGAAGTTCAACTTGAATTGTATGAAGTTCAGCTTGAGATATTGAAGTTTGAAGAGATGCTGCTTATTACAGAGTTAGATACTGTGAAACGACTCATAAAAGGTGAGATGTGTATAGAGAACAAATTGTATAAAGTATCTAGTAGCTGGAAACAATGTTGAATATAATACAGTTCCTATAAATGATGTACCTCCTTAAAAATTTAAATTAACTTATAAAACTTAAGTTTTAAATTTAAATATTTTGCATCTAAGAAATGTTCTTCAAAAGGAAGTATACTATAGTGGGCTGGAACTTTGGAGTCAGGAAAATCTACCTTCAAATCTTACCTCGCACAGATTAGTTGTGTGACCCTGAGCAGGTCACTTGAGTTTCGGTATGTTTGGCAGTTTTGTAAAGTTGTGAGTTACAGACAAATTGTTAATTAGTATTAGGGGCTAGGGAGGGGAAGGGAAGAGATCACAGGGTTGGACAAATTTTTTCATGGTTTTAAAAAATACTAAATTATTTTAGTGACAATGTATTACTAAATGCATGTTTAAAATTCCTCATCCAGATTCTTTTATAAATTAAGGACTTAATTTTAAAACTATATTAATGGTGCCTATTTCTAGAGAAACAAGATGAAGTTGTATATTACGATACTTGTGAAAATCCTGAGGAACTAAAAGTTGTTGATCATCTAGTAAAGGAAAAGGATTCCCAGGTTTCAGAAATGAAGATGCTCAAGCGGCAATCCCAGCAACTAGAATCCAGGAGAGGAGTCATCTGTGCAAGAAGAGCCTATCTCAGGAACAAAAAAGTAAATGCATCAGAAGAATCTTTTCCCTTTCCATTCCTGTTATTGATGGATAAAAATGCATTCAAATCTAAGTTTCTACAAAATAATAACTGTAGAAGAATGTGTGCAATTATGTAGTATTTCCAGTTACCATATACATATTTAAGTTTCTTATGAGCTCTTCATTTAAGTTCCTTAGGGAATTAGTTTTTAAAAAATTACCAGTTACTGCGATAGATTTACCACAACTTATTTATAATTTCTTATAACTATATTTTTTAAAAAAAAGGATTTTCCTGCTGAGAATGCATGTAAGGAATGCTTACCAGTATGCTTTAATGATTTTTAAATTAGCTATTGTAAAAAAAATGTTATTTTAAAATATGTATTATTGAAATAACATTCTTCATCTCATCTGTCTTTAAAATGAAGTTTCATTTTCCTAATGTCAGTGATTTTATTTTCTTTAAAATATATTTATACAGCCAAAACTTAAAAGTACATAGAGAATTGTCTCACCCTTATAACAAGGAAAGCAATCACCCTAGGCTATTTCCAGTGTACTTTGGGTATGTTCAAGATCTTAATTATTGGGTTTTGAGTTATTTAGTTGTATCCAACTCTTCAAAAGTGGTCCCCTTTGGAGTTTTCTTGGCAAAGATACTGTAGTAGTTTGCCCTTTCTTTTTCCCAACTCATTTTATAGTTGAAAAAACTGGAAAAAAAAAATCACGGTTAAAATGACTTGTCAGGGTCATGCAGCTAGTAAGAGTCTGGGGCCATATTTGAATTCAGGAAGAAGAATTTTCTTTAACTCCAGACTGGGCAGTTTGTCCATTATCCCTGCTAGCTGCCCTTTTGAACTGTCTAAATGAATACAGCATGACATAAGTGGATAAGGAGAATTTGAATAATAACAGTTCATTTTCCAAAATCATAGTTCCTGTATTTAGGAACTGCTTTTCCAACAGGTAATCTTCTTTCATATAATTCATAGAATTTTTGCAGTTGAAAAAGGTGAAGGATTATAAAGAAGTTCCTGGTGATCAGGAACATTTGATCTAACCTTCTCTAACAGCATTCCAAGAATAAATGTTTCTAACATGTAAGGTTAAATTTTAGAATATGTCCTTTAAGACTGTATTATAAATGGTGGTCAGTTATAGTTGAATGATGACTTGATAAGCTCAAGGTCATGTATAAGACTACATAAAATATCATTTGCCTTTAATCATATTATTAATACTGTACTTCAGGTATCTCAGTAAAATAGACTTAAAATTGATACATGTTGTTTTGACACAAGAAATACTTCTAAATAAAGCTGTTTACAAAGTGCACTTCCAGAGGAAAAAACACATTATTGGTTATTAACAGAAAGGAGGATATATATGTATGTGTGTATATATAAGCACATAGAAATATAAACACATCTATATAATCTATAGAAATATATATCATTTGAATAGTTTGGTACTAACACTGAGCATTGTTATTTGACCAAACTTTTTTTTGCTTTTCAGTGTTAATTTTATTTATGTTTTTACACTTATATTATTCATTTGGCTCTGATTTCTTCACTCTCCATCACTTCATACAAAGTTCTTATGTTTCTCTGAATTTATTTTCTTCATTCTTTAGGACAAAATAATTTTCCATTCCCCAATTATCAGGCATAAATTTTGTTTATTGCTTTTTGTTAGACCTTGAGGCTGCCTTGTAGTTTACCACCAGCAACACAACCTACTCACAATTTGGGGAATTTCCCAATAAATCTCATATTCATTTTGGTGGAGTATCTCTTCTTTCATTTCTCAAAGTACAAGGCAACATTGTATAGAAAGAGGTGTTGTTGAGCTATGATGAAAATTCATGCTAGTGGGTATCTTGAATGGGAAAGCTATAAGGTGAATGCTTTTTAATATTGTTTTTTTTTAAAACATGGCCCACAGAAATAAGAGTTGAATTGGATTTTGTATTTGTTTTATTCTGACAGGATCAATGTAAGGAAAGTCATCATCACAAATTGCAACAGGCACAGGAAAACATAAAGCGGTTTTATCAGCATCATAATATTCAGATGGTGAGTAACTAAAGAAAATTGTTTAATCATTTCGCCACTATACAGTAGCTTGCCATTGAAATAAGGAAATCTTTAATTTTCCACTATGGCTAGCCCTCTAAACATTTTTCAGGTGGCATGGGGAGGAACAATAGAGGTTAAGAGGTTTAGACACCTTTACTTATCATGACAGTTGGTAAGCATTTTTAAGATTATGAATGTGTATTTTTTTTTAAATACAGAAAAGAGACAAAAGAAAAGAAGAGGAAAAGGAAAAGCAAGCGTGGATAAGCCAAGAACGACAAAAAACACTTCAACGCCTAAAATCATTTAAAGAGGTAAATACTTGAAATAATTATCTCACATATATTTATGTGTGTGTGTGTGTGTATATATATATATGTGTGTGTGTGTATGTATATGTATATATACATATACATATATATATATATAAACTTTTGTAGGAAGTTTTTGTGAGGGAAAGATAAGTCTGAATTCAATTTAGCAAATATATTAGAGTCTACTGTGGGCTAGAGATATAGTGATAAGAAATAGCAGCTTATTGTCATTTTTTTATTACTACTTTATAATCAGTGATCTAAATTTGAGAAAATAAAAGCCATATTTACTCCCTCCTTTCATCTTCCCCTATTCGTGTTCCCATTTGCTGTTGTGTCTCTGACCAAAGAGAATGTTGGGCTCACTGCTCCATTTCCAGGGCTCAGCATCACTCAAAAAATGGGAGCCCAGTCTGGACAGGACCAGATGTAGAGATTGCAGTTCTTAAGAGAAGGGAAATACAGAAGAAAAGACAGGATTCAAGAATGAATAGTGAATCTTCATTTAACAAACATCTAGAAGACTAGGCCCTGTCAGGAAGCATAAAATAGACTAAAAATCACTTTAAAATAAATTAAAATCTCTAATTTAAAATAATGATGGAAAATCACCTATTGTAAATGATTTCTTGATTGAATTTTTAAAGAAATACTGTTCTCATATATTCATCACTTTTTGGGAAATAGTAACAATATTTATCATATGAAGTTGTTTAGCTGAAAATGATTTTTAAAATTTGGTACATGACAAGTGTGGATATTTTGTATGCTTTTAAATTTTACTTGGATTCTTTATCTATCTAGAACTTAGTCTAGATTAATATTCCTTGTAAAAGGGTTGTTTCCTAATTTATAATTTCTTTATTTGAAGAACATTTCATCTGTTTCAACCAAACATTCTGAATTCCTTACAACTATTGACTTATTTTAGAAAGGCAAGAAACAAGCCTTCCCAAATTAGATGAATACTGGCGAAGATATTTATGCTTCATATATCCTCAAGCTAATATTTTTATTATTTTAATGCTCTAAGAGCTAGCTCTAGGAACATTTTACATTAAAGGAGCTATGTAATAAACAGGTGAAATGTCTGCTGTATTATAAAACATTTTTCATTATCAGTTTGTGAAAATTACTTAGGGATAAAATTGAGATTGTTATTGAAATGAAATTTGACACAAACTTAAAAAAAAGGAAAGCCATAGGATCAAAAAGGTGTTCTGGAAAACTTATTTCTGTTGAAGAAGCAAAATACTAAGTTTGCGATGTGTAAATAAAGTAGAATTAAAACACCTTAATACCAAAGCTGAATTAAGGAGGGCTGTAACTTAGACTATTAGCTGTTGATCAAGATAAATTGCTTACTGACCAGTCATAATGAATATTTCAGGGCACAAGGAGATACTAAGAATCTTTGGTATGTGACCACATAAAATGAGCCTATTTTCATAAATAATTTTTGTTTAAAACTATGATTCACAAGACCTTTCTCCTGGAGCTCTTGCTGCGATTTTCTATTACTGATTCTTCATGAATTTTCACTACGCATGTATCTTGGATTTTTTTCTCTTTCTACTAGAATGCTCTTCTTGAGTTGCAACTATAATGCAGGCTTTGTAGTCCCAAGTAATTGCTTAGAACAGATGAATTAATGAATATTTTTTAAAATTACCAACCATTTTCCAAATTCTCCTGTTCTTTGCAAATTTTAGTGCCATCTTGAGGAAGCCACGAAGGCTTGGAATCTTAGTTCTAGTGCTTAGTCTTTCATTGGCACCTGTTTGACTCAAGGCCAAAGGCTTTGGTCCTTGAATTTGTCTCCTTAGAAAATGAGGAGAAAACTGCTTTCATTATATATATCTTACAGGGTGGTTGAGAAGAAAGTGCTCCATAACTGAGTTATTTTGAGCAGACTCTTAAGTACCCAACGATAGTTTACTTCTAGTACAAGATTGGTTTGGTAAACCTGAATAATCTAAACCTAGACCTTTTTTAGTGTTGCCCTGCTAACTTAGATGCAATATTTCATTTCTGTAAAATGGAGTTTTAAATAATATTTCAACTACCTCTGTCAAGGTTGATGGGACGAAAGTCCTTTGTAAACTTTAAAGTGCTACATAAATGGGAATTATTGTTAAGTTTTCTTGTGTTAGTTTTGTTGCTAAAATTCTAAGCAAACTTTTAATGTAACGCTTTTCTTTTCTTTTCTTTTCTTTTTTTTTTTTTTAGAAATGTCCAGTTCAGGTTGTACTTAAAACATCTCATTCAAAACCAATTAGTCCAAAATTGCCCAAAGATGTTTCCCAGAAAATCTCATCACCAGCTTCTCAACCACTGTCAATAGTCCATTTATCTTCTAAGCATACCAGAAGTACTCCTTCATCCAAAGTCAGAAATTTGAAAACATATAAACATAAAAACAGTCCTGGAAATATCCCTAATCAAATTTTGGTTCCATTTGGTGATCCACCACATTCAGAAACCATCAAGGATCTTATGTTACCACCAGCACCAGTTCCTCTTACAGCACCTCCACCACCTCCACCTCCTCCACCACCACCACTTCCATCTCCTCCTCCACCACCACCACCACCTCTTCCTTCTTCCCCACCACTTTCCTTGAGGACATCTGGAAGAGATGATGATCAACCACTTCCCTTGGTCTTTGAATCAACTGCTGAAAAATATGATTCCTCAAAAAGTTCTTTAAATCTCTGTACAGGTAAATATTTGAAATTTCTGTCTCTTCCTTTGATAACTTAAACTTCCATTTCCTATTTCTGGAATCTTAAATTATCAATGTATCTTGCAGTTTAGAACAGGGCCTTAAGTTTATTCCAATCTCAAAATATTGCAGTGGTTTCCTTTTTTTAGATAACACTTAACAATTTTTTAAAATCATGCAGTATTTGAGTTTGACAGATTATATTGATAAGGCTATCTTTTATTTAGATAGTTATTGATAAACATGATCACTTTGAAGAATTAAGTGACAGTATCTTTCAAAGTATTAATGAATCTGTCTTTATTACAAGTTTCATAGTCTGAGATGTTATGATCTTGATTTGTTTACTATTTGGTATGAATTCTTCTCAGTTATAGTATTATGATTCTACAACTTCTGTTATTTGTAAAGACAATTTAATTCTTGCTTTTCTAATGGAAAATCAGTATTTTTTGCTGTGGAAAATACTGCCATAAAATTCATTCTTTGGGCTAACTTAACCAAGAGATAAGGAGACGATCTTTTTCATTTCAACCTTTATTGAAATAAATTTGTTATCGAAAATAGGTATACTTTCCTGCCTTAGTAAAAATGCAAAGGAAACATAATCAAGTCATTCTTTATTAAGTTGAGGATCTTGATCATTAATAGAGTAATTTCATTCTAAATATATTGTCATAATAGCTGTAGTTTTAAACTATTGGGATAAATATATTTTGACACTAGCAATTGCAGAGATGTTTGAACAGTGTTTATAGTCCAAAGTGTTAAGCACATTATAAATACTTGACAAATACTTGCTGAAACAAACCAAGTTTGTTTTCTTGTCATTTTTATTCATCAAGCATTTATTGATTATTACCTATGGACAAGGCCCTATGTTAATACAAAAATATTCCCTGCTTTTTATTCTTTTTGTCTGGGTTCTAGTTATCAAAGGCTTTAGTTTTTAACTATGTTATGTGTTATTGTATGGTGATTTAAATCTCAGTATTATTAATGTAAAACTAAATTGCATATTTGCATAAGCCAATTCTTATAAATTATGAAGGAAAGCAAAAATTCCTAAAAGTTTAGAATTTATATAGATCTTTATATAGTAGTAGCAATTTGGTCTTAAAACACATAGTTTCTACATATTATACCAAAAAAAAAATAGATCAGTGATAAACAATCACCAAAATAATTGGGCCTTGACTATGAAATCTTTTCATTCCCAGAACCAATCTGTGAATTCAATTTACAAGTTTAAATTCAAAGCAAAATCATATTTATCCTAGTCATAGTAAAGAGCAAGAATTACCAATTAGTAGACCTGGATTTATAAGTTTTACCTAATAAAGTTTCAAACCCATTGTTGCCACCATTTCCCTTCCTCTCTCCACCAAAGCACATCAACCCATAAATATAAACAGTTGCCCAGAATTGCCAGTATAGCTCTCTTGATGTTCAGGTATATCATTGTTACCACTTTTTCTCCATACCCACCCAAAACTTTCTTAATGAACTTCCTAATGATTTGGGAGAAATGAAAAGCAGCTCAAAAGATTGTGGGATCCCAGCTTAGTCTGTAATTTGCTGCTACACTTCTAATTCTTCAAGTATAGCATAAGTAGATACTCACCAAAGTTTAGTGGATGCACCAATGGATGCTGCTGTATCCATGTTGTGCCAGACCTAGAAAATAAATCTCCCATAATTGAGCTGTTCATTGGAAGTTTTATTGTGGACCTTTTCACTTGTAGATACCAACTGACTTCAGCTTGCAGCATGAATTTGAGTTTGTATGTAAGATTTTAGCTTAGAGAAGTATAACTTTGAAAACTAGAAGTAAAATATAGGGTGGCCTATATAAATGAAACCATAGAGAATTTTTTCTTTTTTTATCTGTTATCTTTATTTTTCAGAGCTTGTTGAAAAAATAAAAATAAGAATCTTTCCATTTACATGGAAGATTACGTGTAGATTAGAGAAAGAAGAACCAAAGTTGTTAGAGGAAGTATTTGCATTATATTGGAGCCAAGGTTTATAGTATAATAGATCAGTATACCTCAGTCAGTTGTGGCTCTTCTTTTGGGGTCATCTTAACCTTTTTAGGGAGTTTGTAAGAAGTCTAAAGTTTATACATATTAAAAGAAAGTAGTCACTTCTGGCAAATTATTTTATCTAAGAAAATAGTAACGTGGCTACCATTTTATCTGCATCTGTTCTGTATTGCTTATGGATTTGAACAGGAGGAATTTGCTGTGGTGTGAAGAGTCAATTCTAAAAAAACAAAAAAACAGGGAGCTACAACATTGCCATCATTCACTCATGATGTATTGTTGGCTAAATCCTTAAATCATTTTATTTATAAACATACTTGTATCTAAATCATGCAAATAAGAATACTGTATCAAGATCAACTTGGGACAAACTTTTTGCTTTTATAATAATTATTATTGTTTTTAATCTGTTGAAGGAACTATGGATAAAGTTTTGGCTTCTTTAAAGCATGGTGCAGTGCTTCTCCACAAAGTAGAAAAGCCCACTCTGCCTACTTCAGGAACTTCAGTCCGAGATAGCATTTTGGCTGCTATTAAGCAAGGGGTTAAATTGAAGAAAGTTCATCAAGAACCCATCACAGACATCAACAAAGAGTCATCCAGTGAGCTGGAGAAAAGCATCAAGGCAGCTCTCCAGAGAATTAAGAGAGTGTCTGCTGATTCTGAGGAGGATGACAGTGGAGATCAGAATAACACAGAATGGGACAGTTAACCTGATTTGTTGAAGCTAGAGATTTGCTGGAGTAATGGAATTCTCAGGATGATGTAATCTAGGCGCATGTGGACTTCTAAGAAACATACATACTCAGGGAAGGACAACCTCCATAATGGTTTTATAAAAACAGCAGCATTTTATGCATGAGAACTACATGGCGGAGATTTTCATTATTTTCATTGTTTTTGAAATAGAATATGCATTTTTTAGTCTTTTCATTCACTAATTAACCAAAGAACCTTTAGATTACATTTCATGGGTGAATTTTCTGAATAGCCCCCTGGACGGTGGGGGAAGACATTCAGGACGTATATCTGGTATGTTTTGCCACAAAGTAAATTTGAAAAACTGTAAATTCTTAAGCAAATATTTTGGCTAGTGAAACAAACAATCTTCCACCCCTCACCCCCAAAAACCTTATAGATGAAAGAAGAAAAGTAAATTGAGATTAAAGAAACTGGGAGACATGGTTGGCACAAGAAACTAGTACTTATTCATTAAGCCATGTGCAGTATATAATGTACTACACTCTGATTTTGGAGGGTGTTTTATGTCAGAAAAGTAGTCATTACCATTTTACCTTACTTTTGAGGAAAAAGGGGTTTTGGGGAAGTGTTAGTTTCTACTACAGTTCAGAAATATTACAACTATATAATTGAAATAATGTGTTTATCAGCATTTTAATTTGTTAAAACTGAATAATTTATTATAAGTAGCCAGAATAATTCAATGGCACTTGAGAAACATTTTAAATATAATTTATTTTCTATTCTCTAGTATATCTGTGCACAGAACTGTTTTCAGTACTTCAGTGTTATATTTAGAGGGAATGGAAAGCCTATAGTACCTTCACTAATGTAATTTTGAAACATATGGCTACCAATTCTTTAACATTTCCAAGGTAAAACTTGCAGATATGAGATTTAAGATTGAACAAGATTTCAACTGAGCTTTTATTTGGCATGTACAATTTTAGTGGAGGGAAAATTTTAAATCATGTAGTTAATGTAGGTGGGAAACATATCCTTTCAGGAAACACTGCTCATGGAAATCATGTTCCCCTTTTTTGGTACCTAAACATTATTATAAAATGAGGAAATGCATCCTATTGCCAAAAACACCTTATTTTTGTCTGCTGGGGATGGATACTCTGGTGATAGGTAAAATTTGGCTTACAGTTTTTACTGTGTTAAACAGTTTACCAAATTCAAAAATTTTTTTATTAAAAAGTTGGATTTCTTATATTTTTGGTGTTTAATAATACAGTAACCTTTTGGTTAATCTTAAGTAATTTAAAAATCACCTTCATAAATCCTCTAGGATGTTGAGAAGTGCCTTTTTGGGGAGAAAATATGGTGCCTTGGTAATCGGTTTTTTACTTGGTTATAGGAAGATAGAGCTTTCTGTGTTTTGTAACAAAGGCAAAATTGAAATTAAAATGTTTTAACAATGAAGCAGGTCATGTACTTTTTTCATTTAATTATGTTTGTTTGCTTCCAATTCTGTGATGTGCCTTTATAGACCATTACCATGGGATTTTTCTTTTTTTTATCAATCTAAAAGACAGGCTTCTTGGAAAGAAAAAGAAACCTTTTGCTATAAGTTAGCAGTTGCCCTACAAGTCACTGAAGTTAGGAAATTTTATGTTGCATTTTAAAAAGTTACTTAAAAAAATAAAACTTTAATAACTGATTATAGCATTTCTTTTATTTATTCACCAAATTTCATTGAAGATATGGTGTCCTAGAAAGCAATAACTGATCAGGACCCTGGGCTTCCACTTCTAGCCATGCTATCTCAAAACTTGTATGACCTTGGGCATTCACTTGTATTCCCTTTATCTCAGTTTTCACATTTGTAACAAACATCTATTTGGCCTGGAAGGACTATTAAAATTCCAATTAAATAATAACAAAACAATATATTGAATTATGCTGGTATATATTTAAGAATCAGTTCTCTGAAGGGGGGGGAAAAGTACTTATGACATTTAATTTTAATCTGCATTATTTACATTTTCTCCATCACCATCTTAAGTTTAGCAATCAACAAAACAAACCCTGATTTGCATGTCAAAGAATAGATGTTCACACTGAAATTTAACAACTATAAATCAAGCCAGTTTGAGCTGGCTCCAACATAGCCCTGCAAATGGGTATTTCTATATTTTGTATAAGATGTCCTATTGCCCACAAAGCTCATCATTTACTCAGTTCAGTATTTCAAGGTTCTCTACTGGCTATTATGAGTTGGGGAAAATAAAGATCCATACAAGACCCAATTTTTAGTCTGTGCTTTTCAGGTGCCATCTTAAGTGTTGTTTTCAGTTTGGTCTACCATATTTGAAGAGAAATATTGACAAATTAGAAAATTCATTGGAAGGAAGTCAGTAGTTAGGGTGACCTTGAAACCATGTGTACAAGAATCTGTTGAAAGTTCTGAGAGACTAAGGGATGATAATTATCTTCCAAAATTTAAAAGACTTCGATTGGGGTAGGGTAATTCAATTTTATTTGGGGGAAAAGTGGATTTGAGTCTCAAGAAGGTAAAACAATAGGTGGAATTTATAGGATGGCAGTTCTTCAAAGAAAGAATGAACTATTTAAAGACAAATATGGTCAAACAATGAAATGGGCTGCCTCAGGAAATAGCTTTCTCTTCAGGAGAGAAGAGATGAGGCAAGATGACATCAATATAGCAAAAAGATCCCTTTCCAACTTAGATTCTCATCCTAAACATCTATCTTAAATATTAAAATGAATAGTGTAATCAACCTACCCCTTCAATATTTTTCACAATGATAAGATCTTTGTTTAAATGTTAATTTAAAAATTTGGGGGACAGCTAGGTGGAGTAGTGGATAGGGCACCAGCCCTAAAGTCAGAAGGATCTGAGTTCAAATTTGACCTTAGACACTTAATACTTATTCACTTCTTAGCTATATGACCCTGGGCAAGTCACTTAACCCCAATTGCCTCAGCTATATATATATATATATATATATATGTATATGGATAGATTTTCTTCTATAATTGGACAAATTCCAATTATGTTTCTTAAACGAGATCAAAATCTGTCTCCCAAAAATTTCTCATTATCGGTCCTAAATCTGAAATAGTTTATATGATAGCTTTTTAAAAGTTAAAGACACTGGTCATGTTTCACTGGACATTGTTTCAAGGCTAAATATTTCTAGTTTCTCAAAGTTTTTATGTGACATGATGTCCAGGCCCCTTCACCCTATTACATTTTTCTTAAAAAATGGTTCATATAGGGGCAGCTAGGTGGCGCAGTGGATAGAGCACCAGCCCTGAAGTCAGGAGGACCTGAGTTCAAATCTGGTCTCAGACATGTAACAGCTGTGTGACCCTGGGCAAGTCATTTAACTCCAATTGCCTCAGCAAAAAAAACAAACAAACAAACAAAAAAAAAACCAAAAACCAAAAAACAAATGAAATAAAATAGGCAATGGAATTCCATTGCATAGAAAAAATGGTTCATATAGAACTCAATACAGTATTCCATATATGGTTAAACATACTTTATATACAAACATGATGAAGTTTGGAATGGTGTTTTGGCCAGAGAGAAACTAAAGAATTGATCCCTGAGGCAAAGAGGGAGAAGGCATTGATAAGAAATCAATTTAGCTTCTTGGTCCCATCTTCTGGGGAGACCATCCAGTCTGAAATCCAAATTATGTCAAACTTCTGAGACCCAGTCTCTACAGAGGTCTTGAGCAGTTTCTCCTGCCATGCAGTGTCAAAAATCCCAGTCATGTCCAAAAGGTTAAATTTTCCCTGTAAAATCTTATGGGACATCCCATGGCTGCTGCCTTCCTTTGGGTCAGTCCACCATGACACTCTGCTTCATAGTGTCTTTCTCCTTACCCCTTTCCCATACCATGGGGTATCTCTCCTAACTTCACTGTTCTTCCCAACCCCTCTTCTACTTACAGCTAACTAACTCTTTTAGAAAGCTGGATCCCTTACAGGATTTAATCTGCCAGCTAAGGACATGCCCCAACTACATAGGGTAATTGTGAGTTCTACTGAGGAACTTGCTTTTCACTATGCTCTCCCAACTTTATTTCATACTTACCATTACTGGTATCTATTGCATCCCTTTATTTTGAATATAATCTCTTCCCTAAATACATCTACCTTTTGCCAAAGAGATTGACCATTGTGTATTTTTCATATGACTGAACCCCAACTTTTTGTCCCTACCATCCATCATCTGGTGTCTCACCTACATTATTTAGTGCCAAACCCCACATCACACATACTCAAACACATATTTGTATCTATCTATTCCTAGTTATATACAAATATAGCATATATACATGTTTCAGAATATCACTTAAAAAAAGGCTCATTGATATATTTTATTTTTACATCACTATCATCTTCAGATATCTGTCTTCTACCCAGCAAATCATCCCTAGTAACAGAATAAAAGAAAAAAATTTTATCAAAATTAACTATCAATTAAGATTTTCAACATGTGTATAGTCCCTCTAAGTCTACAAAGAGAGTGAGATTTTTTTTTATTAATTCTCCTCTCAAGGCAAACTTAGGAACCATCACTTTTCATGATTCTGTTACATTCATTTAAAGTGTTCTCATTAGGAACTATATCACACAGATTTTGTGGTCAAATAAAACCATGAGGTTTAGTTTGGTTTCTTCCTTGTTACAAGTCATCTCACATTGTGCACCTATGTGGAAATAATTTTTAAACAAATGTAGCAACTGAAATTTGTGAGAGAAAATATAATCCATGATTTAGGCACAGGAATCCTGACGATCGAGACCATTTGGTATCTTGATTTTTTTCATCTAACACATTTACTAGCTTTTTCCTAACTTTGTGTCATTCGCAAATGTGAAAAGGAAAGGTTTTCTCTTCCAAATCATGGATTAAAATGTTGAGCAAGACGAAGTCAAGTATATTATATTCTGGAACTCCTCTAATGATATCCTTCCAGGTTAAAATTGAGTAGTTAATCTATTCTTTCTTAGTTCAACCAACTATATTTCAGGGGAAGAAAATTGCAGTATTTCTACTTTATCCCTCTAATTTTCATAGTAAAAGGAAATGGGGGATCCCTAGAGCCTTAAAGGTTTAGTTGACTACAGCATTGGTCTCCATACTTTTTAAATCATGCACACTTTTCAGTAATTTTTTTATTTAAAAATGTATGTATATTTACTAATTCATAATTTATACACATATATCTCTGTATTAATAATTATGAGAATAGTCGATAGGGACTGGAACTGTAATTTCATAGACATAGGGAACTCTTTTCTGCAACTTCTAGCCTTAGCAAGTTGCCTAGATACTGAGAAATTAGATGTGGCCAAGGGCCACATAATTCATGTGTCAGAAATAAGACTTAAGCTAAGATCTTACAGCCTCAAAATCAATTCTCTATCCTCTTTGCCATATTGCCTTTTGCTGATAATTATTTATATTATGAAGCTTCCACAAAAATATACTTTTTTAAATGATTGAATAAAGATGAATTTTTTTTTATCCTAGATGTAATAGGGAAGTTTATATATCATGGAAGTGACATGATCAAATATGCCTACATTTTAAGAAAAACACTTTTGATGGTTTTGTGAAAGATTGTGAAAGAAAGAAAATCATTTTGTATTTCTCCCCCTCTACATGCTCTGTTAAATCACTTCAGTCATGTCTAACTCTTTATGATCCCATTTTGGGGGATTTTCTTGGCAAAGATTACTAGAGTGGTTTGCTATTTCCTTCTCCAGATCATTTTACAAACAGAGAAACTGAGGCAAAAGAAGATTAAGTGTCTTGCCCAGGGTCACACAGCTAGGAAGGGTCTGAGTCCAGACTTGAACTCAGGGTCATCCTGACTCCAGGCTTGGCATGCTAGCCACTGTGCTATCCAACTGCCCAAAAGCCACTCTATACCATTCAGCAATATTGGCTTTCTTTTTTTTTTTTCTTTTTGCTGAGGCAATTGAGGTTAAATGACTTGCCCAGGGTCACACAGCTAGGGAATGTTAAGTGTCTGAGACCAGATTTGAACTCAGGTACTCCTGACTTCAGGGCTGGTGCTCTATCCACTGCACCACCTAGCTGCCCCAGTATTGGCTTTCTTGCTGTTCTTTGTACTTGACGCTGCACCTCCCAGCTCTGGAACTTTTCACTGGTTATGCCCAATGTCTGGAATGCTCGTCCCTGTTGCTTCTTTCCCTAAAATGTTGCTTCTTCAATACTCAGCTCAAAGATTCTAACTCTCCAGAAGGTCTTTTCCCCATCTCTAATTTGGTATCATCCTACTGAGAGTATTATTTGCTCTCTATGTACAGGCAGGGGTTAGAGTTCTGGACCAGAAGTCAGAAAGACTTCTTTTCCTGAGTTCAAATCCAGCCCCAGACACTGACTAGTTTTTTGTATTTTCTCACCCATTAGAAAGAGAGCTGAGAAAATACACTTAGGACAGTTACTGCTATTACTGCACTGATACAACACAGGCAATTAGTAAATGGGAATCACCATGAGAATAATATGGGAAAAATAGGTCTGTGGATAGATCCTTGAAGGACCATCCACATTTAGTGAGGAGGAAGAAGAACCAACTGAGATAATCCAGCAGTGATCAGACAGGAGCATCAGGTGACTGCAATGTTATAAAAGCTAGAGAATGGTCAAAAAAGAAAATCCATGTTTCAGAGACAGGTACCATCTCCATACCCACATAATAAAAGCCCATCAACCTTTCTAGGATCAAAGCTAAATCACTGAGTCCTTACCCGCCCAAAGCAAAACAAACCCATAGCCCACTCCTACAAATTGGACTGATCAGTAAAGTCTTTCAAAAGAGAGGAATTTGGAATTGGCTTTGAAGCATCAGATTGTGATAGGTACCATCTTGGCAAGGTAGGGGGAAGGAGAGAAGGATTCTATGCAGGCAGAAACTGAGCAATTTTCCTTGAGCAAAGATCTGTTCCTCCTCTGTAAAAAATGAGGAATATAGACTAGATGGTCTGAGATGCTATCTAGTTCAGAAGCAATGATTTTGTGCTCCCATGTGGAAATGAAAAATTGTCTAGCAGGTCAATAAGAGAGGTAAGGGTGCTACAGTAGGAAAAGCAAAGGTCTGGAGTCAGAGATCAAAGCTTCAAATCCTGCCTCAGATGTCTACTATCTGTGCGACCTTAGAAAATTCTCATTTATAGAGTGAGGGACTGGAGTAAGAGTGAGACCTCTTCCATCTCTAGATATATGAATTGGAGAAGTTATTTAATCCTGTTTGCCTCAGTTGCCTCATCTGTAAAATGAGTTGGAGAAGAAAATGGCAAATTACTTTGGTATTTTTGCCAAGAAAAAGCCAAAAGGAGTTATAAAGAATCAGACACAACTGAAAAATAACTGAACTCACATCCCTTCTAACTCTTGTCTATAATCCTATGATCCTACAAACTTTTGTCTGAAATATAGAGAGAGAATGCCAATAAATTTTATTTTAAAAGAAGAAATATTGGGCTAGAAAACTGGTTGTTTTGAGTATGGAGTTGCTTTGTTTATTGGGCTATGTTTAGATTTTATGCATTAGACAACAGAAAAACACTGAAGGTTTTAGGACAAGAAAGTCTCTTTCCTATCTGGTTTCTCCTTCTCAGTCTTTTTTGCTGGATAAACTTCCCTCTCCCACTGCCTGTGTGGTCCCCAGCTTGCTGTTCTAGGCCCTCTTTTTTCTCTTTAAATGATTTTATTATCTCTTAAATGATTTCTATTATCCTTTCTATGCAACTGGCTCCCGAATCTACATATCCAGTCCTTATTGTTTGTTGGACTATACATCTCCAACTATCTGATGGTGTAGATACTCTACACACTGGGAAAAATTGGAACTCATTATCTCCCCACCTCCTCTCCTCCACCCTCCCCAAAGCTCACCCTTATTCCAAACTTCATTATTGCTGTTCAGGACACCACTCTTGTGGTTTTTCCTTTTTTAATTATTTCCTTTTTTTCTTATATGTAACTTGCTTTGTTCATATTTGTTTTCAAGATGTCTCCTTCATTAAATTATAAGCTCCTTGAGAACAGGTACTATTTTTTACTTCTTTATGTATCTCCAGTGCTTAACACAGTGCTTAGCACATAATAGGCTCCTATTAAATGTTTATTGATTGATGGGCTTCTGAAGTTTCTAGCCTTACATTCATTTTCAATTCTTCCCTCTTCTTCTCTTTCTCTATATTCAATCAATTTTCAAGTCTTGTTGATTTTGCTTTCATACCAAATTTTGCATCCATTATCTTCTACCAATTTATATCACTACTACCCTAGATGAATCCCTCATCTCTTGCCTGGACTATTAGAATACTTTCTTAATTGGTCTCTCTGCCTTCAATCTTTCCCCAGTTCCAGTTTATTCTCCACATAGTTGCCAAAATCATGTCACTCTACTGCTCAAGGAATTTCAGTTACTTCCTGTTGTTTCTAGAACAAAATTAAAATTGTTTCACATTTAAAGAACTTCATAATTTGGCTCCAATCTAAATTAAATGCCTGTTGAATTGAATCTATCTTTTAAAACATATTTCCCATACTCCCTTTCAGGTACTCTAAGCTCAAGCCAAAAAGATATATTTGTTGTTCCTCGTAAAAGAGGTTCTATTTCCTGCCTTTGAATTTGTGCAGCCTGACCCAATTTCTCAACAGCCTTGCCTAGAATGCTTTCCTCCTTCTGGAATTCCTTGCTCCATTAAATCCCACCTCAAATCCCATCTCCTTTCCTGATCACTCTTTACAACTTTTAGCTGTTTCCTCACACACACAAATCAATTATATTCACTTTGTGCATATTTTACATTTACTCTTTTCGTCTCCTCCCATTGTAAACTCCTGGAGGGTAAGCTTTATTGCCATTTTTGTCTTTATATCATCAGTACTTAGCACAGTACCTAGCACAAAATTGGCATTGAATAAAAATTCATTGAATTGAATCATAAATAGTGCCTTAGGAAAATGAATTCTTGTGCCACAGTTCCCCTGTCTCAGTTTCCCTCAATTGTTCTATCTCAGTTTCTCAATTGTTCTGCCTCGGTAGCAATCCCTCTTTACCCCCTTCTGACCATTCAGAGATAATTTGGCTGCAGAGTAATGGTTACTGGCATTCCATAGAGTCATAAAACCTCCAGATGGTCCATCTCAAATACCTGGACATACCCCTTATCTTTAGGCTTCAGACTTCGTGGCTCCTAGCTTCTTCCCAAACTTATCAGAATTTATGATCCTTCCTCCATACCCCCAACCTGTCAGAACAGAATTTATAGTCCTTTCCTGGAACTCCAATCCTCCCCACCCAGCATCCTACCCCTCCTCCTGCCTCTTGAGCTCTTTGTTCCCCTGAGCGCTAGAGCCTTATAAGAATCCTTGGAGCAAACTCACCGATCACTGGATACTTTGAGATCCAGACAGCTGGCTAATGGCTGCCAGTTTAACTCTCCGGGACTGGGTGCTTTGAGACAAGAATTCCATTCAGTCCCACCTATAGCTATGGATTCTAAACTTTCCATTAACATCAATAAAATATTAACTAGTCTCTAATCTGTAGTACCACCCCAGTTTCTCCCGGAGCATTACATTTGGAGGTTCCAGTGCGATGAGCATTACAGAATCTGATGTCAAGATATAGGATAGATGAGTAAGTGGGGAGAGAGAAGCCACTAGGAAACTAAATAAGAAGCTATACCAGTAATTTAAGTAAATAAAGAGTCTAAGCTGGAGTAGTAGCAATGGGAGTGAAAAGACGAGATTCAAGGGATTCTGAAGAAAGAATCAATACTGAAGGATCTGTTGCCCCACATGATATATGAGAAGGAAAAAGACTCAGAGAAAGCACTGAAGTGTTTGGGAAGATAGAATCACTAAGAAAATTAAGGATGTTAGGATGGGATGTTGTGTTTAGGGATAAAATGATAAGTTTTGGTTTTGATATTTTGAGTTTATGTTATTACACAGCCAAGTGAAAATATTTAGCTGGTAGTTAAGATACAATGATGGAGTTTTTGAGGAAGATCAGTGGTAGACATATCTAGGAATCATCTGAATTGAGCTAGTATTTGAAGCTTAGAAAGTAAATATGTTATCTAAAAGAGTATAGAAACTTGAAGAACATATATCTTTAGATAGCCTGTGAAGGAATAATGTGGTAAGAACATCTTATTCCATGAACTCTAGGTTAATTTTTCCTTTTAAAAAAATTTTCCTTCTTTGAGAAGCTAAGCCCAGGTGAATCAGTGCTGTATGCTCATTAAATATTGCTTCCTAGTGATGGGTAGGTAAATTTTCTTTTGTTAACTATTAGATGGTCTATGAGTGTTTCATTTCATTCTAATTCCAAATCTAAAGCACTAGACTTACCTGAATTGGGCCTACACTGTAACAAACTGACTTCACTAATGGTTTATTGTTTGATTTCAGGCAAATTGCTGTTTTTTTCCAACATTATTTTCTTTATTCACAGATTAGACCAGAAGTGGAAGACTTCTAAGGTACCTTCCAGCTCTAATATTTTGTGAGACCAAGAAAGAGAATTGGAACCATATAATGCCATTGGAGGAGATATTTTCAAGGGGGAAGTTGGTGAACACTATCATATATTACATAGAAACAAGGATAATGGTGTCTAATGAAAGCTACTGAATTTGGTAATTAGGTAATTAGGTAATTAGGATGACCTTTAAGAAAGGTAAGGGCCCAAGTGGATGGTGAGGTAAGGAGGCATAAGGCTTTTAAAGCACTCATTCAGACTATTTTTCAGTGAAAGGAAAGAGGGATAGATTGTAGCTGGGGTAGAGCAGCATGGTCAAATGAGGAAAGTTTTTAATATAGATGTTTATACACACAAAGGATAGAGAAGGAAATGGCAAATCACTTTGGTATTTTTACCAAGAAAACCACAAATGGGGTCATGAAGAGTCAGACATGACTGAAATAATTGAACAACAATACACACAAAGGGATGATGTCAGTGAAAGAAAGAGGAAATGGTTGATGGAATATGTATGACATTAAAGAAGATGAAAGGAGATGAGATTAAGAAAATTAATGAGAGGGTGAGTCGTAGCCAGAAAAAAAATTCATCTCTTCTGCTGTGGCAGGAAGTAAGGGAAACAGAAAAATTGAGCTTCATCATTATTCCTGGAACATAACAGTTGCTTAATAAATGGTTATTGATTGATTGAGATGAGGAAAGAATTGAGAGAGCTCCCTTCAAATGGCTCAGATAGTCTTACCTGATGAGAATGTAGTCTAGGGACTTTAGAAGAAAAGGTTTCAGATGATGCTCAACTCCTTTCTCATTGCAGAGAAGTGGGAACCTAATTAAACTAGAGGAGTACTTATTTCTTAATGTTTTCAGTTGAACTAAAGAGAGATTTAATATGGTTCTGTTGAGGTTCAGAAGGAACCCCAAAAGGTTGGGATATCACAAGGTGTCTCAAAAGAATTTTTAGGCTTGAACCCATATCCAAGTCAAGGGGCAAAATTTAGTGTAATTGTAATGCCAATTGAAGTGGGCTAAAATTCATTTGGAATTTAGCAAGGAACAAGAAGTAAGGAGACAAATTTGTCCAGTTCTTCATGTCATTGATATGCTAATTTATGGTCTAGAGATAGAACTGAAGAGTGGTCTCAGGAATTTGGTTATCACTGGCCAGCAGATCTAGGACTATCCTAAGGCCAGAAGACTTTAGAATCACTGACAATTTGTCAGAACAATAGCACTCTAAGATTAGAGAGTCTCAGGATCACTTATGTATCTTCCCTAAAGTCTAAGGGAAGAAATATTATCATATTCCTAGATCAGAAGACTTTTACAATCATTGATGGACATTGTTAGAACAATAGCACTCTAAAGTCAGGGGGACCTCAGGATCACTGATTCTAAAGCCAGAAGACTTTAGAATTATTGACAGATTGTTAGAACAGAAGCACTCCAAGGTCAGGGGGACCTCCCTACTGCTGTCTCTCCTAGAAGCTATATTCTATCATTTTCCTCTCTGAAGTAGTTTGAACCCCAAATTCATTTAGGACAAAGCAATGAAGATCTCATCTTCTGGAGCTGCTTCATGCTGATAAGGGGTATAGAGCTGTCCCTGCCTAGTGGGGTCCAGACTAAGGAGGGGAGGCACAGGACTTGAAGATGGCAGTAGCAACATTCAGAGGAGTTCTGAGTGTCAGAATCAGCTGATGGTATTCAGGTTGAACAAATAATTGGAAGTTCATAGCCTAGAGTCTGGAGAAAAGAAATCTCACATGTAATTATAGATGATATCTTGCCTATCAAGATATTAACAAGTAGGTTAAAAATGCAGGGGCCAAATATGAGCAAAAAAAAGAAAAATTAAAAGTGGAATTAGTATGGGGGTTACTAGAGACAATAACCAGGAACCCCACCCAGAAGAAGATTTTGGGGGGTAGACAAGGCTATCATCCAGACAGCTTTTCCTGGGATAAATACCAAAGAACACTTCCCCTAAATCCCTGCTTTTGTCTCCTCAAAGGAGTAGGGGTAATGAGTAAAATAATGGCATTATACACAGTATAAAGGGAGTGCTCACGTGGCCTAGGGTGCAAGCACTATAATGTTTAAAAGGCATTAAGCATTGGGTAGAGAGGGTAGTATGTGGAGTGGACATAATTAATTTTAAATGAGTTTGATATACTTTAGCAAAAACCTCTGACCCTTTTCAGTCTTAAAAGGGAAGGCTTTTTGTGACCCTGGGCAGGCCACTTAACCCTAGTTGGCTCAGAAAAAAAGGGTGGTTTTACCCAATTAGTAAAGGTGCAAACAAAAACCAAAAGCAGTTTGAAGCCCCTGAGAGGGGGCATATGTGTACAATCCATCTGCCAGTCCTTCCCTAAGTATGTACCCTCCTCCAGACAGGTTTCAGGATGGGGGTTTTAGCAGCCCTTTCAGAATTTACTTGAGCACAAACAGGGCAGGCCTGATAGATCTGTTTAATTGTTTCTCCTAGCTTGTGAACAGTGAAAATAGGTTTCACAAGGGATTGGAGAGCATTTTTTCCCAAGTGAGGAACTTGGTTTAGGCCAAAGAGAAGTTCCTACTGGCTGGCCTCTGGGATTAGAAATTGGTCTGAGGGTGTTTGAAACCACCCAGAGGGAAAAAGTGTGTAACTTTCTTTCCCCAGGGCTTGTTCCTGGGAGCTATATAAGAGAATGTAGGAGTTGGGAAGCTGAGAAATTAAAGGTTCCATGGTCAGGAGCAAACACGGGCAGCTGAATCCGCAAGCCTATTTCCCTTGGCTTGAAGTGAATCTCCCTTCTGGTATCCTTCACAAAACATAACAGAAGCTTCTTTAGGTCCATGGACAACTTGCAATAATTGTAGAATTTTCCCTTTATATTTAATAGGGGAATTATTTATTTATTTTTGCTGTCAAAAGCCCCCTTTCTTTCCATATACCCCCATGAGCATGCAAAACATGAAAGGCTTATTTGGAGTCAGTATAGCTGTTCATTTTCATTCCTTTCCCCAATTCTAAAACTCTATAAGGGCAAAAATGCTCTGAACCCCCTGAGGGGGTTAGAATCTCCAATGGTTGGTCTAGAGTAAGGGCTGTGGCAGCCACTGCTCTAAGGCAGGAGAGTCACCCCAAAGACACCAACTTTCTTTGAGAAGTAAGCAATGGGTCAGTCCCGGGGACTGAATCAAGACCTCTTGGACCTCCTTTCATCAATATACAGCATAAAAGGCTTTAGGTAGGGACAAGGCTGGAGCAAGAGATTAATTTAGCTTTCAGGGCTATAAAAACCTTGACCTAATCAGGGGCCCATTGGAGGAGAATTGTGTCAGGGCCTGGAAGAGAATCACAGAGGGGTTTGGCAATAACCAGAGTTAGGTATAGGAAATCCAGCCATGTTCAGGAAAGTACACAGCTGTTTGTTTGAGGAAGGTTCAGGGAATAATAAGATTGCTTCCGCTCCACTGTGAGCAAAAGGGAGGTGGGAGTTAATTCATGGCCCAAATACTTAACAGACTGATATGATAGGCTATGTGGGCCTTTAGAGAAAGAAATTTCTCAGCCCTGGGTGTGTGTGTGGTGGGGAGGAATGGGGGAACCTGGGAGTTTTTCTGGTTGTAGCCAGAGAAGCCCCTCCGGTGGGGCTGAAGAGCAAGGTATCATCTACAATTCCATGCTAATAAAAAAAGAAACACAATTAAAGAAGAACATTTGATTCAATGACTGGAGTAATATAAGAAAGTGACTTTTCTTTTTTCCAGAAAAATGTTAAGAAAGAAACAATTCTTCAGTCTAATAGTTGAATGGGACCAGGGGAAGATTTCTCAGAGGCTGTAAGCCCTTAGACCTAAGCTTCAGGAAGTTAGGTGACCCACAGGAAGAAGACAGCATTGCTGACCACTGGTCAATGGTTATTTTCTTTTCAGTCCATCCAATGAGCCCAAGTCTTTTGCTATTTAATCCATTCACTATTGTAGACCACACACTATGCTGGGTTGCTCAGCTGGAGTGCTGGGACCTCTCCTTGCAAGGACTGAATAAATGCTTTCTGTTTGTACCTGCAGATGCAGTTCTTACAGACTTAGCTAAAGGACCAAAATGTGATAAGTACTTAATCAAACTTCTCAGGAAGCAAGGCTCTCTATGAAAATCTCTACTCCCAGGCCTAACACCTCACTTTTTGAAAAGTTTACAAAAGGTCAAAAATGAAAGCTAAAGGGCTAGATTATGGGCTAAGTGGTAACCAAACTTTAAAGAGAAATATCTCTTTTCTAATTAAGATCTAATTGACTATCTTAGGCCCTGAAGGGATGAGAGCTATGTTCAGTCTTAAAGAATACTCTTTTTCCCCATTCGAAGAGAGGAAAGCATGCTTCAGAGAAAAAAGGCCCCTTTCATTACTTCCTGGAGAGTTCTTATGGGGAATGTCCAAAAAGGGATGAGTAGTGTTTCTCAAAGGGCATTCCAGAAAGATTATGTGATTATTACTCCATTTGAAAAAGTGAAATGATAACCCATGTCTTATGGTATAATGACATTTTCCTTGTTCAAGATTTCCTACAAACATTACCTTAAATTGTCTTGTGTTGCAGACATGTCCAAGAGCCTGAAGGGATTAGTAGAATGATACTTGAATTTAGAATAATGAAAAATCAATATAAATAGTTTCCATCAGGCTTCTTCCTAAACTGCAGAGTACAGTATTAATATTTTTTCCTTTGACATGAAGATGGATTTAATCTTAAAGAAAGAAAAATCCTCCCTCCCCCAAAAATGACTGGCATAATAATAAATGGCATCAATAAACCATTTTTTCAAAATAAGACCAAGAAGAAAAAAATTCGATTAAATGCTATGGGAATTCTTTATGTTGTTGATGAATTGAGCAAAATTATGAAGCAGGCCCCAAAAGCCATAGTGAAGCTCAGCCTTAAAATGACCATTCTTACTGCTGGTACTCTCATTTAGAGCAGCAAAGTGGTGCAGTGGGTTGAATGCCTGGACTGGATTCAGAAACCTGAGTTCAAATTAGACCTCAGACAGTCACTTGCTGTGTGATCTAGACAAATCACTTCACTCTGTTTGACTGAATCCATTAGGGAAGAAAATAGCAAACCACTCCAATATCTTTGCCAAGAAAATTTCATGGACAAGCAGACACGTGATGGAACAACAAAGATAATTTTTAATAAAGCTTTTTATTTTTAAAACATATGCATGGATAATTTGACAACATTGACTCTTGCATAGCTTTATATTTCAGATTTTTTTCTCCTTTCCCCCATCCCCTCCCCTAGATGGCAAGCAATTCAATACATGTTAAATATGTTTAAAATATGTTAAATCCAATATGTATAAACATTTATACAATTCTCTTGCTAGAAAAGAGAAATCATATCAAAAAAAGAAAGTAAATGAGTAAAAAAACAAAATGCAAGCAAACAACAACAAAAAGAGTGAGAATGTTATGTTGTGATCCACATTCAGTTCCTATAGTTCTCTCTTTGGATGTAGATGGCTCTTTTCATCACAAAATCTTTGGAACTGGCATAAATCTCATTGTTGGAAAGAGTCATGTTCATCAGAATTGATTATCATATAGTCTTTTTGCTGTGTATAATGATCTCCTGGTTCTGCTCATTTCACGCATTAGTTCATGCAAGTCTCTCCAGCCTTTCCGAAATCATCTTGTTGATCATTTCTTACAGAACAACAATATTCCATAACATTCATATACCATAATTTATTCAGCCACTCTCCAATTGATGGACATCCATTCAGTTTCCAGTTTCTAGCCACTACAAAAAGCTGCCACAAACATTTTTGCACACGTGGGTCCCTTTCCTTCTCTTATGATTTCTTTGGGATATAAGCCCAATAGAAACACTGCTGGGTCAAAGGGTATGCACAGTTTGATAACTTTTTGAGCATAGTTCCAAATTGCTCTCCAGAATGGTTGGATCCATTCATAGCTCCACCAACAAATCCCAGTCTTCTCACATCCCCTCCAACATTCATCGTTATCTTTTCCTGTCATCTTAGCCAATCTGACAGGTGTGTAGTGGTATCTCCGAGTTGTCTAAATTTGCATTTCTCTGATCAATAGTGATTTGGAGCACTTTTTCATATAACTAGAAATAGTTTCAATTTCTTCATCTGAAAATTGTCTGCTCATAACCTTTGACCATTTATCAATTGGAGAATGGCTTGAATTCTTATAAATTTGAGTTAATTCTCTACATATTTTAGAAATGAGGCCTTTATCAGAACCTTTGAATGTAAAAATATTTTCCCATTTTATTGCTTCCCTTCTAATCTTGTCTGCATTAGTTTTGTTTGTACAAAACTTTTTAACTTGATATAATCAAAATTATCTATTTTGTGATTAATAATGATCTCTAGTTCAAATTCCTTCCTCCTCCACAGATCTGAAGGTAAACTATCTTATGTTCTTCTAATTTGTTTATAATATCATTCTTTATTTCTAGATCATGAATCCATTTTGACCTTATCTTGGTATATGGTGTTAGGTGTGAGTCAGTGCCTAGTTTCTTCCATACTAGTTTCCAATTTTCCCCAGCAATTTTTGTCAAATAGTGAGTTCTTATCTCAAAAGCTAGGGTCTTTGGGTTTGTCAAACACCATTGTTTATCATTGACTATTTTGTCCTGTGATCCTAACCTATTCCACTGATCAACTACTCTGTTTCTTAATCAGTACCAAATGGTTTTGATGACCCCTGCTTTATAATATAGTTTTAGATCTGATACAGCTAGGCCACCTTCATTTGCTTTTTTTTTTTTCGTTAATTCCCTTGAAATTCTTGACCTTTTGTTCTTCCAGATGAATTTTGTTGTTATTTTTTCTAGGTCAGTAAAATAATTTCTTGGGAATTTGATTGGTATAGCACTAAATAAATAGATTAGTTTAGGTAGTAATGTCATCTTTATTATATTCACTCAACCTATCCAAGAGCACTTGATATTTTTCCAATTGTTTAGATCTGACTTTATTTGTGGAAAAGTGTTTTGTAGTTTTGCTCATGTAGTTCCTGATTTTCCCTTGGCAGATAGATTCCCAAATATTTTATACTATCAACATTTATTTTAAATGGAATTTCTCTTTGTATCTCTTGCTGTTGGATTTTGCTAGTGATATATAAAAATGCCAATGATTTATGTGTATTTATTTTGGATCCTGCAACTTTGCTAAAGTTGTGGATTATTTCTAATAGTTTTTTAGTTGATTCTTTAGGGTTCTCTAAGTAGGTCATCATATCATCTGCAAAGAGTGATAATTTGATTTCCTCATGACCTATTCTAATTCCTTTAATCTCTTTTTCTTTTCTTATTGCCAAAGCTAGTATTTCTAATACAATATTGAATAGTAATGGTGATAGTGGGCAACCTTATTTCACCACTGATCTTATTGGGAATTGTTCTAGTTTATCATCATTACATATGATGTTAGCTGGTGGTTTTAAATATATGTCACTGACTATTTTAAGGAAAGGTCCATTTATTCCTCTATTCTCTAGAGTTTTTAATAGGAATGGATGTTGGATTTTATCAAATGCTTTTTCTGCATTTATTGAGATAATCATATGATTTTTGTTAATTTGGTTATCGATATAGTAAATTATGCTAATAGTTTTTCTAATATTGAACCATCCCTGCATTCCTGGTATAAATCCTACTTGGTCATGGTGTATTGTCCTGGGGAGGGTTTTCTGTAATCTGCTAATATTTTATTTAAGATTTTTGCATCGATATTCATTAGGAAGATTGGTCTATAATTTTCTTTCTCTGTTTTCATCCTACTTGGTTTAGGTATCAGTACCAGGTCTGTGTCATAAAAGGAATTAGGTAGGAGTTCTTTGTTTCCTATTTTTTCAAATAGTTTATATAGTATTAGAGGTAATTGTTCTTTAAATGTTTGGTATAATTCACACGTAAATCCATCTGGTCCTGGGGATTTTTTCTTAGGGAGTGGATTAATAGCTTGCTCTATTTCTTTTTCTAAAATGGGACTATTTAAAGTAATTTATTTTCTCTTCTGTTAATCTGGGCAATCTATATTTTTGTAGGTATTCCTCCATTTCACTTAGGTTATCAAATTTATTGACATAAAGTTGGGCAAAGTAATTCCTAATTATTGCTCTAATTTCCTCTTCATTGGTGGAAAGTTCTCCCTTTTCATTTTTGAGACTAACAATTTGATTTTCCTTTCCTTTTTCTAATCAAATTAACTAGAGGTTTATCTATTTTGTTGTTTTTTTCCATAAAATCAACTTTTAGTTTTATTTATTAATTCAATAGTTTTTTACTTTCAATTTTATTAATCTCTCCTTTTATTTTTAAGATTTCAAATTTGGTATTTGATTGGGGGTTTTTAATTTGTTCTTTTTTCTAGCTTTTTTAGTTGCAAGCCCAATTAATTGATTTTCTCTTTCTATATTTTATGCAAATAAGCATCTAGAGATATAAAATTTCCCCTTATTACCACTTTGGCTGCATCCCACAAATTTTGGTATGTTGTCTCATTATTGTCATTCTCTTGAATGAAATTAGTAATTATGTCTATAATTTGCTGTTTTATCTATTCATTCTTTAGGATGAGATTATTTAGTTTTCAATTGCTTTTTGGCCTATTTTCTCCTGGCCTTATATTGCATGTGATTTTTATTGCATCATGATCTGAAAAAAAAAATGCATTTACTATTTCTGCCTTTCTGCATTTGATTTTGAGGTTTTTAATGCCATAATACATGGTCAGTTTTTGTATAAGTTCCATGAACCGCTGAGAAAAAAGTAAACTCCTTTTTGTCTTCATTTAATTTCCTCCAAAGATCTGTCATACCTAAATTTTCTAACATTTTGTTTACCTCCTTCATTTCTTTCTTAGTTATTTTGTGGTTCAATTTATCTAGTTCTGAGAGAGCAAGGTTGAGATCCCCTACTATTATAATTTTGTTGTCTATTTCTTCTTGCATCTCTCTTTTTTAATTTTTTTTTACTTGCAAAACGTATGTATGGATAATTCTTCAACATTAAGCCTTACAAAGCTTTCTGTCACAAATTTTCCCTCCTACTCCCCACCCCTCCCCTAGATGGCAGGATATCCACTACATGTTAATTATGTTAAAATACTTGACAAATCGAATATATGTATACATATTTCTGCGCTTATCATTGTTGTGCAAGGAAAATCGTATCTACAAGAAAGAAAAATCAGATAAAGGAAACATAATACAAGCAAACATCAATCGAGAGCATGAAAATGTTATGTTGTGGTCCACATTTCACATCCCTCTCTCTGGGTGTATATGGCTTTCTTCAGTGAACAATTGGAAGTGGTTTGAAACATTTCCTTGTTGAAGAGAGCCATGTCCATCAGAATTGATCATCATATAGTATTGTTGTTGCCGTGTATAATGATCTCCTGGTTCTGCTAATTTCACTCAGCATCAGTTCATGCAAGTCTCTCCAGGACTCTCTGAAATCGTCCTGCTGGTCGTTTCTTATAGAACAATAATATTCCATGATATTCATAAACCATAATTTATTCAGCCATTCTCCAATTGATGGGCATCCATTTAGATTCCAGTTTCTAGCCAGTACAAAAAGGGCTGCCACAAACATTCTTGCACATGTGGGGCCCTTTCCTTCCTTTATGATTTCTTTGGGATATAAGCCCAATACAAACACTGCTGGGTCAAAGGGTATTCTTGCATCTCTCTTAACTTTTTCCTCTAGGAATTTCCATGCTATATCACTTGGTGCATATATGTTTAGTATTGATATTGCTTCATTATCTATGGTATCCTTTAGTAAGATATAGTTTCCTTCCTTGTCTCTTTTAATTAGATCTATCTTTGTTTTTACTTGCTCTGAGATCAGGATAGCTACCTATGCTTTTTTTTTTTACTTCATCTGAAGCATAATAGATTCTGCTCCAGACCTTTACCTTCACTCTCTGTGTATCACTATACTTTAAATTTGTTTCTTGTAAACAACATATTGTAGGATTCTGGCTTTTAATCCAGTATGCTATCTGCTTCCATTTTATGGGAGAGTTCATCCCATTCACATTCACAGTTAATAACTAATTCTGTATTTCCTGCCATTTTATTTACCCTAAGTTATGCTTTTTTCCTTCCTTTCCCCCTTCCTTCCTCCCCAGTATTTTGCTTTTGATGATCACCTGCCTCAGTCTTCCCCCTTTAAAGCCCCTCCCCTTTTTGTTCACCTTTCCCTTAATACTTGTTTTCCCTTCTATTAGTCTTTCCCTTTCTTTTCTCCCTTTCCCTCCCACTTCCCTATAATGTGAGACAAATTTCTCTGTGAAACCAAATATGTCTGATATTCTCTTAGAGCCAAATCTTATGAGAGTAAGATTCACACAATGCTCATCCTCCTCCTTCTTTCCCTCAATTATAATAGTTTTTTAACCTCTTTGTGAGATATAATTTCCCTTATTTTACCTCCTTTTGCCTCATTTTCCAGTATGATTCCCTTTCCACCTCTAGTTTTTTTTTCATATTACCATAATAAAATCAAATTATATCTGCATTCTCTAAGTATACCCATAACAGAAATACAGTTCTCAAGAGTTCTTTCCTTTTTACCTTTATATGCTTCTCTTGAGTTCTGTGTTTGGAGATCAAATTTTTGTTCGGTTCTGGTCTTTTCATTAGAAATTGGTAAAATTCACTTATATCATTGAATGTCCATCTTCCCTGAAAGATAATGCTAATTTTAGCTGGATAGCTCATTCTTGTCTGTAATCCAAGTTCCTTTGCCTTTCAGAATATCAGATTCCAGGCCCTTCCATCCTTTAAGGTGGAAGCTGCTAGGTCCTGTGTAATCCTAATTTTGACTTCCCAGTATTTAAATTGTTTCTTTCTGGCTGCTTGCAATATCTTTTCCTAGGTGCAATAGTTCTGAAATTTAGTCACAGTATTCCTTGTGGATTTGGGGTCTCTTTCAAGAAGTGAATTGGTGAATTCTTTCAATGGCTATTTTACCTTCTGATATTAAAATATCAGGGCAGTTTTCTTTTATTATTTCCTGTAAGATAATGTCTAGGTTCTTTTTTTCATCATGGCTGTTAGGAAGTCCAACAGTCTCTCCTAGATCTATTTTCCACATCAGTTGTTTTTCCTAAGAGATATTTCATATTTTCTTCTGTTTTTTCTTTTTTTTTTTGTTTTCGTTTGACTGATTCTTGAAGTCTGATTGAGTCATTCACTTTCATTTGTTCAATTCTAATTTTTAGTGTATTATTTTCTTCAGTTATCTTTTTTAGCTCCTTTTGTAATTGGCCAATTGAATTTTTTTGTTCTTTTTCCATTTCATAAATTTTGTTTTTCAGTGAATTGGTGTCTTTTTCATATTTCTTTTGTAAGGCATTATATTCTTTTTCCATTCTTTCTTGCAATGATCTCATTTCATTTCCCCATTTTTCTTATAACTCTCTTTTAAGATTCTTTATTCAGTCTTCCAAGAAAGCCTTGTGAAATGGGGACCAACTCTTGTCTCCTTTTGGGCTTCATCTGGAGTTGCTTTGCCTTTAGGAACCTCAGGATTTAACATCTGTTCTTCTCTCTCCATAAAAGCTGTCTCATGGTGAAAGTTCTTTTTGATTTTTTATTCATTTTTTTAAGGCTTGAGATCTGTTCAATGCAAAGGAGCAACAGCTGTTTTAATTTGCCCTGGGGCAGTTCTGCTGATTGATTTTCAGTGCTGGGTAATCATGGCTAGGTCCTGTGTTCTTCCAGGGTTAAGTGGTTTACAATTTGCCTTTTGTAGGAAATCTGCCAAATCACCTGCTTGCAACCAGGTCAGAGTAACCTAAGAGGCTCACAGAAGATTCCTAGGTGTGTGGAAGCAGCAATGCTCTGATTCCCCCACCCTAGCTCCTTACCTGGATCTCCCTGTGCTACAGTCTTGGCTCAGTAGACTGTACCCCTGCCTGTTTGAAACAGACCTGTTCTGAAATTCTTCCAAGGTATCTTCTTCTGGGAATGCGTTGTACTCCAATTATTTGTGGATTCTTTGACTTCAAAACCAGTTTAGAGGCATAATCTACTGTTGGTTTGAGAGGTCAAAGGAGGTGACAGAAAGTCGTGTCTGCTCTCCACCATTTTGGCTCTGCCCCTCAATAAATATCATTTTTATGATATAAGCTCTGATTATTTACATACCTTAATCCTGTTATTGGTCTTGAAGCAATATAAAATAAGCCTCTTCTCTCTACCACATGATAGACTTTTAAACATTTCAAGACAATTTCACATTCCTCTCTGTGCCAAGTTTTCTCTTTAGTCTTGTTGGTTGTAGGAAACTAAGCTATATGACCTCAGACAAGTCATGGAACCATAGATTTTTTAAGCTAAAAGTCACAAGTCTCAAGCCCCCACTTTTACCAACCAGAAAACTGAGACACAGAAATGTTAAATAACTTGCCTAAGATCACACAGCATTTGAACACGGGTCTTTTATATCCAAATTCATCATTCTTTCCATTGCAAAAGCATGAGTGAAGTAGGTTCCTTTTCTTTTATATCTGTTTTATATTTGTTAAAAATTCAGGATTTCTGAGGCTTTTGTCATCCACTGGGAAAAGTTTATTTTGAAATCTAAATATTTTAATGAAGGCAGAGAAAGTCATGCAAACATTTCTGATATATTAATATTCAATCGTTTTCAACTCTTCATGACCTCATTTGGGGTTTTCTTCGCAAAGATACTGGAGTGGTTTGTCATTTTCTTCTCCTACTCATTTTACAGATGGGGAAACTGAAGCAAACAGTCATAAATGACTTGTCCAAGGTTACACTGCTAGGAAGTGTCCAGAATTGAATTTTAAAGATGAATCTTCTTTAATCCAGACTTGGTACTCTATCTACAATTCTATCTAACTGTTCATCTTTTGTATATTGGATAAGCTAAATTCTAAGTCCTTTTGGGTCAAGAAATAAATGTCATATAACTTTATATTTTTATGGTGTTTACTCATAGCTGATGCTCAAAATTTGTTGAATTTACCTTTTACCCTAAAACAACCCCTTTTTCCTATGGATACTGAGGACACCACTATCCTTTTTGTTACACAGGTTTACAACCTTAGTGTTATCTTCATTCATCCCACTAACAACAAGCATTCATAAGTATCCTAAGGTTTCCAAAGCACTTTAAGATGTTATTGACGTGAGAAATGGATGAGCATTTGGTTTCCACAGTTATGAAAATTTAAATGGAGAAATAAAATTTAAATTAGAAAATTCAAACTCACAAGAAGGCTTTAGATTTGAACCAGAGCCATCTGCATTTTGCCCCCTTTCCCTCCTTGGGTTATCTTTCCCCATAGTAATGTAAGAATGTAAGCTCCTTGGGGACAGAGACTGGCTATATAATGAAGGGTGAAGATTCACGATCTGTAGCTTCTGTAAAATGGGGAATCCAGGAGGGATTTTTGCTTCCACATAAGAAATAAAATACTGTCTTTGCAGTTCCAAAAGTGTGTCTATTCACCTAGACACATATTCTTGCAAGAATGTACTACATTCATCAGTGAGTCAGTGGAATTATTTCTTACATTGAAATTTATCCTCAGAAACAACCCTCTGAGGAAACTGGTTATTCCCATTTATAGATGAAGAAAGTGAGTTAGATTAAGTGAATTACCCAGGGTCATACAGATAGCAAACAGTCTGAGGCAGAATTTAAATTTAAATCTTTCTGACTCCAAGTTCAGTGCTCTATGCTATAGCCAATCATTGAAAATTTGATTATTTCTCTTCACAGCATCTTGCATCTGCCTCCATGTCTCTACTCACATAGCTCCCACTATAGTCAGGACTTTCATCACTTTTTCTCCTGGATGGCCTCCTATAGATCCCCTGCCATAAGCCTTTCCTCACTCTAATCTGCTTTGCTAATTCAATGGTAAATTGATTTTCTTCAACACTCCTTCCTACACACTATTGAATTCAGTGGTTCCCTATCTCTGAAATGAAATGTAAACTCCTTGATGGAATACAGCTTCTAGGAGAAATATAATAGTGATCCTGAGGTCACCTGACTTTAGAGTGCTATTGTTCTAACAATCTGTCTATCAATGATTCTAAAGTCTTCTGGCCTTAGGATATTCCTACAAACATTGCTAACTGTCAGATAGATAATTTGCTGGTCAGTGATAACCAAGTTCCTGAGACAATAGTGAATATACCACCCCTCAAACATACCTAAGCCATAAAATTAGCAGCAAATAAGTAACATGATGCTCTGGTCTCTCTAACTTTGTCATATAAATGTATTTTCTTTCTCCTGGTTTTTTGCTAAAATCTTTTTGGGACTTAGCCTGCTTCAATTGGCATTACAATTACAATAAACTTTGCCCCTTGAGAAGGAATCAAGACTGCAATTTCTTTTGAAACACTTCAGAACATGAGTATGAGACCCCAACCTTTTAGGGTCTCCTTTTTGAACCTCAACATTTGGTGGCCCATATAGGGAGAGTCTGGCCTCCCCTGGCTTTATCCCCTCCTTGTCAAGATAAGCACCCATCTTTTCTTCCTTCAATCCTAAAGCTGGGACATCCCAAGCAATTGGGAGAAGGGTTGTCTGGGTTTTCTTGAGCTCCATGCTCAGCAAATTTTCTTTGATTGAGGATACCCAGACTTGGAAATTCTTGCAATTTTCTGAAAAAGTTCCCTCCTAGTTAGGGAACATCTGCCACTCTTCCTGGGACACCAGAGGAGGCAGGTGCTATAGGATGGCTTTTGGCAAAGAAATTTTATGGCTTTGGCAAAGATGGGACAGTCCTCTTTCATGTCAATTTTCTCTGTCTGCATCTCTGCAGAATGTCTGTGTCATGTTTGTTCTGTGAGATAGATTCTATTACCTGGAAAGATTTAAAACACAGCTAGCAAGAAAAAAGTTTCTAGGCTATAGTTAGAAGGGTGAGAATGATTTCTTAACATCCTCAACTTCCACCTTAAAAGGAGAAAAATCCTTTTTCCTGTAGACCCCAGCTCTGTACCAGTTGAGAGCTACAGAAACAAAGTTAGATAATTCAAAAAATTAAAAATAAGGATCTGATTTCTTCACCCATTTATAATCAAATTCAGGGAATCCTTAAACTCCTCATGTGACTATTCCAATCTACCCTCGCATATGTCCCAGCTTCACTGAATAGCTATCACCTAGGCTATAGCAAGGAATTATTTCACCTGAAGCAAAAATAGCTGAATCAAATGTGGGCAGTGGTAGTACAAACAATAGTCTAATTGTCATTTGAAATGTTAGCAAAAAGTATATTATCATGCCAGAGAGTTCAGACTTTGCTTTCATGGGATTTGGGGAGGAAAGTAAAGCCCAGAAGAGTAGTATTAAAGTGACAGGTTTTTGAGATAGTAGCTCTAGGGCAATTAACTTAGCATAGGTTGGTAGAGGGTAGTATGATCAAGAGAGTGGGAATGAAGTGTACCCTCACAGGGCAGAAGCCTCAGTTCCCCTCTCCACTATGTCAATGCCTTGGGCCAAAACCCCCTTGATCCAGTCTGAGTTAAGCCTTGGACTAATCACATGGATAATTTAAGACTTGACATTGGGTAAGACCATACTTGAAGTTATGAAATCCAAGTTCATAAGAACTTTGGATAATTATCACTTTTTCTTTTATATTACCTCTCCCCCAACCCACATCAACAGTCCCTTCTTAAATATTCCAATTCTTCTGGTGACTCATCTGTCCTGCTTATAACAACTGAGATTCTAAAACAGAAGCCAGAGTGAGACAAACATATCAGTTTGGTTCCATGATAAAATATTAACATTTTTTTTAGTTCTCAGTTAAAAATAACTTTACCACAGATAACACTTGTGGGTTGAATCAACCCACATTGAACGTGTAAAATATTCTCTTACTGGGGGAAAAATCCCAACATTCTTTCAAAATTTGATTTTCCTTCTTAAAAAGATCACAGATGGAACAATTATACATTTAGTCTCATGAAAACATGGATAGTTCAATTTTTTAAATGGAGCTTGTTCATTAAAAATGTCATTGGGAGGAAAAACTAACCTAACACAGAAATTTCCAAGCCCTTGTCTCTAAAGCATGTTCAGATATGAAAGGGGATATTTTTCAGATAAGACTTACTCAACAAGTGTCGATCTCTGCCTTTTCTGAAGGCAATCGAGTATTTTTTCCTAAAATGGAATAAATAACAGTAGTTTTTTTCTGTGTCCCTTATAAGCTTTTGCTTTCATTCATTTTCACTTTGTTCAGAACATAATGCAATACATTCCCCCAAAGAACAAACCCTCTGCTCCAACAGAGGCAATTTGGTGCAGAAAATTTAATTCAATTGAACAAGTATGAGTGCCAACTGAATGTCACTAGCACTATGCTAGGTGCTGGAAAAAAACCATTGGCTTTAGAATCAGTAAAGGAGAGAGAGAAAGAGAGACAGAGACACAGAGAGATAGAAAGAGGGAGATAGTGGGGAAGGAGAGAGGGAGGAAAGGAGAGAGAGATGGAGGAGGAGAGAGAGGCCTTTGATTCTTCTGGGATCTCTATAATCCCTAATGCTGGAGTTTGGAGGTAAAATTTCAGAAACCCTCACTTCTCCCTCATCTTCATCTCCAATCATTCAATTCAAAGAAAAGAAGTAACAAATATGGAAAAACTAGTGGTATTTATTCAATTTTAGGAAAAAATACTCATCTGTCTTCAGAAAAGGCAGAGACTGACACCTGTTGAGTAACTAAACTCTAGAGTTTTCTCATATTTGTTACTAATGACTTCTACCTTGGCTTGATCTCTTTGAAAGCCCAGGATATTAGTTTTCCCATTTAAAAAGGTCAAAACACTTCATTCCTTGTCCTTTATAGGGTGAGACACATTTCACATTAGGAAATAGTGAACTGAACATCCCAGTTTAGATGATCCTAATGACAGAGTTACTTCTATGGCTTGGTGGCACCTCTGAAGATTCTGTCTCCCCATCATTTAAATTTTAGAGGATAAGGATATTATCAGTAACTATTATATACAATAATCAAGAGCCTGAAGTAGATGAAAGCTAGTAGAACTAGTGTACTATCATGTATAGTCTACTATTTTGTCCATTATCACTAAATTGTCATTTTAGGTGGATTCAAACAACAAACATTTTTCAGTAACAGAATGAAAGAAGGGGTTGTTGCTATCTCTCATTACTAATTTCCAACCAATTATATTGTTCCTTATGTTGATGATTCGACAAAGACATTAAAGTCTACTGTCCAGAGTTATGGGTTTCCCTACTCAGTGCCTCACTATTAGGTTCCTGTAGTGCATACCCATTCCTTTCCCCAAGGAAAAGTGTCATAATGGTATTATTCTGATTGCTTTGTGTGGCTTGGAAACACAGCAAGGAGCTCTGGAGATACAATGGTGAGCAAAAACTCCTGTATTCCTACCCCTGCTATACATACAGTTTATGCCAAGGACCATAAGAGAGAATAGTCAGGGGCAGCTAGATGGCGCAATAGAGAGAGTGCCGGTCCTGAAATCAGGAGGACTTGAGTTCAAATCTGACCTTAGACACTTAACACTTCCTAGCTGTGTGACCCTGAGCAAGTCATTTAACCCCAATTGCCTCAGGAAAAAAAAGAAAGAAAAAGAAAAAGCATCAGTGGTGATAACAGTGGTTTTTCCTCATCAGTAGGGTGGATGAGAGGTACTAACAAGCTCCTCTTGGAACATAACTTTAGCAGAAATCACGTAGCCATCTTTCCAGTGAACACTGATAACATGGGCTAAGGTTTTTGTCTAAGTCATTTTCTTTGCCCCTCTCATACATCTACCCCAATAAGTACAGGGAAGGAAAACTCATTCTCTATGGAAGTCAACTAAGGCTGAGATCAGTTGGCAACACCACAGGCAAATACAAATAAAATAAAATGATCAGAGGGAACAATGTCAGTCAATTGGCAACAAATAAGAATTTATTAGGTAATAGGTGTAGTGCTGATGTAGATCCAGCTGCACAGATAGGAGCTTTACTCAATGCTAGAGAGACAAAAAATGAAATGGTCCTTGCTCTTGCAAAGCTTACAATCCAACAAGGAGATAACAAGGACACATATAAGTATATTCAGAATAAATATGTGGTAGTTAAAGAAGAAGTGCACTAGCAAAAAAAGCAATTGGAAAAATGATTATATAGAAGGTGTCTTTAACTTGTATCTTGAAGGAAGAAAGGTATCCCATTAGGTGAAGATGGAAACACAACCCAGGTTCAAAGAATAGCCAATGGAAAAGCAAGAAGGCTGGAGATGAATTCCAGTGGGTGAGAAAGAGAATTCAGTTTGAGTAGACTTCAGAAGGCATGAAGGGTCATAATATCCAATGAGGATAGAAAGATAGGTTGGGATCAGGTTGTGAAGAGATCTAAAGATAAATCTATGACCTGTGATGGGACTCATACCCCACAAAAAGGAACTACTTGTGTGCCCATTTCTCCTCATCTGGACTTCAGTTTCTTAATCTGCAAATGAGAAAATTGGAATAGGTGATCTCTAAAAGCCCCTCCAGCACCAACATTCTATTATGGACTCATCAAGCCAAGATTTGGTTTGGTGATTATGAAAAAAGTCGACCATTCATTTCAGTGTGTGGGCATAAACACCACACACACACACAGAGCAGGCCCTTCCTGTCTGATTTTATAAGCTGAATCGACCCTGTGTGCAGACTCCAGACATGTCAGAGGTGGGGTCTCTGGACAGAAATAGCTCCATTTAGGAATGGTATTTCCTTGGATTCATATTGCTGGGGAGGGGGCAGCACTATAGAAAACACTCCAGATTTGGATTCAGAAAACCTGGCTTCTAATCATGATCATTATTTTCTAAATGGAACAGTCTTTGGGAAGTCACTTAATCCAAATCCTTCATTTGAAAGGACCTGAGGCTCAGGGAATTTAAGGGACGTGCCCAAAATCACAGTTAATAAGTAGGAGAGCAGGGACTCCAATTCAGTGGGTTTTTTTGTTTTGTTTTGTTTTGTTTTTCCACTGTAAGAAGGGTTCTCAAAGTGTGGTCCTAATACTCCTGGGAGTCTCATGGACCAGAAGAGTCAAACTCAAGTAGAAACAAATCTCTGTAGACTAAATATTCACTTAGAAAACAACAAATTAACATTATGTTGAATTATATTTTTATTTATGTTGTTAAATATCTTTCAATTATATTTTAATCTGATTCAGTGGCACTGGGAGCTTGGTAAATTTGACATCTCTGCTGAAGATCCACAAAGTCAAAATTATTTTCATAATTATATGGATAGCTAGGTGAATCAGTGGTTAGAGCATTAGACTTGGAACCAGGAAAACCTAAGTTCAAATCTAGCCTCAAAGATTTCCTGTGTGATCCTGGTCACTTAACAATTAACACTGTTTACCTCAGTTCCTCATATGTAAAATGAACTGGAAAGTGAGAAGCACTTCAATATCTTTGCCAATAAAACCTCATGGACATTGTTTCATGGGGCCACAAAGAGTCAGACATGGCTAAATGACTGAACAAATTTCTAATAACATAAAAACAAAAAAAATTATTTGAGGTTTTTCCTAAATAATTTTTAAGTGTGTAAAGGGATCTTGAGGCCAAAAGTTTTGAGTGCCACTATACTGCACCATTCAGCCCTCTCCTTTAAACTTAATTTTTGTGGGACCTGAACAAATCAGTTGATCTCTCTATAACTCTTTTCCCTCATCTGTAAAATGAAGGATATTGAACTAAATCATATCTAAGGCCTTTTTACATTCTAAAGTCTATGCCCTATGGAAGCCACTTTTGAGAAACTGTGAGTTTAGCCCCATGTGTTCAACTCAGGGACCTGCACTCAACAAGAAAAAGCCAGATTAGATGAGTCTCTTCAAAGGCTTAGAATTTCTCTCTGACCTATATCTCCAAACACAATCATTCTGAAATGCTCTCTCTATGTAGCTTGGGACTAAACATCAGAAAATCTAGATTCTAGTTCTGATTTATCCTCAAATAGCTGGATAACACTGATCACTTCCCTGATCCTCAGTTTCCTTCTTGGTAAAATGAGGAAATTGGGCTCACTAAGTTCCTTCTAGCTTTAATACTTTATGATTCTTATTCTGGTTTTGTTCAGTTCTAAAACACCTGAAATATCATTGTAGGGTAGGGATTGGGGGTGAGGGTTAAAGAGAGGTGGGACTGACAGTGGAAGAGAGAAGTTCTATATTTTGTACACACCAGCATACATGGCAGCCTAAACCAATGACCAAAGCCTCTCTATTTTTCCTGGGCTTTCTGACTCTGTTGAGAATGCCAGGCCTTTTTAAAATGTCACTCTAAGACTATGTCCATGCTAGGAAAACTCTTCTGGGTAGTGTAAATGGCACCTTCCCAAAGAGGACCCTAATTACAGATAAAACTGGTGAAGCAGGAGGCCTCTAGGCAGCCAATGTTGCCATGGAAATAGTGGGGCTAAGCAGGGGTGGCTCACAGAATCATCTCTGCAGCAGCACACTCCTAATTATATTCTGCCAAATTGCCCACTGAAAACAAAGAGACAGCCCCAACTGATATGACAGAAGTCTTGGCTTCAAGACTACCTGGAGAATACAACAGAAGCTTCTTTGTTTCCTCTAACACCTTCCTATGCATCCTCCCAGCATCTATGAGGGAGATATTGTTAGAAAAGTCTAAATAGTGACACTCACAAGGATGCTCAGAATTACAGCCACCAAATGAGTGATATTCTGGCCTTTGAAATGAATGGGGAAAAATAGAGAGAGAGGCTTTGTGCAAATGATCTACATATCAGACTTTACTTCTGAGGAATTGTAGGAGTATAGAAATGCCAGTTAGGAGGTCTGGATTCAAATCCTTACTCTACCACTTATTGTTGCTGGTGTGCTCTTAGGCTAATCATTTCCTTTCTGAGTCTAAATAAGGTCTCTCTCACCTTTAAATACCCTGATGATTTCTCAATCCATATATCCAGCCCTAATCTCTCTCTTGAGCACAAGTCTCATGTCACCAACTCCCTTTTGGATATCTCATATTGGACTCCCAAAAGGCACCTCAAATGTCATATCCAAAACAGTGCTCATTTTCTTCTCTCCCTCCTCAATTGTAGGGAGTACCACCATCTTCCCAGGCACTCAGGAACATAATCCTGTTTCATCTTCAACAATTGCCAAATATGTCTTTTTGCTTTCACTCAAAACAGCTGCTACACTAGAGTAAGCCCTCATCACCTCATACCTGGATTGCTGCAATAGCTTGCTGGTTGCACTCCCTGCCTTGAGAATCTCGCCCCACTCCACTGCCAAAGTGATTTTCCCAAAGCATAAATCTGACCCAGTCACTCACCCCCTCCCACTCAATAAATTCCAGTATCTTCCTGTTACCTGCAGATTAAATATAAAATCTTCTGTTTAGCATTTAAATCCCTTCACAATCTGACCTCTTCCTACCTTTCTAGTTTGCCTTCCTTCCTTCCATGTATTCTAATCCAGCAACATTGGCCTTTTTAATCTTAAATATGACACTCTATCTCCCAACTTCACCCCTTTTTTTTCTGGCTGTTCCTTCTATCCGGAATGCTCTCTCTCCTTATCTCCCCTTCCTGGCTTCCCTCGATTTTTTCCAAGACTCAAATTAAATCCTGTGCTTTAGGTCTTGCTGGCTCTCCTCCATTCCCAACACTCACAGTGGCTAGAGTTTCCCTTCTAAGATTACTTTCCATTTATTCCATTACCCACAAATGTAACTCTTCCATGTTAAAAATTTTTTTAATTCCCTTATCCAACCATAATCTATTGGTTTTCCACCTCTCCCTGTGCCTTCCCTTATTTAACCTTACTCTGTGTCCATAATGTGACCTCTCTTCCTTTGACTCCTTAATTCTCTTTTAGGGCATTTTTTTTTCTGCACTAGCCACTCTCTCTTATTTCCCCCATTCTGACCTCTTGATGAACCAATTCAATTCTCCATTGTTCTCTTAAGTTCCTAGCTGATAATTGCAATTTGGATCATTCCTACCATTTACCATCTTTGCTCTTAAACTCATGCCGTTGAACAAGGTAGAAAAAATTATATAATAATTCTGATTGGGCTCATTACAAATTTGCATTATGTAATTTCGACTGGGTCCTCATCATTGCTAGGCAATTCTAATCTACCTCTCTCATTATTGTATTGGGCAACACCAAACTTCTACTTCCTTGTCTCTGGAACCCTAGATATGATCCTCAACTCTTTACTATGTCTCAACCTCCCACATCCAATTTGTTGTCAAGGCTTCAATTTCACTTTTGCAATCTCTCTCAAATATGGTCCCCTCTTTTCTCTGGCATTGCCATTATCCTCATATAGGTCCTCAACATCTCATACCTGGACCACTGCTATAGCCTATTGGTGGGTCTACCTGACTCATAAGCCATCCACCATTTGATGACCAAAAGGATTTTCCCAAAGCCATATTTTTACCTTGCTCAGTCAATTCTACTGGCTCCCTATCATTTTCAAGTTCAATACAAAATCCTCTGTTTGGGATTCAGAGCCCTTCTTAACCCAACACTCTCCTACCTTTCAATCTTTTTATACCTTATTCCCGCACATAAGCTCTTTGATCCAGTGATACTAGCTTATTGGTTGTCCCATGTACAAGACATTTTATCTCTTGGCTCCAGACTTTTTTTTTCCTGGTTGTTTCTTGTACTTGGAATGCTCTCCTGTCTCATCTCTGCTTACTGGTTTCCCTGGCTTCCTTTAAGTCCTAAATAAAATCCCATCTTCTAAAGAAAGCTTTTCTGAACCTCATCTCCTTATTTATGTCCTATTTATGCAGCAGATAGCTTGTTTCTACATATTCACTTTCCTGTTCTCTTCTATTAGATCATGTGCTCCTTCAGGGAGTCTTTTTTTTCTTGTTGTTCTTTTTTTTGTTTTATTTTGTTTTATTTTTGCGCTTAGCACAGTGCTTGGCACATAATAGATACTTAATAAATGTTTATAATTCATAGTTATTTGAATGTTTTCTTAGCCATTAGAATGTGAGTTGCTCAAGGATAGAGGCTCTATTTTTGCCTTTTTTTATTTCCAATGGGCAACTGGGTGGCCCAGTAGATAGAATATTGAGCTTAGAATAAGGAAGATTCTTCTTCCTGAATTCAATCCAGAGGTACTTATTAGCTGTGTGAACTGTGAAATCTCATAACCCTGTTTTGCTTCAGTTTTCTCATCTGTAAAGTGAGCTGGAAAAGAAAATGGCAAACTACCCCAGTATCTTTGTCAAGAAATCTCAAATTGAGTTGAAATGATACAACAACAAAAATATTTTCAATGTCTGACACAGTACCTGTCTGGACTCCACCACTCAGAAAGTGCTCCCTAAAAAACTTTGGCCCAATATTATTCTCTCACCTGAATATCAGAGTGAACAGAAGGAGAAATCTTCTTAATCCAGTAGTTCTCATTTTTTTTCTTTTTTGGCCATAACTTGGTGTTATCATTTCCCCTGAGAAGCCTTAGTCAAGAAGTTTACTTGTGCATATCATTGCAAGGATGAGTTATGAACAGTGTTCACTGTTCTGACCTGAAACTTGGGGCTGGCCCATCCTTTGAGAATTAATGATTTAGACAACAGGGAAAAGAAAAACCAATAAAGTTGGAATCTGAATTGTTTTTCAGCTCTATCTCTGCCATTGGCTTTTCCTATGTAGCTTTGGTTAGAGAAAGAAACAAATAGCATGGAATTTGAGGGCAGAAGACCTGGATCCAAATCTTTTAAATCACTGCTTTTGCAGTGGTTTGCAAATTTGCTTTTGCAAATTATTTCCCTCTCAATGAGCTTTTGTTTCTAAACTCACTTCTAAAAAAAGAGTGCAAGAATTATTCTCTAAATGTTATTCCATTTCTAAATCTTAATGATCCTATGATAGCAGAAGCATTTTTTAGTCTGTGGTCTCTGAGAAGCTCAATTTCATCATCTATAAAGAAAGGGCAGACTAGATCAGGGGTTGGCAAGCTTTTAAGAGACGAGCAAATTTTATGGTAAGATTATTAAATTATATATTTAATCTATAACTTTAAGGCTATGAAAGTCTTAAATGCCTATAATCTGACCTGTAAAAATCTTGAGAAAGCTTTCTATCCATCTGTAATACATCTTTCTCAATTGATATCTGGGAGATTTTCTAATAATTTCATCTTTATTGTAAAGAAGACAACCTTCCTCCATCAGCACTTTGATGTAATGAGTTTATCAAACTTATTAATGTGCCTTGGAAGGCAATTAATTCTGATGCTGAGGAACTGAGACATATATAGGACTGGAGGGAGTGGGGAAATAAAGTATCAGTGAACCCTTGAGGGAAGGGGTTGCCAAATAGGGACAATGACTAAAGTGAAGAGACCACAGCGGGATGCTGTGCTTTGGGACAGTGGTGGGAGGAAAAAAGGGAGAGGGTGATGTGGAGCTTTACACCACCAAGATTGACTCACTGATGAGTCAACTCACAGGTACAGACTGATTTGTTTATTTTGGCTGAAAAAAAAACCCCTAGAATTAGGCTTCCTGGCTAAATAAGGCAATGATTCCTAGTTCCTGAACTAGATGAACTCTTCCTAAAATCAGTCTGATTTAAAGATGCAATAGCAGACATGAGATAGTCTTATACTTCCCTCCAGAGCAGTTGGATATTCGCTCAGTAGTCTGAGCTTGGTGCTGCAGCAGATAAAGTGCCAGGCCTGAAGTCAGGAAAACTCACCTTCTAGCATTCAAATCTATGTTCTGTGACCTTGGGCAAGCCACTTCACCATTTGCCTCAGTTTCACCGTCTGTAAAAAGATCTGGAGGATATGGAACATTGCTCCAGTATTTCTGCCAAGAAAATCCCAAAAGGTAACATAAAGAGTCGGATATATTCACCATACTAGTTACTAATTGTGTAGTCATGAGAAACATTTCCCTTTTTGCCTCAGATTGTCATTTGTAAAAATAAAGATAAATATACTTAAAATGCCTATTTTAGAGATGTAACCCCTATAAGTTCTAAGATGTTTTACTCAAAACCAATTCTCATAAACAGGCCTCAGATCCCAGAGCAAGGTTACATCTCACCAACAGTTTTCTAGGACTACCCCTTGGTTGCCTTCTGTCATTGGTTCAAGAACCCATTATTGTGTGTCCTATAAGATCACCATTTTAGTCAGCCAGAATCAAGTAGCTTGTAGAAAAGGGTATTTACATCCTTTGACCCAGCAGTGTTTCTACTGGGCTTTTATCCCAAAGAGATCTTAAAGGAGGGAAAGGGCCCCACATGTGCAAGAATGTTTGTGGCAGCCCTTTTTGTAGTGGCTAGAAACTGGAAGCTGAATGGATGGCCATCAATTGGAGAATGGCTGGATAAATTATGGTATATGAATGTCATGGAATATTATTGTTCTGTAAGAAACAACCAGCAGGATGATTTCAGAGAGGTCTGGAGAGACTTGCATGAACTGATGCCGAGTGAAATGAGCAGAACCAGGAGGTCATTGTACACAACAACAACAAGACTATACAATGATCAATTCTGATGGACATGGTTTTCTTCAACAATGAGATGTTTCAAACCAGTTCCAAGTGGGATCCAAGTGTGGACCACAACATAGCATTTTCACACTTTCTGTTGATGTTTGCTTGCATTTTGTTTTCCTTCTCAGGTTTTTCTTTCTAGATCCAATTTTTCTTGTGCAGCAAGATAACTGTATAAATATATATACATATATTGGATTTGTCATATATTTTAACATAGCATGTATTGGACTACCTGCCATCTAGGGGAGGGGGTGAGGGGAAGGAGGGAAAAATTTGGAAATGAAAGTTTTGCAAGGGTCAATATTGAAAAATTACTCATGCATATGTTTTGCAAATAAAAAGCTTTAATTTAAAAAAAAAGAAAATAGAAGACAATTAGAAAAAAGAAAAAGAAAATAACACAAACTACCTTCCCTAAAAATCTGTAGCACTATCCCACAAATTCATATGGAGTCTAGGGGAAAGCACACAACTTTAAAGTACACATATGGCAAAGTTGTCACTCATAGCTGCTGAAGTTCCTTTCTCCCATTCATGAGATTCTGGAGAAGTTCCCTTTTGGTGTGGTGTAGTTTCTTTGCTGTACTAATTATAAAGCTGTAATTACATTTCCAGTCTGGTCTTGGCTTTTGATTCAGATATTACTATGAACTGATTTGGAAAAGACACTAAGACATCAGTGAGAAAATAGAAAGTCCAATGTCCTCCAAACACTTAGAAGTACTCAAGATATAAGTGGTTGGAAGGAGCAGGAGACCAAGGCCAAAATAAAAGCTGAAATACTTCTTCCCTCTGGAACTCACTCACTCCTGGCTTATCACTCACTGAAATTTCCTGATCAAAGTAAATTTTATGCTTTTACACAAGACATAAGATGTGATGACATCTCAGTCAATTAGAACAGATTTCCCATCTGGCACCATGTCACTTCATCCAATGTTTTTCAAAGACTTTTCACACTTATTGATTGAAATGGAGCATCTTGTCACTTAAGTGAGATAGGGTGATTTGACTGAATAACTTAATCACCATAGGTATAATAGGGATTAGTTAAAGGAAGCTTGCATATCTTTAGGAGAAGGGAAATATGGGTGTTCCATCAGTCAATTAAAAAGCATTTATCAAACTTCTTACTATGAGAGGTGTCCAATTTATTGGACACAATAAACCATGCATAGTTGTTTTGAGGATTAAATGATACATACTACACAAATGTTAACTATTATTATTGTTGTTATGATGATGATGTCCCAGTAACCAAGCTAAGAGTCGAAGAAATGAATAAAGGCAAAACCAGTCTCTTTCCTTAAGAAGGATGGCAGCTAGGTAGTGAAATAGATAGTGTCAGACTCAGAGTCAGGAAGATCTGAGTTCAAATTCAGCCTCAGAGACTTATTAGGTATGTGTCCCTGGGCAAATCACTTCACTCTGTTTGTCTCAGTTTCCTCATCTGTAAACTGAGCTGAAGAAGGAAATAACAAACCACTCTATTATTTTTGCCAAGAAAATCCCAAAATGGATCATGAAGAGTTGGACATGACTGAACAACAATCCTCAAATTCACATTCTAAAGGGGGAGACCTGCAAATAAGTAAGTACATGCAAGTATTTGGTGTATCTAATAAAATTCCTCAGATGGGAGAACTTGCTGAACCCTTTGCATGGCTACTCATCCACCTTTGGTATCTGCCTGATTCACTAAACTCTTAAACATATGGCTCCAAGAAATTGTAGCATGGGCAGTGGCTAAACCCTCAGTAAACCATCTTGGCATTTGGGCTAGTCCAGGGTAACTAAAAGACCACAAATTCATCAGTGAGTTAGGGGGGTGTCTACCCCAAGCACATGAAGATTTCCCCCTATAGAGGGGGAGCTGAGAACAGTTTGTTCTAATAGCCACAAAGGCAAGTTGAAGCAAGTTCTGTGGAGTGCTGAGAGCTTGATCAGATATCAAAGACAACAAGGTCATCCTCTGCATCCAAGGCCATTGCCAGTCATCTGGATTTTTGTCTTGCCATTGCACTTCAATAACCCTGAAAGAGAGAGTGACTATTTCACTTAAATCCAATTTATGCACAAGTCAAAATATTACTCCATGATGTCATTGATACTCTTCAAAAATGAAGAACAAACAATAATATGCAAGATAGAAACAAAGTAGGAGGGAAGAAATCTCAAAAAGGGAAAGTACTAGTCAAGGACTGGGAAAGACTTCCTGTAGAAGTTGGAATTTGAACTGAATCTTAAAGGGAGTCAAGGAAATTAAGACACAGAAGTGATAAAGAACAACTCTCCAAGAAGAACCATAAGCAGGGCACTGTTGCTGGTTCACAAAAGTTGAAACAAAAAAGGATAGGAGGAAAAGAATGGAAAGATAGGAAGAGGCTAGATTATAAAAGCTTTAAAGACTATAGTACTTAATGTTTGGTCCTGGAAGTAAGTCCCTATAATATACTGGGGGCTGGGGGAAATAAAGGAGCAGAAAGGAGAGGAGACATGAAGGTTGAGTGGAAGATGGATTAAAATAGGAGAAAGACTTGAAACAGGGAGAGCAGTTGGAGAGATATTACAATAAGCCAGGAAAAGTGATGAGGATACAAATTAGGATCAATGGAAAAAAAAACTTTTGAAAAATATAAGGTAAAAATGCCAAGATTTCCCTATGAATTGAGTAAGGCGAGTACAAGGAAGAGACTGAGGAGATCTGTTTACAGGTATCTGATCTCTGAATTTCCATAGGATGCAATGCCAATAGTAAGGGTACTCTTAAGCCTTCTTTCAGTTCTAAGTAATACGATCTTGTGAATTACTGAAGCTTTTTGGAAGGTACTGGGTTGTCCTGGCTACCATATGTGTATCACCTCATGTGACTGTTTCTGAGATGGTATAATTATATTACTCTTATTCCAAATTCTAAACTACCCCTCCTCTCTCCACATACATACACAACTACTGTACCATTCTTTTTCTGGTCTTCATGGCCTCCAGAGTATTCTTGAAACAGGAGTTACCACAAAGGCTTGTCAGTTAAAGCATGGGCAAGAATCAGCCCCTCAACACAACAAACAGACTCCAAGAATTTATAATAACTGCAATGTCTCCAGCAACTGAGATGTGTTCCCTGAAGACACTCAAGCTCTTCCCCAACTACCCTCACACATCTTTTATATTTTAAATAAATAAAAGGTGACTTACAGGTATTTTTAAAAATTTTTAAACAACATTTTATTTCCCCCAATTACCTGAAAAGACAATTTTTTAACATTCATTTACTTACAGGTATTTAATGAGGGGGAACCCCCAGAGTTTAGCTTGATTATCTAATAGAATTCCAAGATTCACTTCCTAGTAATCATCTTATCATCTCCTGCCTATAGCCTCTCCAAATTTTCATTTTTCCTTCCTCCTAACTTGAAAACTATTCCTTGGTTCCCTGCCTATAATAGGTGATCTTTGACCACATCTTGTCCAGGTTTTCAGAACACTTTCTTAAGTAGTTCTCAAAATGTAGTCCCAATCCTACCACATCTCTCTGCTTACCCCTCCCTTTTAAGTTTGCCTCTATGGGCTGTTCTTTTCCATGAGAAAATAAGTTCTTTGAAGTGCTTGTTTATATTTGCATTCCAATCACTTAGTCTAAAGCCTGGAACTTAGTAGGTGCTTAATAAAAGCTTCATTTCTATTTAAAACCATGATATTATTGGTATTTCATCCTTCCCTGATTATGTGGACCAAATCAGATAATGTATGTAAAGCTTCATAAATGATAAAGAACTACTTGAACTGATTTATTATTTTTGATGCTTTTATTCTGATTATTCATACTCCATTCCTTTGATTTAAAAATCCTAGTTTCAAAGTTATATCATAAAACAATGACCTATACATAACATTCCATCTCCATTAACTGAGATCTGTTTCTTACTTTAAAAAGAATGCATTGGCTCTTTAGTACAAACCATTCTTGTGAATTTGGGAATTCCCTAAACCACTGAGTTGCTATACTTATTAGGCTAAGAATCTAGGCCCAAAGTCCCTGGTGGTCCTAGCAAGGGTCGGAGACCCTAAACAGCTAGATTTCAAAAGTATGCAACTTATCTATTCATCTTACTACATTTGGCAACATGGGAGAAGGGAGGATTTGTCTGTCACTTCTCTTTGCACTTTATGTAGTTTACTTGGAGGTTCTATTCCAGTTACCTAGGAAACTTCTGGAGAATAAGAGCTAATTGGCTAGAGTTTCAGAGGTGGGGGCATTGTTTCTAAAAGTCCGTATTTTTATGAGTTGATGTTCCTGCCTCAGTGGCTCAAGAGTATAAGATTAGTTTAAAATAAATAGACCTTCTAACAGGGTTTTATTATAAATTTGTTTAATTTAGTTAGAAGATTCAATTGGAGAAGTTTTTTAAAGAATGAAAAAGAAATATATTTACATAAATTTCTAATTTATGTAAATATATATCTTTTTCATTCTTTCATAATCCTTATTTCATAAGGATTCCTCATAATCTTGAAAAAAAAAAACTGATTTGGTTTCTGTAGAACACAATATACAATAGCCCTTTGTCTCCAGAGGCTACTTTCATGGATTTCAAACTTCTCTAGAGAATACTTAGGCACAGCATCAACATGGAGAAAAAACATCAAGAAACAGTTTTTCTACACAGCATTGAACACAGGAAACTTTATTTTTCTAAGTCATCACATACCTTGAAAAGCATGTTCTCTAGAGAATTGTAGCAAAGTTAAGAGCTTCAATAGGACTTCTTAAAAGGACCAAACTTTCTTTTTTCTCTGAAAGTGCTTGAAGATATAGAATATTTTTTGTATTAACATTTTTATTTAATGTTTTGAGTTCTAAATTCTATCCTTCCCTTACTCCTTCCTCCCTGACATAGTAAGAAATAAGATATGTTACACATATGCAATTTTGTAAAATATTTCCATAATGGTCATTTTGTACAAGATAATTAAAATTTTATTTTTT